>CAOLHI010002811.1:0-353313 GCA_948474755.1 Ctenosaura bakeri | reverse complement strand
CTACCTCAGGCCCCTCCCTAAACTGCAAACCCCAGGATTCCATAGGATGTTGAAAATGGAATAATAGCACTATAATGTCTAGTGCAGAAATGGCTCAAGACTAAATAAACAGGGAGTTTGTTGATTCCTCTTCCATGCAAGAATGCTTTGGGGAATGTATCGCACTTGGGGTGCTGGGGGGGCAAAATGTCTACATGGGAAGACCCAGGGGAACTATTCTCTGCATGAGCATGGACTTGCTAGAAAATCTCCAACATTCCTAGTCACTGTGCATTACAGAGAAAAGCTGTGATGTGTGAAGAGTCTTCAGGGAAACTTCTCCAGAACCAGTGAGTTTTTCTTCCATGAAAACCCCTGGTAGGTTCTGAGGAATGCCAGAACAAAGGCCCTTTCCACAACGCACCTTTTCATGGAGTTGGGGTGCGGGTGTTATCTCATCTAACCCACCTAATAACTATGTCCTGAGGATCCTAATTATTTTATATCAAACATAGTGAGCCATAGAGATCTACTGGAAGGACATGTAGGCAGTGGAGCTATGGGGATAGATCAAAAGAGTAGCCTGTTTTCTGTCACACATCCTAGGTGAGTCTTGCAAATGGTCCACACAGACCATCCCAGACTCACACAGACCATTTCAATGGATTTTCAGAGATAACAACACCAACAGGAGACAATAGGTTTCTGGGATCAAATTAACGTGTCAAACAGCCAGAGATGTGACACCTTGTAGGTGTGCATCCCCGGATGAGAAACTCATCTTCCAGGAAATTACAAGGATGTTTGGCTGTATTTTCTTTGAACTACAATGCTGAAATTCATCTTCATAAAAGTGCAGCCATCTGTTCCCCAGGACATGTTTCAGCTCTATAACTAGCCCCCTTTTTCTCCGCCTTTTCGGAGTTCTCCCAGATTTGCAAACAATGCTGCTGGTAAGCTCCCCTCAGCCTCAACAGGCGTGACTGAGATCGGCTTTTCACTTGTTTCCTCCCAGCTGAAGACTTCTGGATTGGTACAGTATTACCCCCAAACCCTCCTGTCTCTCTCCCTCTTAATTTTCACCTCTTTCTAAATTCCTATAGTCTTGTATGTTTGTTGGAGTGAGTGCAGCTGAGTGATTGTATGGATTTTAACATCTATGCCAATAAAATACTTAAATTGGAACAGCTAGCCTGATTCTCTGTGATCCAACTCTGTAAACACTGGGGCAAAAGATCCTTAATTGCCCTGCCCCCTTTGCATTGCTAGAGCAGTGTTCATAGCTAATTTTTCCCACAAGTGATAATTTTGACAGGTGTTGGGAATCCCCCTAAAGGACCCCCAGCAAGCAGGATAACATGGGGATCACATGAGCAGCCTCCAGCAAGAGGCTCTTGCATCGCAGTTCCTTCAGCTGCTGCCTGCTTACGTGAGAGCCCTGCCTCTTCCTTCCACAGTGCAGCCTGGGAGTTTCCCAGGCTGCGCTGGGGCAGGAAGCGCAAGCGCCATGGCTCCAGAGCTCCACACGCACAGCAAGTGCACATGGGGCCCCAGAGCAATGAGCAATCGGGCACCATTTTTGGCTCAAAGCTGAAAATGAAAAAGTGCGCGGGCAGCACCTGCCAGCCCCTGGAACATCGTGCAATCATGAGGGCATCATGTGGACCGCTCCTCACATTTGCGCGACACCCACGGGGCCCTTTCTCATGGCAAATGCCGTGCAAAAAGGGCCAAAGTCTAGAAAGGATTCCTTCCTTATGGGAAATGGGCAGCGGCCACCTCCATTCCTGGAAAATGGGAAGGTCAGCCACCTCTCCTTGCCTTCTTCCTCTCTATTATATCCACCTCCTGCCTTGGCTTTCCAGTGCTTGGATGTTGCAATCATCACACATGGTGAGAGCCTTGCCTGTGTGTGTCCAAGCTGTTCTGAGTTCACAATTCCCATATGTGGAAATTTCAGCTGTGGTTTGCCTGCCTTTGCCAGACACTGAAATCCCATTTATCTTCTTGCCCTAGATTTCTGCGTGTCCTTCTCTGAGGCATTGGGGGAGGTGGAGAGATACCCTCCCGGGTTCTAGATCTTCCAAAATTCATCTCTCCACCTATCCTATCCATCTTTCTTTTTTATCTATCTTGCAAACACCTTGCCTAATTTTTTTCCCCCCGACATCTTTTTTTTTTAAAAAAAAATCAAGATTTTGGAAAATTAAAACAAAAGAAGCAAAATGGAATCTCATGGTTTCTAGGTCTCATCAAGAAATTGCAACCAAAAAGAAAGAAGGATGGATGGATGGATGGATGGATGGATGGATGGATGGAAGAAAGGGAGGGAGGGAGGGAGGGAGGGAGGGAGGGAGGGAGGGAGGGAGGGAGGGAGGTGAAAAATATTCAAGATTTGTAAAAGTTGGTAAATTCTCATAGAATCATAGAATCATAGAAATGTAGAGTTGGAAGAGACCCCAGGGGCCATTCAGTCCAACCCCTTGCCATACAGGAACACCCTCAAAGCACTCCCGACAGATGGCCATCCAGCCTCTGCTTAAAAACCTCCAAAGAAGGAAACTCCACCACACTCCATGGAGGCAGCAGATTCCACTGCCGGACAGCCCTGACTGTCAGGAAGTTCTTCCTGAGGTTCAGGTGGAATCTCCTTTCCTGCAGCTTGACTCCATTGCTCCTTGTCCTGGTCTCTTGAGCAGCAGAAAACAAGTCCCCTCCTTCCTCTACGTGGCATCCCTTCAGATATTTAAACATGGCTATCATGTCCCCTCTCAACCTTCTCTTCTGCAGACTAAACATACCCAGCTCTCTAAGACTATCCTCATAGGGCATAAATTCTGGTTTAAAAAGATGCCATTTTCATCCATCCCTAGCACACCTTTGCTACCTTTATGCACTGAAAGGCATACTTCCTTAGAAGGTCCAAGTCCTGTATATATTTATCCTCATAAGGTGAAGGTTTCTGAGTTTATAGGTCTGCCCCTGCAAAAAAAAGATAATGTCTTGGATTTTTCTCACTGAATGTTTGCATGTAATCTAATCTGCATGCATACCCACTAAAGCTTAGTGACAAAATTGTTTCAGCTCATTTTTAATACGAGCTTGCCCAAATTATCAACATTCTTTATATTTGGAAGAGAAATTATTTGTTTATTATTTTTTTTAATGGAGGATGGGGAAGCTAAAAATTGAGAGATTTCTCCCATCCAAGCACATGGCCTTGAACCCATAGCATTTTAAAGTCTCAATATGCAGTGTCTACCGTGTTGCAATGAATCCAATATGAGTTTTTATTCCAAGCTAGGCATGCTGCTGGTGTATTATGTAAAAGTAAGTTCCCTTACTTCTGTGGCTATATTTTTTTGGCCGGCCCCTCCCGAAACTGCAAACCCCAGGATTCCAGAGGATGTTGAAAGTGGAATAGTCGTGCTATAACAGGCTACTGTGGAAATGGCCATGGTTATGCAAGCAAAATATGTAAGGTAAGGATCTGGTGGGACTGTCTGAATGCTAGGAATGTTGGAATGACTGGTGACTGGCTGGTGAAAAGCTGGTGTGCAGGAAAGTTGGATAGTTAGGAATGTGAGTTAGAAATCTTAGGATAGTTAGGGTCAGAGATGGACATTAGTTAGGCCATTTCTGCACTACACCTTTCTAGTGCTTTCATTTCATTTTCCACCTCCCATGGAATCCTTGGGTTTGCCATTTAGGGCAGGCCTTTAGAATTCTCAGCCAGAGAATTCTCAGCCAAATCCTTCCTAATATTCAGAAGAAATTTCTTTTTTTGTCCTTTGATTCTACTGGTGTCCTAGTCTCTGGAGCAGCAGAAAACAGGGTTGCTCCATCCTCCATATGACGTCCCTTCAAATATTTTGACGTGGCTATCATGTCCCCTCTTAATCTTCTCTTCTCCAAGCTAAACATACTCAGTTCCCCAAGCTGCTCCACATAGGGCTTCGTGGCTTCCAGGCCTTTGACCGTTTGGGTCACCCTCCTCTGGACATGTTCTAGCTGGTCAATATCATTCTTGAACTGTGGTGGACACAGGATTCCAGGTGAAGTCTGATCAAAGCAGAGTACAGCAGTAGTGACGGGACAGGTGGGAATAAATAAAAAAATCTGAGGGGGCACTGAAGGACGATGCAACCTCCTGCCAGCGAGCACGTGCAACTAGCAGAAGGTGGGGCCCAGGAGGGGATTCTGCCGCAATGTTTTCTTGCACGGCTGCTTGCTGGTGATTTTGTCCCTTGTAGCATCAGAAGAGTGACAGCTTGCAAAACAACATTGAAATATACAGGCTCTCCTTCCCCCTTCTGATTGAAAACATGTGTTGGCAGAGGAATACTCGGTGCTCAAACAAATAGCCAGCATCTTGTTTGCCATGCTGAGTCTTATTGCTCTGTAATTTATGAAACTGTAATTACAATAAAGGAAAGGAATGGCAAAAGCGAGGTTTGGCAAAAATGGCTCGTGGTTCCTGGAGAAATGCTTGAGAAAACAAAGCATTATTTCTGCATCATTCCAAACTACCTGTGCAGAATATTGCAAGCAAACAAAAACAGAGGGAAATGATGGGGTCTAGACTTCCAGATTCTATCTTGAGGTATCAGGGCACTGTTAAAAATGGGGTAAGGGGAAAAACAGTAGGTGTGAAGTACAGGGAGAGAACCAGACCTCCAAGGAAATGGAATGGAGGCTGAAGCCAGCTGAAGCAAGGAGTTAAAACTGTCCAAGGGAGGAAAAAATAGAAAATAAAGAAGGAAAGAAATAAATTTTCCCAACTGAAGAAGGCATTCTGGCAAAAGCATAGGCCTGAGTCTTTTCTGGAAAACTACTCCCATAGGTTCAACCTCAAATTAACCAAGCTGAAGCTATTGTACTTTGGGCATGTCAGGAGGATGCATGACTCATTGGAGTCCTGACAGGAGAAGACATGGCCAGGAGGTAAAATGTAAGGTGGGGGAAAGGGGAAGACCAGATTACAGGCAAATGGTCTCCACCAAGGAAGCCGCGGCTGTTACCCCAAGAAGTGGGGGATATTGAGGTGCACCCACAATGCCCGCATCTCCTTGGAATTTGGAGGAATTAAAGCTCAAAGGAGGCCTGTGAGAGGAGGGTAACAGCAGGATCTTTTGTATACTTGTGCTAACTGTAGAGAGAGTACTCTAGATAATGTAAAGCAAACTATTTTATCTGAATTGACAAACACATAAGAAATCAGGCACTCTTAAGAACTATACAAGGCAACTGGAAGGTGGGACAAGAAAGGCTGGGGAGTAGAGAGAGATTGGATACAGTCATGTAGGGACAGGGGGGCGATGAGGGTGATTCACCCCCGGCGGCAATGTTTTGGGGGGTGTCCCAGCTCATAGCCATGCCCTTGCATGCTGCAGCCACACACCCATGCACCACGACCGTGCCCCTGTGCACCAAGACCACGCCCCCACGCCATAGCCCCTCCGCTCCCGTCCCTTTCCACGCACTCCAAACTCCGCTGCTGATTGGGTAGAAAGGGCGATAGTTACCAGTCCTGAAGAAGGAGGTCACAGCAGAGTGGCTCAGATAGCATCTGAGGGTAGCACAAAGGAATGGCAGTCTGGGGCACCACATACAATGTACGATGTCCAAAGTACTAAGTCCAACTTACTACAATTGGCTGGGATCAAAACTAATGGTTTTGTACGATATTTTGCACACCGAAAGGGTGTGTTGATGAAGCTGTAACGGTATTCCCATGGGACTGACAGAGCAGTCCAGAATGGGCTGATTGCTTAACTGTGAAGTGACAAAACATTGATGGGACTCATGATGATCTCTTGATGTTCAGTCAGGTAGGGGGTATAGGGAAGATCTCCGTAGGGTAAGAATCATAGAATCATAGAGTTGGAAGAGACCCCAGGGGCCATCAAGTCCAACCCCCTGCTAGTGAGGGATGCTCTCTGATTGCTCCTCAGTCTGGGCAGTTCCCCTTTCATTGTATTCAGAAATGCCGAGAGCACAAAGTGGTGAGGATTAGCACAAATACATTAGCATTGGGTTTTTCCACCTAATCCTCTCTGGAATCATGGCCCTGAACATGTCCCAGATCAGCTTGACTCTGAAATACATCTCTGGCCAGTGTGACCTTGATCACATTCTCCATTCATTAATAAGCCCAATTTATGAAAAGCCCACACCTTGCAAGGAAGAATGGTAAGGTATGGTGACACAGCTACTCTGAGTCTGCAAGACTTGAGTAGGGCAGTTGAAGACCAGGGCTTTTTTAGGTTTCTCGTTCAGAGGATCACCATAAGCTAAACCTGCCTTGAAGATACATAGCCATAACAGTGTCATGATCAACCACAACGGCTTATCCTATCTTGGCCTACTCTGAAATTAACCCACATTGCTTGGACTTCTCCGGTACACAAAGACATCCAAATACATCTCACATCCCCAGCTCCAGAATTTGGAAAAAAAACTGTTTTGGTAACAAGCTAGTGGATGTGCTGGCCAAAGTACTCTGAGAAATGTAATCTAAGTTCAGAACCCTTTTGGTGATTTATGCTAGCACAACCAAGGTCTATATCAGTGCAGATATTTTTTATCCATGTCCCACAAGGAGTACCAGCTTCTTGTGCAACACTTTTTCTGAGGCCATGCAATAGCAGCTCCATCCCCTTACAAGAGCAGCCACTCAGGGGCTACCAGGTGCTCTGGGCAACCTCCTCCACACCATTGCTTGACTTGTACCCGTTGTCTTCCTTGATTTGTAGTGCAGGTAAGTTGGTAGAACTTTGCACTCTGTCAATGTCAAATAGGAATTGTCCGCAACCTAAAGAATACTTTAGGAGTACCGTGTCCAGTTCTGGCACCTCAGTTCAAGAAGGATGTCGACAAGCTGGAACGTGTCCAGAGGAGGGCAACCAAAATGGTGAAGGGTCTGGAAGCCATGAAGCCCTATGAAGAACGGCTTAGGGAGCTGGGAATTTTTATTCTGCAGAAGAGAAGGTAAAGAGGGGACGTGATAGCCATGTTTAAATATTTGAAGGGATGTCATGTTGAGGAGGGAGCGGGCTTGTTCTCTACTGCTCCAGAGACTAGGACAAGGAGCAATGGATTCAAGCTGCAGCAAAGAAAATTCCACCTGAACCTCAGGAAGAAATTCCTGACGGTCAGAGCTGTCCAGCAGTGGAATCTGCTGCTGCCTCCATGGAGTGTGGTGGAGTCTCCTCCTTCTTTGGAGGTTCTTAAGCAGAGGCTGGATGGCCATCTGTCGGGAGTGCTTTGATTGGTGTCCCTGCATGTCAGGGGGTTGGACTTAATGGCCCCTGGGGTCTCTTCCAACTCTATGATTCTATGGTTCTATGATTCTAAAGTAACATTTCCAAGTTCTCTTGACAACTTGTTTCTTAGGAACACATCATACACAAATGCGATCTTGTGAGAACACTGGATGGTCTCTGCTGTGGCATGTCCCTGTCTTCAGAGGTCCAACTGGCACCAATGCTGATGTCATTCTGGTCCTGAATAATGCATGGCTTTTTATTAAAGCCTTCGGGGTTTAAATTTATTCAGTTGGCACATATCTTCTACTCAGTCATTTTGAAGGGCTTTATCTAATTTAAAATTGTCTGGTTTTGAGCAATAAATGATTCAATATATTTGTAGAATTCCAAAATTATTGTTACTGGCTAGCATCTTGTTGGATATTTCATAGAATCCTAGAGTTGGAAGAGACGACAACGGCCATCCAGTCCAACCCCATTCTGCCACAGAGGAAGACACAAAGAAAGCAAAGAAATGGCCAGCCAGCCTCTGTTTAAAAACCTCCAAGGAAGGAGACTCCACCATGTTCCAAGACTGTTGAACTGCTGTGGCTATTCCACTGCCAAACTGTTCTTGCTGTCAGGAATCATAGAATCCTAGAGTTGGAAGAGACCCCAAGGGCCACCCAGTTCAAACCCATTCTGCCATGCAGGAAGACACAGTGAAAGCATTCCCTTTGACAGACGACCTCCCAGCCTCTCTTTAAAAACCTCCAAAGGAGACTCCACCACACTCCCAGGTAGCATATTCCCCTGTTGAACTACTCTTGCCATCAGGAAATTCTTCCTAACCTTTAGATGGAGTCTCTTTTCCTGTTGTTTGAAGCCATTGCTCCATGTCCTAGTCTTTGCAGCACCAGAAAACAAGCCTGCCCCCTCTTCCATATGACATAGCTTCAAATATTTAAACATGGCTATCATATCACCTCTTCACCTTCTTTTCTCCATGTTAAATTTACACAACTCCCTAAGCTGCTCCTCAAAGGGCTTTATGGTTTCCAGGTCTTTTGCTCTCTTGGTTGCCCTCCTCTGGACATGTTCCACCTTGCCAACATCCTTCTTGAATTGTGGTGCCTAAAACTGGGCACAGGATACCAGGTGAGGTCTGACTGAAGCATTTACATCATTGTAAACTGACTTATGAGAGCCAATGTCATGTAGATGTTGTTAGGTTGGGACTCTGAGAGACCAGAGCCATTTCCGCACTGGACTGTTATAGCGCTTTGATTCCACATTCAACATCCTATGGAATCCTGGGGCTGGCCCCTCCCGGAACTGCAAACCCCAGGATTCCATAGGATGTTGAATGTGGAATCAAAGCGCTATAACAGTCTAGTGTGGAAATGGCCCAGATCTTGCTCAGCCATGGAAACCCACGGGATGACCCTGGGCAAGTCACACTCTCTCAGCCTTAGAGGAAGGTTTCTGAAGAAAGAAATCTTGCTGAGAAAAACGTGGTGATAGATTTGCCTTTGCATCATGTATGCTTAGGTCTACATATCAAAAGAAAAAGGAATAAAAAGAGCCGTGCCAGTCTTGCTATCTGTATTGAGATAGGAAACATCAGGACAAAGAGAGGCTGATATGAATGTCTTACAGAACTGGAAGAATGAAGTTCTGAATAGCTTCCAATCATGATTCTTCCCTGAGCAGCCTCTTGTTCTTATTTGGCTTGACTTGGTCATTTCCTACCCAGACTTCCCAAGAGTGTTCAAATGGATGCACAAGAAAGTTTGGTAACACAGGCCATCTTGAAATGTTCTGAAGTCAAACCAAACCGGGGAAGATCATTCCTCCCAATGCTCCCTGCTGTTGCTGACTCATCCCACAGCTGCAAGGAACCTGGCTTTGGCAAGCCCAGGCAGCTTCCCCGGTTCCCCTAGCCACGGCTCCTTGCTCTTCTGCCAAATCTTGGGTAGCTCCTTCCAAACTTGGCTGTGCCAAAGGAGGCAACCTAGCTAACCAGAAGACCTCCTCCCTTTCCACTCTCCACTTACTCAGAGTGCAGGACAGTCAGAACTGCAACATCAACAGCATGTCCAAGAAAATAAAAATATACATATGTTACCCTGATTTCTGGGGTCCTTTGGGGGACACCTCAATATGCTCCATGTGATGGGGAATGGAAACTAACTAACCAGAACATGAGCTATAGCAATGCGAGAGGCAGGGTAACCTAGCGGGGTCTTTTTACCCAGTTTTTACGGGGTCAGACCAAGCCAAAAACCAAACAAGAATGTCCAATAAATGATTTTATTCAATACCAGCTTTACGCACCAATGCACTCACGCAGTCACTCACTCACCTGTTAAGAAGTAAAAGAGAGGAAACTGGATAGGGGAATATTGAAGGGGGTGTAGCTGGGGTAATACTGCACCTTGTCCTGAAGTCCTGGGTCCAGGAAGGCAGAGGAGAGATGAGACTCAGCATGAAGAGGGCTGAGGGGATTATTCAACGGATGGAGCAACGGTCTGCTGCGGAATAGGATCCGATCTTACTCCCCATTACTGAAGCTTCAAAAGCTTTAGAAGGAAGAATCCTTCTTCCTCAAGCCCGTTGCCTAATGCTTTTGTTGTTCCCTTCTGAGAAATGCACCTGGCACTCTGGGGGCAAGCCTTGTTTTTGCTCTTAGGAAACGTTTTCGAAGGCTCCTCTGATATGCAGCGGGGACAGGCTGCTGAGCAGACCTCAAGCCTGCTTCAAGCCCATTGCCTAAGCCCTTTGCTGTTCCCCTCTGAGAAATGGGCCCACACCTGGGGCTTGAGAGAGATTGTCATGTGACCCGTAGGCAAAAAGAGATGGAAGCGTTGTTCAAAGTCGTAAGTTTTCTGGATGAATGCATTATGTGACTGAACCAAGGGCATCAAGTCAATCTTTAAAAATATACAAGTCTCGAGTCGAGTCGAGTTAATTCGAGTCAGTGCATTATTTAGGGCTGAGTCGAGTCCGAGTTGAGTCACTGAAGCTACTGAAGTCTGACTAGAGTCCAGTCTGTCGACTCGAGTTTACATCACTGCCTTGGAGTCTCTTCCAGTTCTACTATTCTAAGTGCCATCTTCTTCAGCCATTTCGGACAGAAGGGAGAATTTTTGGATTTGTAGACTAAAACTGTAACACTACATGGCCTCATCTTAGAGGACAATACCATCATCCACTGAAGAATGTTGAAAACAGAGTGTCCTAAACTGCCACTGCGTAGACAGCTCAGTTTCATCTTTGGCAGCTGGAGAAGGCAGAAGCCAAAATGTTTTGCTCTTGATATTTTTCAAGTTCTGCTTGTTAATTGCTTCAGTGACTCACTGCATCCTTCTGGGATCCAGTACAAACTTGGGAGAAATAGCACTCATTTGTGCTGTTGGTTTGGCTTTTTTTTCCCCCATACTTTTTTAATATCGCTTTTTATCACCTAACTTTTTGAAATACCATGGCTATGCCCTGTCTTTTTATTAATTTCCCATCTAAATATAGCTTACCTGAACCAGACCAAACTTTCCTGTAGTTCAGTATCCTATCTCTGGCCAGATGGTCCCGGTGGCGTCTTTCCCCTGTTATTTGCACCCTCCTCCAAGTTGTTCAGAAGCATCTTGCTTGCTTCTGATCCAAAGGTGCTTTACAGCTGCCTTGGACAGACTTGTCTCCCATGCATTAGTCTGATTCTGCTCAACGTTTCTTGATTAATGGACATCGTCACTGCCTGTGTAAGAATTAATTGCATACATCCTTTATAGATTGTTAATTAGATTAATGAAGAGCCAGATTGCTCTGGGTACGATGTAATCTGATCTAATCATCTCAGTAGCTCCGTCTGGTGCAGATCCAGCAGGCTTGCTACTCCTCAGTCTTGGGTTGACAGCCAACTGCAAGCCAAATTAGGGCTTGATTGTCTTGGCAGAAGAGGGAGAATAACATGTTAACTGTAGGTTTTGATAATTCATAGGTTTGATTACATTGGAGAAGTGGGTGAATAGTATATAGCTGAAGAAGCTATATTATATAGTAAAATGGTTAGGAAAGTTGGAAGTCAATGCTAGTCTTTCCCTTCTTTTTTCTTCTCTGTCTTTCCTTTCCTTTTTGTCCTTCTTTTCTTTGTTTTCCTTTTTGTCTGTATTTAAAAGTTTCATGCATACATACAAGTAAAATTAGGATTACTAGGTTTCAGGGTGTTGGCCAAATTCTCAGGAAGCGTCTATGCTTCCTTGGTTCTCCAGGTGGGAATCACAGAGTCATAGAATCATAAAGATGTCCCAGGGGCTATCCAGTCCAACCCACTTCTGCCAAGCAGGAACCCACATCAAAGCATTCCCAACAGATGGCCATCCAGCCTCTGCTTAAAAACCTCCAAAGAAGGAGGAGACTCCACCACACTCCATGGAGGCACATATTCACACACTCTCAGCCTCAGAAAAGTCTGTGATAGGTTCACCTTAGGGTCACCATAAATTGGAACTGACTTGAAGGCACGTGCATGCAGTGTCTTCATAGGCTAGATCCCTTTTCACACTCTTTGCAGTGGCACCTCACCTCCCTACTGTTACCCTGACTTCTGGGGATCCCCTGGGGGACACTGTGATTTGCTCCAAAAATGCAAAGGTTGAGGAAATTAGTGGAGCACTGGCTGTAGCCAAACGAGGGGCAGGGTAACCCAACAGGATCTTTTACCCAATTTTTATGGGGTCAAACCAAGCGAAAAGCCAGACAAATGTACCAATAAATGGATTTTATTAATCAATGTGTTCTCACATACCAACGCACTCACTCACTCACACACACAAGGCCTTCTGAGAAAGGAAAGAGGGGAAAATGGATAGGGGATTCAGCAGAGAGGGTGTAAAGGCAGTGATACTGCACCTATCCTGAAGTCTTCAGTCTGGGAAGCAGTGAGAAAGACGCAGCTCAGCGAAGAGAGGTGGCTGAGGAGATCACTTGACTAACAGAGTGCCAGTCTGCTAGCGTGGTGGGGAGTTCTCCGAAGAGACCCTCAAAAACTGGGACTACTTATAGAGCAAAATGTACCTTGAGGGCAGGCCCTCTCCCGAGAAGAACAATGGCCAAAACAAAGGGAGAAATGTTGCACAATGGCAACTTGGTAGTTTGCATGATTGGTTTATGCAGATGGACCTTGCAGTGCAGTTGCTCAACCTGGGGAAAACCCAATAATCCACTCAGGTTGGCTATTCCTTGGCTGAGGACCCTTTGCCCGTGCAGACGTGTTTAGCCTGAGGTCTCCTAGGGGAATATGACTGAGGATTTTCCTGCCCTGACCTATTTTTGGTCATTCGATCTCCTCATCTACGTACCCATTTGAGCAACCTCTCTGGCATGGCGGGCAAATTTAATATCAAATTTATAGTTCCTGGGATAGGGTATGCCAGTGGGGTAACACTACCTCAGATGGAAAGGTTTCATATGTGTGCTGTGCAAGGATCACATCAACACATCAAAAAGCCAAGAATGAAGGGTAGGGACCAGAAAGTCAGTGGGTGGTCAATGTACCTGATCCATTTGCACCATTTGGAGCAAGGCAGGGAATGAAGTACGAGCATCGTAACTCTAACCTGGCACATTGCTGGGTTAGCAGGGATTCACCCGGACTCCTCTCACATCTGTTTCCACAATCAGGTAGTTCACAGGCAGTTCTAACCCCCCCCCCAAACCTTTGCCTGCTTTGTCTTGATGACATCACAAGGACCCCCCCAGTCTCCGGTGTAGACCCCAAAATCTCAAGGAATGGGATGCTCCTGACCATTGAATCAATGGGAACTTGGGAAGTCAACACATACTGAGTGGGCTAAATCTAGTTTTGCATTGTTTGAGTATTGTTTTTAATTTATGTTATTTTAAATGTAGTTGCTAGCTGCCTTGAGTCCTATTATTGGCAGAAAAGTGGGACATAAATGAAATAATAATAATAGTAGTAATAATAGCATTAGTAACTGATGATAGCCATCCCAGCGAGAATAGACCCAATAAATTAATTTCCCAATTGTAAGTTGGTACCTATGTAAGCCCCTGTTTCGATAGGTCTACTCTTGTCAGTGTTAGCTAACGGATCGAGGCCTTGGTGTTCTGTTTAAAGGTTAATCTTCCAAGTGCATTTCCCAAGAAAATTGTTCCCTCTGAATGATTGCATAATATTTTCATACTGCAAGATCCAGATGTTTAAATTCTGGCCGGTGGTGCAAAATTGCCAGCCAGGATGATGTGTACCAAGGGAAAAAAAAACCAAGAAAAACCTCCATTTTTCCCCCCCAAGCAAGTAGCTCAATGTATGACAAAACCTTTAATTTGTTGTAATCCTTGTTTAGAAATGTAAACTTTCAATATGTTCCAAGGTTGGCCACGGAACTCAGCAAATGTGGATGTTATGTCAATATGGCACGCTTACAGGCCAAAACCGTATGTTTTGACAGACAGATGGAACCAATTTATTTTCCTCCCAAGCGGGGCCAGCGTTCATTGGTGCTGATGGTTTTAAGGCTGAACTTCATCTGAGGCTCTTCGCATATTTAGGATGAATTACGTAGAGGAGCAACGTCCACATGTTTCATAAACATAACAGAAGATTGGGTGTGAGGCTGAGTTTAGTGTCAAACAACATTTAGCTCTTCCAAAGCTATGGGGAAGTGAGGTGGAGATGAAATTCTTCTACGGTCGCCAGATCGAAAACTGGAGACGGTTCCCATGCCTTTAACAGTTTTGTAGAAAAGGCCATTTCAAAAGTCAGTGCTTGTCACACAACCAAGGCCGTTTCTGCACTAGACTTTTATAGCGCTATGATTCCACTTGAAACATCCTATGGAATTCTGGGGTTTGCAGTTTCGGGAGGGGCCGGCTGGCCCCACCCGGAACTGCAAACCCCAGGATTCCTTAGGATGTTGAATGTGGAATCAAAGCGCTATAAAAGTCTAGTGCGGAAATGGCCTTGGTTGTGTGATAGTCCAGTGCGGAAATGGCCCAAGTAAAAAGTCCAGTGCGGAAGTGGCCCAAGTAAAAAAATACACCTGCTAAAATCCCCTTTTCTACACAACCATTAAAAGCACAAGCTTTTCTATACAACGATTAAAGCACATAGCATAGGCTTTTCTACACAACCATTAAGAGCACCCTGGCAATCCTATTGTTCACTAAGGAACACAATGAGTAATTTTGACAATTTCCTTCCCATCATGACAAAGTTTTTGAGGTTTGCACAGATTGTAAAAGCTATTTGCCACTCAGGACTTATTCTGTGCAAAATTCACATGTGGCTGTTTGTGCAGAAATCTGCATTATCTGCAAGTAAAAATATTTCTGCACAGAAAAAACTATTTTTCTGTACAGAAAATATCATTTCTGCACAGAAAAATGTGGCATTCCATGCGAAACTACCATATATGAATTTTGCACAAAATAAGTCCTGAACTCTAGAGATTCTCACTAATCCAGGATTCTTTTCATCAGGCTTCCTGGGCAGTCAAAACCCACAGTTTTTGACAATTTATTGAATATTTTAAAATATACTTCCCTTGTCTAAAGCTGGGAAATGCAGAAAAAGAATCTGGCCTCCTGTTGCCACTTGATGCCCACACAAGTTCCTTTGCTTATGTGGTTGTACTTTTTGTCTACGGCAGGGCGTTCCAAACGGCATGCCACAACATGTTAGTGTGTTGCCTGAAGTGTATAAGTGTGTTGCCTACAATCTTGGAAATGTATGTTATTAATTATAAATCATGTATGAAAGGAGAGGGCTTGTTTTCTGCTGCTCCAGAGACCAGGACAAGGAGCAATGGATTCAAGCTGCAGGAAAGGAGATTCCACCTGAACCTCAGGAGGAACTTCCTGACAGTCAGGGCTGTCCGGCCGTGGAATCCGCTCCTGCCTCCATGGAGTGTGGTGGAATCTCCTCCTTCTTTGGAGGTTTTTAAGCAAAGGCTGGATGGCCATCTGTCGGGAGGTCTTTGAGGGTGTTCCTGCATGGCAGGGGGTTGGACTGGATGGCCCCTGGGGTCTCTTCCAACTCAACATTTCTATGATTCTATGATTCTATGAAAGGTTTTCATGAAATATGTTGTGTTCCCATACATTTTGTTATTACAATGTATGTGTCTGTATCTCCTATAAGGGGTTAGTTTAACCTCCAGTTTGCTAGTAAAACTACTGTCGTGAAATGGTACACGTCTAAAAGGTGTGTCACCAACATGAAAAGTTTGGAAAACTCTGGTCTACAGCATAACTTCCATATTACATTTATAGTTGTGCAAGTGGAATTCTGCAAGGATGAGCATTGTACACACAACTGCACACTTATGGGTGGTACATAACTCTTCCTCAGTGTTTTTAATTGCTTGATTCCCTGGGATTGTGGAAATGTGCATCTCCATTGCTCAATGGAGAAAGTAGCAGAGGAGCCATTGGTAGCATCAGGTCATTAGTCAGCAAAAGGGTGGTGTGACACAACCACCACATACCTATGGGGGTGTACATTTACAATATTCAAGCTTGGTGTAGAATCTCAGGCAATGTGAATATTAGACCCTTTACGCACTCCATAATTATTGCACTATAATTCCACTTTAACTGCCATGGCTGCCACCTATGGAATCCTGGGGTCTGTGGTCTTGGGAGGTACTGGAGCTCTCTGGATGGGAATTCTAAATATCCCTCCCTAAACGGCAAATCCCATGGTTCTATAGAGCAGACTGGTGGCTGTTAAAGTGGAATCATAGTGCAGTAGTTGTGTAGTGAGGAAAGGCCCTTAGAGGAATGGAAATCAATTTCCATCCAGGTTTAAAAGAAGAAGAAGAAGAGACAATGTGGAAGCCGGCTGAAACAAGCTTAACGTTATTTCTCGAATGGAAAAATTAAAAACTGAAGGAGCTTAATTTAAGAGATTCTTCCATGCCTAACTTGGGAGCAACAGGATGTGGGATTACAAGAACCATCCATTAAGGCTATTCTAATGTGCTTTGATCGCATCACGATTACCAAAATAATTGTGGCCAAACACAAAAAGATATTAAAATGGTTCAAGGGGAAGAGAAGACTGAAGTCCAAACTTTACAGAACTTGTGGGCAAGTTCGGAAGGAGACCATCTCAACGGGGTCCAAAACCGAAAGTACCTATGGCATAAATATTATTTTCAGTTTTGTTTACGCTGTTCTCTGTGCCGTGGGGATTGTGAACGCCGGACAGCGCAGTTGTACAACAGAGCAGCAAATGGCGAGGGCTGAATCATAGATTTGCCTTCATGCCAGCTTTGGATATTCTTTTTGGGAAGGGGAAGGGAAGGTGTAATTTTGAGGCCCCATGTGGCCCTCAGAGTCTGAGGCCATTTCTGCACTAGCCTGTTATAGCGCTTTGATTCATAGAATCATAGAAATGTAGAGTTGGAAGAGACCCCAGAGGCCATCCAGTCCAACCCCGTTCTGCCATGCAGGAACACCCTCAAAGCACTCCCGATAGATGGCCATCCAGCCTCTGCTTAAAAACCTCCAAAGAAGGAGGAGACTCCACCACACTCCATGGAGGCAGCCGATTCCACTGCCGGACAGCCCTGACCGTCAGGAAGTTCTTTCTGAGGTTCAGGTGGAATCTCCTTTCCTGCAGCTTGAATCCATTGCTCCTTGTCCTGGTCTCTGGAGTGGCGGAAAACAAGCCCTCTCCCTCCTCTACATGGCATCCCTTCATACATTTAAACATGGCTATCCTGTCCCCTCTTCACCTTCTCTTCTGCAGGCTAAAGATACCCAGCTCTCTAAGTCTATCCTCATAGGGCTTCATGGCTTCCAGGCCGCTCACCATTTTGGTCGCCCTCTTCTGGACTTGCTCCAGCTTGACCATGTCCTTCTTGAATTGGGGTGCCCAGAACTGGACACAGGATTCATGATGAGGTCTAACCAAAGCAGAGTAGAGGGGTAGAGTTGGCCCCTCCCGAAACTGCAAACCCCAGGATTCCAGAGGACGTTGCAAGTGGAATCAAAGCGCTATAACAGGCTAGTGCAGAAATGGCCTGAGTCTTTTACACCTCAAAAGTGTAAAGATGTTTCTTGAAAAAAAAAAAAAAAGCCTCCCAAAATTTTGTGGAAAAAAAAATGCCAGCAAATACTGGAGTAGGGGGAGCAATCTTGCCACAATTTTGGTTGTCTTTGGGGCCAATTTACATTCAGGAAATACCATTTTTAAAACAAGATATGTTCCAAGAGTCTCTAGCGGGACATCAGTCTGGCCACCAAAGGAGGAGGTTTGCCCCTGTCCTCTTCTGAAGTGGAGAGAATGTGACTTGTCCAAATTCACTCCATGGTTTCCCATAGTTCTTTGCGGATTCAAGCCATAGGTAAGGCAGGGATTTCACTGGTACTTCTCGTATGCTTGTGACCAGACTTTCACAGGGTGGTGGCTTCCATGTTAGTGGAGGAAGTCATGAACCTGCTCCTGGGTTTAGTCTGAACTTTCAAGCAACCATCCAAAGTGTGAAACCTATTTGGGGACTAAACCTGGCTATTTCTGCTAAAGGGTAGGTGAAAAGCCAGTAGAGGATCATCATTGCCCCATTGACAGCAGATGGGCACCATCAGTGAATCAGCTCTGGGTTTTAGACCATTTCTACACTAGACTGTTATAGTGCTATAATTCCACTTTCAACATCCTATGGAATCCTGGGGTTTGCAGTTTAGGGAGGGGCCTACATTCCCTAGGATGTTGAAAGTGGAATAATAGCACTATAACAGTCTAGTGCAGACACGACCTTAGTCTGAACTTTAAAGGAGCTATCCAATATCCTTGCTAGAGAGAACTGCTGCCTGGTTTAGTCCATCTTTGGGAGTAGAGAAAGAGGCATCGGTGGTGACAGGGACAAGTGCAATTTCCAGGAAGCTCAGTTGATGTCAAGTCCTCCCAGGAGCAAAGCCAAGAGGAACAGGCTGAGCAATGAAGCTATTTTCTGCGCAAGAGAGGAGAAAAGTCAACATTGCAGAGTGCTTGCCACATCAGCCACTTGGCATGTGCTAACAACAGGGGTTATGAATAGCCTCTTCAGAGTGCCTTGCATGCCAGAAGATTCACTATTCATGGCACATGGAGACCACATGGAGATGGAATACAGAACAGGGTGTTCTGGGGAGGTTTTCCTGCCACCTTCTCACTAAGGGGGTACATGTCTTCAGACTCAAGATGCAACCCTCTGAGTACCCACTTGGCATTAAGCTCCGGTCAACACAGGGAGACCTACTTCTCCGTAAATCCATGGGATTGTACCATCAGGTCAACCTGTCCAGCACGTGTTGCATGTCTAAGAAAACAGCAGTACATGAAATGGTTTAGGAAACACTTGAGTAGCTGGGGCTGGGAACGATGGTAGGATACTTTTCTTGGCTGAAAAGTGGTGAAAATGGTGGGTTCATTTGTTTGTTTGTTTTACTAAAGTATTATAGCCTGCCCTGTATCTGAAGATCTCAGGCTGGCATGCAGTAAAATCATTTTGAACAATGAGTAATAACAATCATATATATTAAATAGTTTTACCAATTATGATTCTATGAATTAAAAAAACAGGCTGTTTAAAACTGGCTGAAACAGTTCAAAATGGCACACCTGGCGCACAGGAGCCCTGGTGGCGCAGTGGCTAAATGCTGGTACTGCAGCCACAAGGTTGTGAGTTAGATCCCGCTGGGCTCCAGGTTGACTCAGTCTCCCATCCTTCCGTAGGTCGGTAAAATAAGTACCCGGATTGTTGTGGGCAATTAGCTAAATACGTTGTAAACCACTTAGGGAGCACTTAGCTTAGAAATGCACATACTATTGCTATTGCTATGTACAACCTGGGTAAAATCAATTAGACCTGGAGGCTTGAATAAAATGCCAAGTTTTGGTATGAGATCAGAACCATACCAATGTTACTGCCAGTCGGGCCTCGAAGGGAAAGGCATTCTGCAACTGGGAGGGGGGGCACTGCAAAGAAGGCTCATTCACAATTATTTCCCTTACTGATGAGATATGGAGGCGGGACCCTCCAGGACATCTTAATTCTTGGGCAGGCATGTATAGAGAGAGGCATTCCCTCAAGTATCGAAGTCCCAAGCCATTTGGAGCTTTAAATATTATCACCAGTGCCTTCAGTTCAGACTGGAAACATATTGGTAGCAGTGCAAATCCCTCAGAACTGGTGTTAAATGGTTTACTGGCTGGAGTTCCAGCGAGCAGTCTAGCTACCACACTGGCTGCATTTCTGAATCATCTTCAAGGGCAGCCCCATGTACAGCACAGTGCAGTAGTCAATTACTAATGCATAGACAACTGTGGCTAAGTTAGCTGGTGGACCAGTTGAAAATGATACCGAGCACTCCAAGACACAGAGTCTATTTGGGCCTTGAGTGACAAGGATGGACCTAGGAGTATTCCTAGATTACCTAGATTACCTTCTCTTTCAGGGGGTTTGCAACTGGGTGCCACTGCAAAGAAGGCCTTTCCTGCCTTGTTGCTCATGTGAATGAAGTTTATGAAAACTGGCATTATTACTCAGAGGAGGAGGAGGAGGGACAATAACAACAGCAAGTAAGCAAAGGATTTATGAGGAAGCAGGGAGAAAGATCCACCACCTCATTTTCAGGGAGATTAGCCTCTCTGTAGAATTCAATATCCACCAGAAAATAAAATTTCATGATGCAGCAATATGGGCCATTCCTGACCTAGACTGTTACAGTGCTATTATTCCACTTTCAACCTCCTATGGAATCCTGGGGTTTGCAGTTTTGGGAGGGGCCAGCCAGCCCTCCCTAAACTGCAAACCCCAGGATTCCATAGGAGGTTGAAAGTGGAATAATAGCGCTCTAACAGTCTAGTGCGGAGGTGGCTTCAGTTACATTTCCACTAGTGATGAGTCCAGTTGTTAAAATGGTCATCAATCCTCACCAATGCAAAAATGTTGCACAGTTCAGTGCTTAGGTTTTTTTTTTTTTTTTAAATTAATTCCAACTAATTTTGGCCAGGTCAGGCCCACTGTGTGTAAATTCCAATGTATTACAATCATTGCTTTCTGGTATAAAACTCCAGATTATAATGCACCGCAGTCCAGCACGCTGACGTGTGCCCAAAGCCAATTGAAAGCAGACCTGTGGGCCAGAGAGAGCCTGCCACAGCTTCTGGAACCGTGTTATCGGGCAATGGCTTCTGCTGCTGCTGCTTTCTGATGCATTTGTAAAAATGCCTTCTGGAGCCTGGAAGAATGATGCTTTTTTTGGGATTTGTATCTTGAGAAAGCTGTCTTTAAACAACAAGAAAAAAGTGCACACAGAAAGAGAAGCTGTTGCTTGAGCAAGCAATAAAAATCTCTGACTATTTGTTTGGAGGAGTGTTCTGGAACACGTCTTGCTGCGTGGCCATGTGTATACACTGGAGAGATTGGGTAACAGCACTCAACTTCTGGTCTTTTTAGTAGCCAAGCCAATTTAGAGGCCACAAGATCTTTCTTTCTTTTTTTTTAATGTCCTATATATGGTATAGAAACCGCCTCCAAGAAGGTCACCATGACCCAGACTCGAGGCAACTGTCCATCACGTCTTCCTGCTTGGACGAGCTCTGGAAGCAAACGTTCTCCTAGCAGCCAAACCACTCCGAGAGAAAGCAAACAAGGCCTCCGTTGAGACAGACAGCAACACCCTGAAAGCTTCTCTTTGACCCAAAGCCTTCCTATGGTGCTTTATGGCCACTGTGCGTGTGTGTGTGTGTGTGCGCGCGCGCGCATGCATGCATGAAGTATCTTCTGGCCGAAGGGTTAACCTGGGGCACAGTCAAATCTCTTGGTACGAGTAGAAGCCCTCTTGTTTAAGGCCGCATTCCCGGGATGTGTTTCATTTGGTCAATTAACTTGATGGAAAGTCAGCCCCGAGTCCAAAAATCTTTCCTTCTTTTGCAGCCACAGTCCCAGTATTCACTCTCAGGGCATTCTGAAAGGCTTGGCCTAAGAACTGGTCAAGTCACCTTGGAGATTTGCAGCAGAGTGTACACGCCTGGGCGTGGCATAAAACCCTCCCAAATACACGATCTGCATGCCTTCCAACTGTAACCTTCATCTCCAGCAAGATTATATATGTATGGCCATGGCACTATTGCCAGAATCCTAAATCTTCCCTCTCCCGCCCTGAAGCCCACCTTAAAAGCCAGAAGCTGCATCAGATGGTTTGCTCACATGCTGATCTGGGCACAAGGAGAATGATGTTTCCAACACCTTCCCACCAACGAGCCAGGCTGAGAAGAGGCATTGCAGCAGAGGTTCTGCAAATCAATGCAGCCTCACTTGTTGATGGGAGAAGGATGGAAACCTCATCTCTCTGCACCCCAATCGTCAACTGAACTGACCTCTTTCACCCAATGGGGCTGCTGGCTATTAAGATAAATTTGGAGGGGTCAGGCTAGGAGCCATTTCTTAGTCACTGATTTGTAGCTAAGTAACCAATGTAGAATATCGGGAATTGTTATTCATTAAGGGTCTGGAAATGATGTCTGATGAGGGGTGGCTTAGGGAGCTAGGTATGTTTAGCCTGATGAAAAGAAGGTCAAGAGGTGACAAAATAGCCATGTTTAAATATTTGAAGGGATGTCATGTTGAAGATGGAGCAAGCTTGTTTTCTGCTGCCCCAGAGACTAGGATAGGGAGCAATGGATTCAAACTACAGGAAAAGAGATTTCACCTAAACATCAGGAAAAACTTCCTAATGACAAGAGCTGTTCAATAGTGGAATCCATTGCCTTGGAGTGGGATGGAGTCACTTTCTTTGGAGGTTTTTAAACCGAGACTGGATGACCATTTGCTGGGAGTGCTTTGAGTGTGTGTTCCTGCATGGCAGAAGGGGTTTGGACTCCATGGCCATTGTAGTCTCTTCCAGCTGTATGATTCTATGATCACAGTTGCAGAGTATGCCAGTCAAATAAAAATAATCAAACCAGTGAGGGGAAAAGGGCATGCACTCACATTCCATGGCAATGTTCTTCTCTTGAGGTTCATCCCCTCCCCTTGCCTTGGGGACCTGGGGACACTGTCCAGGCTTAGAGACTGAGGGCTGGAGCAAGAGATCTGCAAATTGCATTGGAGGCAGCTGCCAATCCCTGGGGTAATGCCACGGCTGTCTATGGTCCAGGGATGAGGAAACCGTGCCCATCCGGACTGAGAGAAAAAGGGGCGACTTTCCCACGTCTCTCCTGGATTTCTCTTCCCTCGCCTGCAGAACGGCAAGAGCAGCTACATTTCACAGCAACTAGACATTGCCTGGTTCATCCTCTCTCTTTCTCTCTCTTTCAGTTAGTAAACAGCCATGGCCACACTCCCAAGTCTGGGTCACCTGAGGCAGCAGGTGGAGTGGAGGGAATCACAGAGCTGTTTGTGGAGACCACACATTTTTTTATACAACATTTTATTTTATTAAACACAAACATACTAAATGGAAAAAAAAAAACCCAACAAACATAGAATCTACACATAACTGAAATAAAGGGCTTTTCCGCACTTGGTTTTTAAATTGGGGCGGAGCGTCCTCCCGCAAAGACGCTTGCATTTGGACTGAGTTCAGACTACTTACCGTATGTCCGGACTTCATCCTGCTCCAGAATGCCCATAACTGGACATTCACCGTGCTATTGAAAGTCTGATTGAAACAAGACTTTCAATAGCCCGGCACACCCCAGTCCATCACTGCACAAAAGTATAGATTTGCAGGCTTGCGCCAGCGCGAGCCTGCAGATCTTCTGGGGGTGGGCTTCCGGTTGGTGAGCTTCTCCGGTTGGTGGAGTGTGCGTAGCACGGGTACACGCTGCTCCAGATCGGCGTGGGTCATCGGGGGGGTGAGCGGGCCAGTCTGGTGAGTAATGGACTGCCCTGTTTTCCCCCCAAAGTGTGGAAAAGCCCAAAAACTAACAGTACTATTAACAATATAGAGCACAACATAACACATCATAACGGGGGCTGTTTTTGCACCTTACCTTTTTCCAGCTACAGTGTGAGGGGATCACACGAGGAGCCTATTACGAGAGGCACTTGCGTCCCTCTGCTTCTCCTCCGCACCAGCTCTGGGCTGACGGGAAGGAAACGTGAGCACTCTGCCCCTCCTTTTGCAGTGCAGCCAGGTACTTTCCCAGGCTGCGGGGGGGGGAGGAAGTGTGATGGCCGCGCGTCTGGAGCCTCTGCACACAAGGTAAGTGCGGGTAGGGCCCGGGAGGGATGCGTAATCATGCATCATTTTCAGCAATGAGCCAAAAATGATACAACGTGCAATTGCCCCCTAATGGGCTCAGGAGCATTGCACGATTGCGAGGACATCATGTGAAACAGTCCTCACAATTGCGTGACACTCCCAAGGCCATTTCACAACAGGACTGGCATGAGAAAAGGGCCATAATTAAAAAAATAATCCTAAAAAATAATCCCACCATACCGCAAACAGCCCATATTAACTGAACAATTACACCTAAGTATTAAATCATTTCCTTTATGCCATACCATTGTTACTAATCATTTATCATCTATCATTATAAATATCTTATCTTACGTATCTACAACCCTCCATACATTTTGATGTAGGATCTCTGCCACTGAATGCAAAGCAGCCTTTTCTTATGGATCAGGTAGGCTTGCCAGTTCAGTATCGTCCCAGCCAAAACCAGAGACCCAGAAACAGCTCCTGTGCCCTTTTTGCATGGCATTTTTGATGTGAAAGGGCCCCTGGAGCATCACGCACATGTGAGGAGCAATCCACACGACACACTCACATTTGTGTGACGCTCCAGGGCCCAGCAGGGACTGCTCATGCATTTTTTCATTTTCGGCCTGAAGCTGAAAATGCTGCGTGGTTGCGCATCATTCCAGGGCCCCGGAACTTACTTTGCATGCAGAACCTCGGGAACCAGGCCGGTCACACTTCCTGTCCAGTGCAGCCTGGGAAGGTCCCAGGCTGCACTGCGAAAGGAAGAGGCAGGGCTCTCACGTGAGCATGAAGCTCATGCGGAGCTGAAGAAGCAAGGAAGTGAGAACTTCTCTCCAGAGGCTGCTCGCATGAGAACTGCACCCCAGCGCCGAAAATAAGTGAGTTCCGGAAAGGGCCCTGGTGATGTCATTAAGTGTTATGCACTAAGTTCCAACCATAGTTGCTCTCACTTTACCATTCAGACAGATGTATATGCACACATGCTCTCTGTTTCTGTTTGAAATAAGGACAACAGGCTTTGTCATAGGCACATGCTGTCCATTGCCAGGCAATGGAGTGCAGAGATATTCAGCAGACAAGTGGAGCTAGCTTATCAGCTCTGTAGAACTTTCCTGTTTAGGGTGAAGCCGAAGTGTAGTCAGGCATTGGTCCAAGAGTTCAGGAATCTGGTGGGCAGCAAGGTCAGACAGTCTGAAGGTCAGAGAAGACAGCTTATCAGGGAATCTGTAGCACACACAAGGGCTAACAAACACATTAGTTGTTTCTGACGTTAGGCCACCACCCTCTGCCTTCCTTAAGTAGGCTGGAGTCAGCTGGCTCTCATCCCCCTGAAACATCCCCCTGAAACAGGTTGAATTGGCGACATGGATGTGACGATTGACTTAGCTTTGCACTGGAGTATAGATTTGACCTCTGAGATCTACACTTAGGATTGCATAATCATATTGCTGGAAGGCATCCAGTGGTCCTTCAAGTCCAACACCCTGCCCAGTGCAGGATGTCCACCTAGAGTATCCCCAGCAAGGAGATTTACAGTCTTTGTTGGAAGATACCTAGATAAGGAGGCCACCACCACCTCTTTAGGCAATTGGTTCCATTGCTGAATCCCTCTTACTATCAGGACTTTCCTTCTAATGTTGAATCGAAATCTACAGTCCTGTGACTTAAAACCATTAGACCTGGTCCTACCCGCTGAGGCATCAGAGAACAGGCCTGCCTCCTCCGCTTTGGGACAGCTCTTGGGGCATTTAAAGAGTGTCACCCCTCAGTCTTCTCTTCACCAGGCTGAATACATGCCCAGCTCCTTCAGCCTTTCTTCGTATGTTTTGTTCTCCATACCTCGTATCATCCTTGTTGCCTTCTCTGAGCCTACTCTGATTTGTCTGTATCCTTCCTAAAATGAGGCACCCGTTACTCCAAATGAGGCCTGACTCATGCACAATATAGCAGGACCGTTACTTATTTTGTCTTGGAAACTGTGATTCTATTAACACAGGCTAAGACCATTTCCGCACTAGGGCAGAACTTTGCCCTTCCCAGTGGGCTCAAGCAAAAACAAACTGCTGCAGTGTTTCCTAGCTTGTGTGTTCGTTCTCATTAAAAAATTTTGACCATCTGGACCACACTTTAATGTTGCTTGGCTACACGTGTCCCAGTGTTCGTCTGTGAAATGTGAGAGCTTATTTTAGTCCTTTGTGCTGAAGATAACATCCAAACAAAGAGTCCCTAACCTTGTCCCTCCCTCTTCCTTTCCCCTTGTTTGCTACGGTTTTTAAAACATCTTTCCTGATGAAGAAGCATGTGACTCTGAAAGCTTGCCTGAGAATTTTTCTGCCTTTGGAACCAGCCTAATAAAAGCATGACCACAATATGGACTTTGGAACTGGCCGGACGGCCAACACGGTTACCCTTTCATTTGTCCCCCTCCCGAAATAGAGACTTCTTCCTGGTAAACAGGGACCCTCGGAGGAATGGGCACGGAAGACGCGTGTGATCCTGCAGCTTCATGTGACACTGTTGATCTGCTTTCCCTGGATGGAGACAGCCTGCCGGCCCAGACCGGGCCACTCGTCCAACGCTTGGCAAGTGAAATGGCTGTTTACTCCCTCTGCAAGGAGTGCCTTCGCTTTCTCAAAAATGCTAGCCCTGTTTTTTAATACGTACGTGAAAAATTATCTTCTCCTCTTCTTTCTCCTTTTCTCTTTGCCTGGCATATTTGGGCGGTCTGTTGCACCAGCCTTACCTTGAGTAACCTCTTGAAGGCAGCCATGAATTTTTTAAAAAGGCCCTATTACATCTTTCCACAGCTCTCTCTCTCTTTTAATATTAAAAAAAAAAAAATTAATTCGCCTGAGAGCTGCTTGCGCCGAGCTTGTGTGCATGCTTTTGCTGCGGCGTTCTGGGAGATGAGGAAAGTAGGTCATGGTGTCACGTAAGGCTGTCGTGGACTAATACCGACCCAGCAAGTGGAGCAAAACTGTGCCAGCTTTGAGGTGATAGATGGCCCTCACTGTGAAATAAATGCACAACAGAAGAAGACATGTGAAGGACCAGAAATGTGTGGGGATGGGGAGGCCAGAGGCACCGGGTTCGATTCGTAACAGTCCTGGCGAAACCTTCTCCTCAAGCTGCAAGCCACATTTCTCTTTCTGTCATTTTTTTGCTTTCCCTAATCGGTTGTGTAAGCACCACAACTGTATCGCCCTCTGCTGGGCCACATCTCAGCCGGATGAATACTGTAGGATTTAGTCAGACTGTGGAGTTGTCATAGTTTCATACAAAATTCACTGGAAAGCAGCTGGAGGCAGAAGGAAGCCAAAAAGAATTTCGGTGACGAGTGACGTTTCTCATGTATATTCTGTATGGGCTGGGAGGAAACTTTTTACCTCCCTGGGTTATGGCTGGAGTTAGCCTAAAGTGAAATTCAGAGAAGATCTGGAGATCCCTCTTCTGGCTGAACATTTTAAGAATGGTTTAAATAAGATAAGAAACATATCTTGGAAGCAGAGAGTGAAGTTGGAAGGGAGGCATCTAGGCATCCCAAATCCGTCACTAATTTTCACCAGAGGTGAAATTCAAGCAGTAGAATGCCTGGAGAATTTTGACAAGTGATATTTTGGAGGAAGGCAGCTACTGAGGGAGGCGGCAAAATGAGGAATTCCCACACACCCAAGGAAATTTTCCTCCAGCACTCAAATCTCTTGCACTGCAAAGAGTGAAACACTGGATATCATTCACACCAATAACTCCTTTGTTTTGTTTGTTCACCTTCCCGGATCCATATCATCTGCTCCTTTTCTTTGGAGGCTGAAACTGTATTTCCAAATGAACAAGTGAAGTGTGAAGTTACTGTGATGCTAGAAAATATGGGGACTGGAAGAAGTTACTGTGATGCTAGAAAATATGGGGACTGGAAGAAAATTCAGTTTGTAGAGAGAAGACTTCTTATTGCAGGGGCAATGCCCTCATTTGCCCCCCTCCTTGCAGCTACACTTCTGCTTGTGTTGTTCTTGCGTTGGTTTCTTTCATAAGGAGCAATGAAAGACCTCTTTGGCTTCTATGTGCAGAGGTGCGCAGCTGCAACACAGTTCAGAATGTCTGAGAATCCAGTTTTCAGATCAGCATCACCTTGTGCAAGAAGACGGGCCTATATTTTCGTTTTGGTGCCTTCACAAAAATGTAGGACAGCATTCCATATCGCAATTTATGGATTCATTCATAACCTAGAGCTACAGATCTGCAACTGTTTCCTATTTGCTAAAACTATTCAGTTACGATCATGACACCGTTACCACAATCATAATGTTACCAGCCCGTATACCCTCACTCGTTGATATAGTTTAATTGGTATGAGATATAAATTATACACTGCTATGGCTGTGTGGCCATACTGGCTAGAGGAGGACTGGCCGAACGTGTGTGAAAACTAGGACCTCAAGGCATGGCCAGGTCATAGTCAGGGAAACTCCAGCGATAATAGACTTGCAAATGTCCATCAACAACTCAACCTCCAGAGACAATAGAGGCCAAACTGAATGAATTTTCTTCAACCCTCTTCCCACTGCCCTTTATCCCTTTTTGTGCCCACCTATCAAGGAGCTATCACAATTCCCATCAGTCCTTTGTTACCTAATGCTAAGACTATTAGTCCATTCTGGACCCCACTGTTTGGTCTGTTGGAGACCCATTAACACAGGCAGAAAAAGAGTATCTAAACCCCAATTTTGGACTAGCCAACTCATAGTACGCTGGTTTCTGGTCATCATTCTGCTGATCTGATTTCCGTCCGAGTACTGTCCTTGGACTCCTAGTCTAAGCTTGAATCTTGCATGTTAGTGATTATTAATTCACCCAATAAAATATCTGAAAGATATCCTTTGAATCTCCAGCTGGTGTTCCTGCACTAGTATCGGTATACACAGGTGTTAAAAGATCTCATTAAGTTACCCTGATCTTGCAGGCCTCCCCCTTTGAGCTAATATTCCCCACAGTTTCAAGGAGGCACTGGCATTGCAGGCGGACCTCAGAGTCACCCACGTCTTTGGGGTAACAATAAATGCCTCCCACATCTATTTTTCTAGCCAGCAGCCCCGCAGAGTAACAGAGGTTTTTTCAGCTGATGGTCAGAATATGGAAGGATGCTACCTCCTCCTGGTAGCAAGTGAGGCTGCAACTATCAGAAGCAGGACCCCTGTAACAATTCCTTGTCACAGCCTCTCTTGTCCTCCTGCACCCCAAGAGCCAGTGGAAGAAATATGGCAGCCAGATTGGTAACAGGTACATCCAGGAGTGAGCATATCACAGCAATATTAAAATCACTCCACTGGCTGCCAATTAGTTTCTGGGCAAAGTCCAAAGTGCTGGTTGTTACCTTTAAAGCCCTATATGGTTTGGGTCCAAGTTACCTGCAGGATTGCCTCCTCCCACACAGTGGCCATTTCCGCACTAGCCTGTTATAGCGCGATGATTCCACTTTCAACATCCTATGGAATCCTGGGGTTTGCAGTTTCGGGAGGGCAAAACTGCAAACCCCAGGATTCCATAGGATGTTGCAAGTGGAATCATCGTGCTATAACAGGCTAGTGCGGAAATGGCCACTGTGTCCTGTACACTCTGGTCCTCTGGGGGCCGCTGACTTAAACCAGCCATGACCAGACTGGCAACAGTCGCTCAGAAGACCTTCTCATCAGCTGCCCCTAGACTGTGCAACGAACTGCCAGAAGAGTTTCAATAGCAAAACAGGCTGCCTCAATTTTTTAAAAAGAACTAAAGACCTGTCTCTTCCAGCAGTCCTACCCAGTTGATTTTAAACTATGAATTTTAAATAGGCATATTTTAAATGGTTTTTAGTTGCATTTTAATAGGGATGGGCTAACCGAATCCTCGAATACCGGGGAAGGATTTGAGATTTGCAAATCCGTATCCCTGCACTAAATTAGGCAGACTGAATCTTTTGAATCCACCAACCAAATAGTTTCCTGAAAACCTGGGCGACCAGACACACAAGGGGAGATGGCAAGCAGGTAGAGTTTTTCCCTTGGAGTAAAAATGGCCTTTGCTAACAATTTCAGAAATTACATCTGGGGTTGTATTCCAATATATTTAAATCAAATATTTAAGATTTAAGTTCAGCACTTGACTGGAAGGTACAGTGTTCTTGAGATTTCAAGGGCAGCTGAAAGATTCCTTTGCATGGCTCCCTTGCAAAGCTCTTTCAGACACAATTCTGGGTTTTGTAGTTTTACCAGGGGTCACAGCCTTCTCCGCCAAAGTGTGCTGGTGCATCATCAAGCTACAAACCCCAGGACGCTATGCAAAGAAGGAGCTACGCAAAGAAAAGCCAGTTTGTTTGTTTTTTAATTTTTTTTTATTTAACTGTAAAAAAAAAAAGAGGAGATAATACGATACAAATACAAAACATACAAATACAAAAAGTACAACGAAACATAAAACACATCAAGTTATGCGACATCTTATATGAACACAGAAAAAAATAGAAAAACAAAAATGTGCAGAAGCAAATATCCAGTAGTAAATTGAAGAATAAAAAAGAAAACAGGCTAAAAAAAGAAAAGTTAAAGAAATAAGAAATATAGCACAAAAGCACACACACACAAAAAAACCCTAATAATGTTCTAGTTTAGTTTTGACCTGGATTATCCCTGTATTGTGACCTGTGGCCCTGTTTACACAGGCAGGAAAAGGTGGGATTAATCCACATTTTCCTGCCTGTGTAGAAAGGGCCTTCATGTCATTTTCAGTCTGGGGAGATCCAGAGGCAAAACTATGACAATTGTCCTGGCCAGATTTCTTCAGAGGGAGGTTTGCCTTTGCCTAGGTTTTTGCTGAGGCTGAGAGAGGGTGTCTTGCCCAAGATTATCCTTCTTTCCCTTGCTTTTCAAACCCTTTTTAATAAAAGGATTCAGAAGATTTGAGATTCATGTAAGATTCATGGATTCCCAGAACCTTTCAGGGATTCAGATCCAGATTCAGATTTGGAAAATTCTGGATTCGTCCCATCCCTACATTTTAATTTATGTTGTATCCCACCTCACACCTTGGGAAGAGGTGAGTAAACAGTAGTAGTAGTAGTAGTAGTAGTAGTAGTAGTAGTAGTAATAATAATAATAATAATAATAATAATAATAATAATAAAAAAACATTAATAAATTACATCTGTTAGTACAGGTGCTGCCTGTTAAGGAGGATTTTCAGGGAGGTCAGGAGAAAACTACTTTTTCTTTTTTATATATATATAATTTTATTAAGTTTCACAACTAAAAACATCATCTTGAATTGTACTTTTACATGAAATATTTTTGTTCTTCCAGTCTGATCTAGTTTTCATTTTCTGAATTTCTATTCACATATGAAATTTATGCATCACAATTCTATGTTCATCTTACATGTTTGATCTTGCATTTTCCTTGTCCACTCCTGTTATGTTACAGTTATTGCCCTTTAATTTCAACCATAATTCAGACATTCTCACTTGGCAGTTCTCAGCAATTAATCATTACAATTTGCCATTCTGCTTTTATCTGATCATCTGATTTCCCCTTTAATCTCTGAGAGACAATATCTGCATTTCTGTTTTCAATAAACATCCCCCACCATTGTTCAATTGTGGGTATTTGCTGAGACTTCCAGGAGAAAACTACTTTTTCTAAGTAGTTGTACCTATATAACTAAATAGATGATTCAAAGGGATCTTGCAGCAACCTTGAGAGAAAGACATTGGTCGCATACATTTTTTGTAAACTTAACTCTGGTCATTTCCGCACTAGATTGTTATTGCGCAATGATTCCACTTTCAACATCCTCTGGATTCCTGGGGTTTGCAGTTTCGGGAGGGGCCGCCGGAATCATCACGCAATAACAGTCTAGTGCGGAAACGGGGTGTGCTGTGGTTGGAAGCTGAATGGATTTCCTTTGCCCAGCATGAATGCTGACTGCTAAGTTGGGTTTGAGTGGCTAGGAACAGGAGATACTAATTAGTTATACATTCAAAACTGAGGCCATTTCTGCCCTACACTGCTATAATTCCTCTTCCTACATCCTATGGGATCCTGGAGTTTGCAGTTCTGGGATTTGTAGTTTCCTGAAGCCAAAGAGCTCTCTGGCTGAGAATTCTAAATGCTTTTTCCTAGAATTCCCAGCCAGAGAGCTCTTTGACCTCAGGAAACTACAAACTCCAGAATTCCACAGAAAGGGGAATAATAGTGTAGTGTGGACATGGCCAAAGTAGCCAATATAGGACACTAGTGAAGGTTTTCTGTGCAGGAAGCCTATTTTATGTGTGGGAATCCCTTTTTCCAGGATATAAAAAATGTTTTGTGCAAAAAATCCCTTGTGTTTTCCCCAGCAGAATAACTTTTCTACAATGCTTTGGGATGTTTGACTATTGGGAGAATACTATGGACCGTGCCTGGAATATTAGGTCCAGTTGTGGGCACTACAATTCAGAAAGAATAATAAGAGGCTGGAATGTGTCCAGAACAGGGTGACCAAAATGGTAAAAGGCCTGGAAACCATGAAGCCTGGGGATGTTTAGCCTGGAGAAGAGAAGGTTAAGAGGGGAAATAGCAGCCATGTTTAAATAGCTGAAGGAATGTCATATGGAGGATGGACTAAGCCTGTTTTCTGCTGCTTCAGAGACGAGGACACGGTGCAGCAATGGCTTCAAACTTCAGGAAAAGAGACCCCATCTAAACATTACGAAGAACTTCCTGACAGTGAAAGCAGTTGGACAGGAGAATCCACTGCTGCCTCCATGGAGAATGGTGGAGTCTCCTTCATTGGAGCTTTTTAAACAGAGGCTGGATAGTCATCTGTTAATGGGATTTTTTGGATCGTGTCTTCCTGAACCGCAGAAGGGTGTTGGACTGGATGTGTTACCCTGTATGTTGGGGTCCCAGGAGGGGCGCCCAAATAACCAAATAAAAACACAAGATGGGGAAATTAAGCTCGAGCACTCTCTTAAGCTAACGAGAGGCAGGGTAATGGCAGCTAGGATCTTTTAACCCTATGTCTACAGCGTCCGGTCAGAGAGCGGCTAGACAAAGTTTTAAAGTAACAAATAATATTTTATTGACGACAAACAACACAAAAGACAAGACATACACTAGCTAACTGAGAAATAGAAATGGAGAGCTTTGGGGGAATGAGTAATACGACATCTTGTCTCATAGTCCTGGAGAGAAGATGAGGTTGCAGGGATGGAAGCTCAGTGTGGTTCGCTGAGGGGAGCTCACTGGACAAACCGATAGCAAAGCTGGATGGAAGTCCAAAGTAGTTCGAGGAAGTCCCGAAAATGGGGACTTTTTATAGAGTGGATTTTACCTACAGGCTATGCCATGCTCGGTGAGAACAAAGGAATTTTGGAGCCGGACAAAGGAGTTGGAAAAGGTCAAGTTTTGCATGATGGGCTTAGCGCTGGATGACAATAGTTTGGCCAGTACGTTGATGGCCCGATATAAAGGAATGGCTTGGCTCTTGGCCGTGCATCTTTGTGTAGATTCGCACTGAGCAAGGCCGGTTTGCAAGAAGGTTTTTCCCTAAAGCAACAGAGAGGTTTAAATTGCCTGCCTGAACGAAGTGTTGGAATGTACAACCATTAATGGCCGTGCCCCAGACATGCTTGTCCGGAGGACCTCTGCAAATACGTGGAGGAGGGTGGCAGAGAAAGGTCAAGCAAAGGCCAAATTATTTGATATCAAAAGGATATCTAGTGCTCTCACCAGACATCTCATAACTGTGATAACAGATGGTCCTTGGGGTCTTTTCCCACCCTATGATTCTCTGAGTGAGGAGCAAGGGCGAAACTATTAATTGTTCGTGAGAGACTTAAATAGTTAAAGTTTTGCATCCCTAGCTCATGTTCACATATCTATTGGTTGCAACCAGAAATAGAGAAGCTCACTGGCTATTTGGAAGAGGGGAGCTGTGATTTTTCTGGGCAGCTTGAACAATCCTTGCCAACGGCTATTGTCTGGAGTCGCAAATAGATGCTTCCAGCTAGCCAGTATCCCATTCTCAATGGCTGCAGCTGCACAGTGGAAAAGGAACTTCTGGAGACTTTTGCTGACCCCTGCTGGTGAATCTGTTGAAATGCAAGCGCCACTGCAGACATGAGCAACTCCCTTACAGGAGAAAGGTTTTTGGTCTTTTCCTGTCTGTTGTTTTGTACTTTCAAGTCATTTCTGACTTATGGTAACCCTAAAATATACATATCAGAGGGTTTCTTGACCAGATTTCTTCAGGGGAAGTTTGCCACTGCTTGGGCCAAGGCTAACAAAATGAAATTCAACAGAGAGAAGTGTAAGGTCTACACTTAGGTAGAAAGAATGAAATACAGAAATATAGGATGGGGGACACGTGGCTGGATAGCAGGACGTGTGAAAGGGATCCAGGAGTCTTCATAGACCACAAGCTGAACATGAGTCAGCAGTGTGATGCGGCAGCCAAGAAAGCAAATGCAATTCTTGGCTGCCTCGATAGGAGTATGGTGTCTAGATCGAGGGAGGTACTGGTACCACTCTACTCTGCTTTGGTTAGACCTCATCTTGAACACTGTGTCCAGTTCTGGGCACCCCAATTCAAGAAGGATATTGACAAGCTGGAGCAAGTCCAGAGGAAGGTGACCAAAATGGTGAGGGGCCTGGAAGCCATGAAGCCCTATGAGGATAGACCTAGAGAACTGGGGATGTTTAGTCTGCAGAAGGGAAGGTTAAGAGGGGACATGACAGCCATGTTTAAGTATTTGAAGGGACGCCACGTAGAGGAGGGAGAGGGCTTGTTTTCCGCTGCTCCAGAGACCAGGACAAGGAGCCATGGATTCAAGCTGCAGGAAAGGAGATTCCACCTGAACCTCAGGAAGAACTTCCTGACGGTCAGGGCTGTCAGGCAGTGGAATCTGCTCCCTCCATGGAGAATGGTGGAGTCTCCTCCTTCTTTGGAGGTTATTAAGCAGAGGCTGGAAGGCCATCTGTTGGGAGTGCTTTAAGGATGTTCCTGCATGGCAGGGGGTTGGACTGGATGGTTCTATGATTCTATGATTCCTCAGAGGCTGAGAGTGTGTGACTTGCCTGAGGTCACCCAGTGGCTTTCCCTGGCTGAGCAGAGATTCGAACCCTGGTCTCGAGAGTCCTAGTTGAATACTAGACTACACCACGCCTTCTGTTAATGTTTGGGACTGTTTAGATGAAAAACAGGTCTTTTGAAAGATAGGAAACTGTTGATGGCCTTTTTCTGCAATAAGAAATCTAACAATGCCAAAATTTGTGGTTATGGTTACTAGTAATTTTAGTAGGATTATTTAGTTGGATCTGTAATAGCACAATGAATCCCTCCCCCCGCCGCACCTTTCATTACAATTTGGCTTGGGGAGTCGTGGTCAGAGCCTTTTTGTATTTTTAATAATTTTGGCTTTAGTGTTTTAGTGTAGAGTGTCAGTATTGTGTTTCAGTTTTGTCTCCTTTTTCTTTTCTTCTTCCTGCCTTTTTTTTTAAATTTCTTTTTCAATTTTTTTTTCCTGTGAGTTAGACTGTTTGTGTTAAAACTAGTAAGTAATTGAGAGAAAGAGAAAGAGAGAGAAGCAAGTTGAGTAAGGGGTGGCCAGGTAGATGCACAGAAAGGAGAAAGTGGAGGGTGAAAACTTTTCCTTTCTCTTTCACCGTGCTGGGACCCATGGAAGCTGTCCACTGATGCTGAACTGTGAGATTCTAGAGAGAGCAAAGGGAGGGCTGCCTCGCACAGTGTTTAATGGTAGAATTCACTCCTAAAAAAGGGTAGTGATGGCAGACATTCCGAGAGCACTTTTGGGCCCTGGCAGAAAACAAATATCCTACCCACCCCAGCAAAGGCGGTCCAGATAAAAATCTTTACTCAGAATTGTGTGATTCAGAGCACACATTTTGCAAGTCATTATTCAGAATGTGTGTGTGCATGGAAAATGAATCATAGAATCATAGAAATGTAGAGTTGGAAGAGACCCCAGGGGCCATTCAGTCCAACCCCATTCTGCCATGCAGGAACACCCACCAGAGCACTCCCAACAGATGGCCATCCAACCTCTGCTTAAAAACCTCCAAGGAAGGAGACTCCACCACACTCCGAGGCAGCCGATTCCACTGCCGGACAGCCCTGACCATCAGGAAGTTCTTCCTGAGGTTCAGGTGGAATCTCCTTTCCTGCAGCTTGAATCCATTGCTCCTTGTCCTGGTCTCTGGAGCAGCAGAAAACAAGCCCTCTCCTTCCTCTGCATGGCATCCCTTCAGATATTTAAACATGGCTATCATGTCCCCTCTTAACCTTCTCTTCTGCAGACTAAACATACCCAGCTCTCTAAGTCTATCCTCATAGGGCATGGCTTCCAGGCCCCTCATCATTTTGGTCAGCCTCCTGAAATATATATTTTGTTGAGAATTCCATGGAGTCTGAGATAACAGCCAAGGGAGAAAACAATTTAGTCTAGGTTGCCACACACAGAGCCGGCAGGAACAAAAGCATGGTCCAAACAGCCTGGGATTCGAACCGCCTGAGCAGGATCAAATGCTAGTCAGGAAATCACCGAAGAGAATAGTCCAAAAAGAAAGCCAAAGTTCAAGGAGGAGAGAGAGCAGGGAATGTCGCATAGCACCGATTGTAGAACTGTTGTTTTGCAGCAAGGAAACACTCTTGGCTGAGCTAATTTATAGCCATCTGCAAACCAGAGCAGCTGGACCAATTATCCCACCCTTTCCCTTTTAAGGCAGGACAAGAATTTTCCTACTCTTTGGTTGCTGCCATTTCGGTCCGACACACTCCAAAGGATGAAGTGGCTCAGCTTTTAATTCCTTCTCTTCAGACTTGACCGAGGATGTTCCAGGCTCCATTTCCAAGACAAGGCTGCTAGTTTTCTCTGTTCCTGAGTGAAGCATGTTGTCCTGGGTCTCCTTTTTTTCTTCTTTGTCTAAAGAGGCATCCTCTAGGTAGGACATGGCAGTGCTAGACTCTGAAGGAGCTGTCCAGGGGACTCTTAAGAATAGTTTCAGTACCACGGAGAGCTCATTTAGGTTCTGTAATCAGACTCGGAGTAGATTCACTGCTGATGTGGCAATGACCGGCCACCCCGTGTATGGATAGGTGGTGGGAAGAGTGAACATATGAAGACCCTCGGGGTAGGTCAGCCCACAGGCCCTTCTAGTCCAGAGTACTATTTCCTACAGTGGCAAGCCAGATGCCCCAGTGAAAACCCCTTAAAACAGGGGGGAAAGAAGGCAATGGCACCCACAGCTGCTATTTCTTCTTTCCCCCCAACTTCTGCAAGCAATACACAGAGAAATACAAATGAGAAACATGGGGGTTATCCAAAGCAGGGTTGGGGAAAATGCAGCCTGTGGGCCACATATAGCCCTTGAAGCCCACTTTTGCATACCGAAGCCCCATGTCAGTGCCTTAAAGTCCCAGAACTTAACTTTGAAAAAAATGTTTGGTCCATTTTCTGATTTTTTTTTTCCAGCTGCAAACCATTCGATTGTGAAGAAAGCAGCACACAAATATGGCAGCTAATTTCCACTACACTCCTCAGGACTTCCCCCTGAAATCACATGCTGTGGGCTATAAATTGGCCCAAGCAGCCCCCTCTCCACCCCACCCCACTCTCATACAGATACTTTCCCCATCCAGTTGCTTATTTTTGTTGCTATGTGCGTTAAGTTGACTTCAACTGATGGCAACCCCTCCAAAATCTTGGAGAGACCTCCAAGATATCCCTGCTATTAGCAGCCCTGCTCACCTCTTCCAAACTCAGGACTGCCATTGCTTCCTCAGCTGGGTCCATCCATCTATAACGTGGTCTTCCTCTTTTCCTTCTGCTTTAACTTTACCCAGCATTGGTGTATTTCCAGTGAGCCTCATTGTCTCATGATCTGCCCAAAGTATGATGGTTTCAGGGTAGTTATTCTGGCTTCAAAGAAGAGTTTGAGCTTATTCTACTCTGGTTCTTTTTGTTGTCTTTATGAGCCACCAAGTCAACTCCAACTTATGGCAACCCTTTGAATGAGAGAATCCAAGAGCCGCAGTCATGAATGCTTGGTCTTGAAAACTTGCAAGGACTTCCGTGATTGAATCAATCCATCTATAATGTACTCTACCATATAATCCGTCTATAATGTACTCTACCATATAGTCTACCACCTTCTATTTTTCTCAACGTTATCATCTTTTCCAATGAGTCACATTATCTTCGGATAAGCCTATGATCATAGAATCATAGAATCATAGAAATGTAGAGTTGGAAGAGACCACACAGGCCATCCAGTCCAACCCCCTTCAGCCATGCAGGAACACCCTCAAAGCAATCCCGACAGATGGCCATCAAGCCTCTGCTTAAAAACCTCCAAGGAAGGAGACTCCACTACACTCTGAGGCAGCAGATTCCATTACCAGACAGCCCTGACTGTCAGGAAGTTCTTCCTGAGGTTCAGGTGGCATCTCCTTTCCTGCAGCTTGAATCCATTGCTCCTCGTCCATGTCTCTGGAGCAGCAGAAAACAAGCCCCCTCCTTCCTCTACGTGGCATCCCTTCAAGTATTTAAACATGGCTATCATGTCCCCTCTTAACCTTCTCTTCTGCAGACTAAACATACCCAGCTCTCTAAGTCTATCCTCATAGGGCTTCATGGCTTCCAGGCCTCTCACCATTTTGGTCGCCCTCCTATGATAAGCCTTCAGGTTACTCATCTTGGCTTCTAGGGAGAATTTAGCCTTGATTTGCTCTTGGGCCCATTCATTTGTCTTTTTTGCAGTCCAGGACATCAGTAGAACTCTTCTCCAGCACCACATTTCAAAGGAATGAATTTCCCCCTGTCATCTTTTGTAGCTGTTTTAATAATGTTAAAAGCAGAATATCACTGACAAGACCAATAGTTTATGTTCCTGGATGCGTCTTGAGTGTCTGGGTGAACCCTGGATTTCTTAAAAAAAATGTATTCCTAATTTTGATTTAATTTTATTCTTTGTTTTAGTAGCTTGGCTTGGAATGGTTTCCGCATTTTATTGTGGCACTTCCTTGATTGCCTCGTGAAGGTGTTATTGGGTTTCTTTTGTTTTTTTTCTGTTTAATTTTCTGGAAGTCACCTAGAAGGATGAATGGCTCAGAAGACTAAGGGCATTTCCGCACGAGTCTGTTATAGCGCAATGATTCCACTTTCAACCTCCTACGGAATCCTGGGGTTTGCAGTTTCGGGAGGGGCCAGACGGCCCCTCCCAAAACTGCAAACCCCAGGATTCCATAGGAGGTTGAAAGTGGAATCATCGCGCTATAACAGACTCGTGCAGAAGTGGCCTTATTGTGAAATAAAAGTAGCTTCTCTTGGGTTGCCCAGTCCTGCCCCAAGTTCTCCCTTGGGCCCTTCTCCATCCTCTTCAGAAGCCGCCTTCTTCTGGAGGTGCTTGTTTGGGTTAGTGCTTTGCAGATGTTATTAATTTTTCACCAGTAGTTTCAGAGGTTGGAAAGGAGGAAGAGATCTGACACATTGCTGGAGAAGTTGGCCAAAGCAAGAAGGAGAGACGGCTCATGGGGAGGGGGTGGAGTGCCAAGCGAAAGGCAACGGGTTGAGCATTCTTGGCACAACGTCAAGGGATTGTCCGTTGCCAACCTCCCTCTTTCATTCTTCTCCTCCAAAGAGCACATTCTGTCCTCCAGTCTCGGGCCTGATTTATTAATGAAAACCGTGTTGTTATTGCCGGTACATGGTGCTCACCTATGAGACCGCAGGCGCTTGATAACTTCCTTCGTCCATTAAGCCGGAGCTTTTAAGACAATTTGTCAACACACACGCAGAGGCAGGCTCCCTTGCGAGCCAAGGCTTGGAACCTTGAAGAATTTTCCCCTTGTCGTGCCTTGCGAGTGGACTTCTTTGCTACAACAGTGAGAAGACCTACAGGTGAAGGGGGCCATGTTGGTCATTGGAGGAGCTTGGTGGGTGAGTCATGGGCCATTTCTGCACTAGCCTGTTATAGCGTGATGATTCCACTTCCAACATCTGGTGGAATCCTGGGGTTTGCAGTTTAGGGAGGTGCATTTAAAATTCTCAGCCAGAGAGATCCTTGGCCTCAGGAAACTACAAACCCCAGAATTCCACAGAAGGTTGAAAGTGGAATCATAGCACTATAACAGTGTAGTGCAGAAAGGCCTTAAGCCTGCTTTGTTTCTCTGCTAAATCTTGTAGGTGACAGTGATTGTCTGGGACTGGTTGTTGCTCACCTTCTACTTTAAAACGCCAATTATTCTGCCTTTGATGTTCATCCATCTCTCATATTCCTCAATGCATACAGGTACGTTGAATCATTTTGAAATTTCCCAGAGGGAGATATTTAGTAAGTGGTGGTCTGTGGCTTCCATATCAGTGGGGCAGTGATCCCCTCTTTGTGTTTTAGAGGGAATTTTAAAAGAATCCATTAAAATGCTGAACCCTCTCCCCCAAGCAGGTTCAGCACCTTAAACACCTCCTTTAAAGTTAAAACCAGAACCTGAAATGCATTGAGTGTCCCAAGGACACAGGTGCTTTCAGCTGCCCAGGAGCCCAGATTGTCTCCTTCAAAGTGTATGGTATCAGGATAGGAGATTCTAATGCTAGGCAACTCCCATTTACAGCAGGAAAACCTCAATTGTTTTGTCCTCACATGCAAAGACAAATAATTATGGTTGTTTACTCCCCACTGTGGGAGAAAATGAATATATTCTTGCTGTACTGGAACGTCCCAAAATATTGCAGAGGGAATATTCTGCTAAAACCCTTTTTTTGCTGTTGTTATAAAGACCCAGCCTGTTTTCCATGCAGGATACAAAGTTTTCTGCGTAGAAACAGGGGGTTTTTTTTGCACAGAAATCCCACATTTTTTTCCACAAAATATTGTCTCAGCAACACCTTTGGATGTTGAAATACCAGGAGAAAAACACACAAAATTCTCACTGGTCTATTCTTCCTTTCTAACAGTATTTCCCAAGAACTAGAAAACTTTTCAGCCTGGGAATGAAAAATTACAAATATTTTTTTCCATCCTTTGCTCCTGTCAGTGATGATAAAACTGTGGCAGGAATGTCATGCACCGTGCCAGCATTAATGACACCCCGTCTGCACACGTATATACGTTGTGAGAGAACTGAGACAGGGGGGAGATGGAAGGGAAGGGGAAAAGGCAAAGAGCTGAGTGTGGAGCTTAGTGGGAGAATAATGGCTGTTTCAGCTGCCTGCCAGAACTTGAGATGTCAAGGTCAAAATCTGAGACGCAGAAATGACTTTATTTTGATGTCACAGAGGGCAGGGCCTGATGATGTCATGAAATGCGAAACATCAAGTCACAAGCTGAACGTGAGTCAGTAGTGTGATGCAGCAGCCAAGAAAGCCAACACCATTCTGGGCTGCATCAATAGTAGAGTGTCCAGATCAAGGAAAGTAATAGTACCACTTTGCTCTGCTTTGGTTAGACCTCATCTGGAATAGTGTGTCCAGTTCTGGACATTTTTTAAATTATTATTTATTTGTATCCCGCCTCTCCATATGGATCGAGGCAGCGAACAACTTACATATAGCATGTAGTTCTATACATGCCCCCAACAAGCTGGGTACTCGTTTTACCGACTTAAGGAAGGATGGAAGGCTGAGTCAACCTTGAAGCCTGGCAGGATCGAACTCAGAACCTTGTGGCTTGCAGCACTGGCATTTAACCACTGCGCCACCAGGGCTCCCTGGTTCAAGAAAGATATTGAGAAGCTGGAAGGCATCCAGAAGAGTGCAACCAAAGTGGGTCTGGAAGCCATGAAACCCTCTGAGGAACAGCTTAGGGAGCTGGATAGGTTTAGTCTGCAGAAGAAAATAGGGGATGTGATAGCCAAGTTTAAATACTGGAAAGGATGTCATGTCGAAGAGGGAACCAGCTTGTTTTCTGCTGCTTCAGAGACTAGGACAAGGAGCAATGGATTCAAGCTGCAGGAAAGGAGACTCCACTTGAACCTCAGGAGGAACTTCCTGATGGTCAGAGCTGTCCAGCAGTGGAATCTGCTGCCACCTCCATGGAGTGTGGTGGAGTCTCCTCTTTCTTTGGAGGTTTTTAAGCAGAGGCTGGATGGCCATCTGTGTTGTGTTTTCCTGCATGGCAGAAGGGAGTTGGACTGGATGGCCCCTGGGGTCTCTTCCAACTCTGTGATTCTATGAGTCTAACCACAGTTGCACAGCATATGCCCTTCAGAATCTTTAAAGCCCTACCTGGCTTCAGTTCAGACTATCTAAAAGGCCGTTGTGCCTCCCTTTGTGAGTCTGCCTGAGTTTTAATATCTTCAGGCTATCTTTCTCTTGGTACCACCACTATCACACTATCACTGTCACATCATAGAATCACAGACACATTTGTTGGGGACGTAGGAGATGAGATGTAATGTCTGGCCATGTCCTAACTCAATAAGCAGCATCCATGGACAGACCCAGAAAGCTTTTATGAAAGATCAGCCCAGCACACAGACAATCTTCTTTCCAGAACTGAGGATGCACAGACACCTCTGAACACCTCTCGCCTCTCCCAGCGCTTTTCTCACGCACTAGCAGGAACCAGTCTGTTGGAATGACCTTGGTTCCCATGCTCTGGCCCGACTCCCCTCTCCCATCACCCAAACATCAAAGGAAAAACAGCACTGAAAGAAACCCAGCAAGATGGTTACAGTATGGCTAAGCTGGGCATAGAATCATAGAATCATAGAAATGTAGAGTGGGAAGAGACCCCAGGGGCCATCCAGTCCAACCCCATTCTGCCATGCAGGAACACCCTCAAAGCATTCCCAACAGAGAGTCACCCAGCCTCTGCTTAAAAACCTCCAAGGAAGGAAGAGACTCCACCACACTCCGAGGCAGCATCTTCCACTGCCGGACAGCCCTGACTGTCAGGAAGTTCTTCCTGAGGTTCAGGTGGAATCTCCTTTCCTGCAGCTTGAATCCTTTGCTCCTTGTCCTGGTCTCTGGAGCAGCAGAAAACAAGCCCCCTCCTTCCTCTACGTGGCATCCCTTCAAATATTTAAACATGGCTATCTTGTCCCCTCTTAACCTTCTCTTCTGCAGAATAAACATCCCCAGCTCTCTAAGTCTATCCTCATAGGGCTTCATGGCTTCCAGGCCCCTCACCATTTTGGTCGCCCTCCTCTGGACTTGCTCCAGCCTGTCAATATGCCTCTTGAATTGGGGTGCCCAGAACTGGACACAGGATTCAAGATGGGGTCTAACCAAAGCAGAGTAGAGGGGTACCAGTACCTCCCTCGATCTAGACACCATACTCCTCTTGATGCAGCCGAGAATTGCATTTGCTTTCTTGGCTGCCGCATCACAGTGCTGACTCATGTTCAGCTTGTGGTCTATGAAGACTCCTAGATCCCTTTCATACGTACTGCTATCCAGCCACGTGTCCCCCATCCTATATTTCTGTATTCCATTTTTTCTACCTAAGAGTAGGATCTTACACTTTTCTCTGTTGAATTTCATGGCAGAGTTGGCAGTGCCCTCTGACACGAGGACATCTTAATGCCTTAGTGGTTGGCCCTGGGTTGTGGGAGTCCCTTTTACAACCCCCTCTCTGATCTCTCTCCTCCAGTTGATGCCCCTCCAGTGGCATAGCTTAGCATGAGGGGGTAGGGGTGGGGGTGGTTGGGGGCAGGGGGGCAGAGGCGGGGCAACGACACATGGGGGCAGGGCAACAGCACATGGGGGAAGAGCAATGGCACATGGGAGAGGGGCAACAGCGAATGGGGGAAGGCAAGAAGCAGCCCCAAAAAATGCCACCCAGGGCGCACCACCCTCCTTACCTCCCACCCCTACACCACTGTCCCCCCCATTTTTATTTAGACAGGCCTTTGATTTTTGACATGGCAAAATGTGTTAAAAGTCATGTGCTGTGTTTTTATCTTGCATTTTGTTAATTATGTTTCAATTGTATTTTAAACTGTTTTTGATCGACCTACTTTTAAATAGGATTGTTTCATATTTGTTTTTTTAAAGTTTTTGTAAAAACAAGATTTTTAGCTTATGCATTCATAAATCTATGAATACATAAATGCATTCAGATGCACAACACAGAAGTCTAATAAATGAGAGATTATTATACGCAGAGGGAGACATATACAGATATCCAAACTTTCCAAGGCAGTGCTCTCACCCTGAGATTTCTTCCCCTCCCTCTGAGAAGCAGAGAAGAAGGCCTGAACTCTGAGATTCAGGGCTGGACCCTGAGTTTTCAGAAGCCCAGTTCTGTCCCTACGGGTCATAGAATCACAAAATCAAAGAGCTGGAAGGAGACCACAGGGGCCATCCAGTCGAACCCCCTTCTGCTATGGAGGAACACACAATGAAAGCACTCTTGACAACGGCCATCCAGTCTCTGTTTAAAAACCTCCAAAGAAGGATACTCCACCACTCTCCCGAGCAGCATATTTTACTATTGAACTGCTCTTACCACCAGGAACTTCATGTTGAAATCCAACAGAGAGAAGTGTAAGGTCCTACACTTAGGTAGAAAAAATGGAATACAGAAATATAGGATGGGGGACACGTGGCTGGATAGCAGGACGTGTGAAAGGGATCTAGGAGTCTTCATAGACCACAAGCTGAACATGAGCCAGCAGTGTGATGTGGCAGACAAGAAAGCCAATGCAATTCTTGGCTACATCAATAGGAGTCTGGTGTCTAGATCGAGGGAGGTACTGGTACCACTCTACTCTGCTTTGGTTAGACCTCATCTTGAATCCTGTGTCCAGTTCTGGGCACCCCAATTCAAGAAGGATATTGACAAGCTGGAGCAAGTCCAGAGGAGGGCGACCAAAATGGTGAGAGGCCTGGAAGCCATGAAGCCCTATGAGGAGAGACTTAGAGAGCTGGGTATGTTTAGTCTGCAGAAGAGGAGGTTAAGAGGGGACAGGATAGCCATGTTTAAATATCTGAAGGGTGCCATGTAGAGGAAGGAGAGGGCTTGTTTTCTGCTGCTCCAGAGACCAGGACAAGGAGCAATGGATTCAAGCTGCAGGAAATTTCCTGACAGTCAGGGCTGTCCGGCAGCGGAATCTGTTGCCTCGGAGTGCAGTGGAGTCTCCTTCCTTGGAGGTTTTTAAGCAGAGGCTGGATGGCCATCTGTCGGGAGTGCTTTGAGGGTGTTCCTGCATGGCAGAAGGGGGTTGGACTGGATGGCCCCTGGGGTCTCTTCCAACTCTACATTTCTATGATTCTATGATTCTATGTTCCACTTCATGTTTAGATGTAATCTTTTCCTGAAGTTTGAATCTATTGCTCCATGACCTAGTTTCTGTAACAGCAGAAAACAAGGTTGCTCCAGCTTCCTTAAGACATCCCTTCAAATATTTAAATGTAGCTATCACACCACCTCTTAACTTTCTCTTTTCCAGGCTAAACATACCTCGCTCCTTAAGCTGCTCCTCACAAGGCTTGATGGTTTCTAGGCCTTTGACCGTTTTGGTCATCAAGATAGGGGTTGCTTGACTTCATCAAGGAAGTTCTGCCTGCTGTCCTGAGTCTGGAAGATCTCAGCAGGGCAGATGATAATCAGGTGTCTTGGAAGTTGTCATTCATAAGGTTGCCATAAAGTAGATGGTAATTACAGCAACCAAGTTCTGTCCGCTGGGAGCTCTCCCAATGCAATGAAACTCCATCCTCTTTCACCTGTGACTTTGTTACTTCCGTTATGACACCCTGGGTGAGGACTCCCAGATATCACTTTGATATCTACCAATTCGGCCTTTGCTGGACCGGCTTTCAGTCACCCCACTCCACATTGTTTGCGAGGTTCTCCGGACAAGCACGGACAGAGTGCGACCGCTAATGGTTTTACATTCCAGACCCTATTGAGGCCAGCAACCCCAGCCTCGCTCGTAGCTTCAGGGAACTTCCAGCTGCAAACTTCACAATAGCGGCACGGCTCTCAGCCAAACCAACCCAGTAAACAAGATATTTACATACTGGCTATACTATTGTCGTCGAGCGTGAAGCTCATCATGCTAAATTTGACCTTTCCAAATCCTTTGTCCAGCACCAAAACTCCCTTTGTTCTCACCTGGCTTGCCATAGCTGGTAGGCACAAACTCCCCTATAAAAACCCCTCATTTCCAAACGGTCTTCGGACTACTTTGGACCTCCATCCCGCCTTGCTACTGGTCATCTAAGGCACTCCCCTCAGCTAACCACGCTGAGCTTTCTTCTTCAGACACCCATCTATTTCTCCAGGACAACGAGACCAGTTGTCATATTGCCTACCCTAAGCTCTCCAATTTTGCTTTCCAGTTAGTTAGTGTGTGTGTTGTTTTATTTCCTGTTTGTGTTTCAATAAACTGTTATTTTTGGTTACTTTAAACCTTGTGTGCCTGTTCCCTGACCTGAAGCCGTAGACATTGGGTTCAAAGATCCTTGCAAAGTTACCCTGCCTCTCGTTAGCCAAGAGAGGGCTCCAGCTAATCTTCCCCCAATTGGTATTTTATTTGGCAATCTGGGCATCCCTCCTGGGACCCCCCAAACACACAGGGTTACAACTTCCAGGAAGTATCACAGCCTGTTGGCTCCCTTGGTGGAGGGATGAATGGACTCATTTTTTTTCCAAGTGGCTTATTTCCGTTTTTTAAACTCTGAATGAAGCAGCAGCCCTTGGAGGAGATCACTAAATTAGGGAGCTGAGCCGAGAGACTAATTTATGCCTCAGCCCCAGAGGCGACAGGCTAGAAAACATGAGGAATAATAAGCTCTCCAGAGAGACCGCACATGGCCCCAGCCTTGCTCCTCCTTCCGGTGGAGCTGCTGCACCTCAGGTGGTTTGACAAGGCATTTGGCATCAAATATACAGGTCCTCAGGGCATAACAATGCAAATCACAAAACACACACACACATACACAGATATACACACCATCCTTGGCTGCTGAGTAAGAAAGCTGGAGCAGGATGGGGGTCTCCCTTTGCCCCCAGCTATTTGCCCTCTTTCCACCCCTTGGAAGTTAGGTGAGCACTTCTGCATCTTTAGGGAACCTTTACAGCAATCTTTCAGGAATAATTATGTTGTTAAGGTGGATAAACAAACCACACCTTTACCGTATCCCCAGGTGGAACATGGAGCTGACGTGAACCCCCAAACACAAGGCAGGAAGGTAGACAAGAGAAGGAAAGAAAGACAGACACATATAACTTTGGCCAAAGTGTTCCCCTGTATTGTGGGGGTCCCGGGAGGGGCGCCCAAATAACCAAATAAAAACACAAGATGGGAAAATTAACTCCAGCACTCTCTCAAGCTAATGAGAGGCAGGGTAACTTTAGCTGGGATCTTTAACCCTATGTCTACGGCGTCAGGTCAGAGAGCGGCTAGACAAGGTTTTAAAGTAACAAACAATATTTTATTGTAGACAAACAACACAAAAGACGCGACATACACTAGCTAACTGAGAAATAGAAATATAGAGCTTTGGGGAGTGGGTAATATGACACCTGGTCTCGTAGTCCTGGAGAGAAGAGGAGGTCGAGGGGAGGAAAGCTCAGCGCGGTTCGCTGAGGGGGCGACTCGCTGGACAAACCGACAGCAAGGCAGGATAGCAGTCCGGAGTGTTCCGAGGAGGGCTTGGGAAAGGGGACTTTTTATAGGGTGGATGGTGCCTACAGGCCATGCCATGCTCAGTGAGAACAAAGGAAAATTGTAGCTGGAAAAAGGCAATGGAAAAGGTCAGGTTTTACATGATGGGCTTAGCGCTGGATGACAATAGTATGGCCAGTATGCAAATGGCCCAGCATAAAGGACTGGCTCGGCACTCGGCCGTGCGTCTTTGTAAAGTCGTGCTGAGCAAGGCCGGTTTGCAAGAAGGAGTGGTCCCTTAAGCAACAGAGAGGCATTAAGCTGCCTGCCTAAATGGGGTTTGGAATGTACATCCATTAACAACCGCACCTATTACATGCTTGTCCGGTGGACCTCTGCAAACACGTGAAGCGGGTGGCAGAGAAAGGTCACATAGAGGCCAAATTATTTGATATCAAACAATATCTAGTGCTGTCACCAGACATATCATAACCGCAGTAACAAAAGGATCCCAGGAAGGATGATTTATTCTTTCAGGCTTCCCGTCGTTTACCATTTTTATGTTTGCATTAAAGAATGCGTACAGAAAAGAGAAGATTCTTGCATCGGCATTAGCAGAGTCACAGCTTGTACACGTGTGACGTTCGAACTGACTCTTAACTTCATTCTCAAAGATATTGCTGGCATTTCAAGAGCCCTTCGCTTGTACATACTGATTATAAACAGGAGCAGAGCAGAACAAACAATTCTAAAGCAAGGTTGTTCGATGAGCCCTGAGTGTCTAAAATGCCAATTTATATCACAGTTAATGATTATCAAGTATTAAAGGCCCTTCTCTAAACTGCAAACCCCAGGATTCCATAGGATGTTGAAAGTGGATTAATAGCACTATAACAGTCCAGTGTGGAAATGGCCTTAATTTTATACCAAGTTACAGAGCCCCAAATTTCAAGCCTAACAATGTACTCTTGTGTGGCAGTGGGGTTAGACTTGATGACCCTTGGATTGCCCTCCCACTCTATGAGAATATGAATCCATGGTTTTAAGAAATCAAGTATGTCCCCAAATGCACAGGCATTTTTAAAATGAATGACCAAACACGCAGACAATTGAAAAATGGACACAAACACACATTAGCCAATGGAGATGGGGAATGAAAATATGTGCATTGGATAAAGTGCATTAGGGAAATTCATAGTTTAGGGAAAACGTGCACAGAAAATGGGTATGACATCCCATGCAGGAAGAAAAAGCAAAGTCTCCCAACAGGATGCAAAGAAAGATGGGTGAGGAATGCAGGTGTGATGGAGAAAACAAAGACAAGACTTGATTATTTTTCCGCATCTTTAGTAAACAAATTCAGGAAGGATGATTTTCTTGATAGCAACAATATAGTTAATGGATTGAACCCATGCCCCCCTAGAAAACAAAAACGGCTGAGGTGGCTGCTAAAAGAGATACAGCCAAAAATACGTAATCAAAGGAGCAACATTTTTTTTTCTGTTGCAGCAGGAGAAATATCATAGCTAATTGATAAATGCAGCAGCAGCAGTTAAAGAAGAATAATTGTTATAAGCAACTGAAGCTAAAATATTGAATTTTTTAATAGAAAAAAAAAACCTACCATTTTTGTGTGCACTTAAATGGAACTATGTGAGATTAATTGCACAGAGGCTTCTACTCAATGCACTTAGTTGAATGTGTTTGGTAACAGCTCCGCTCCCCAAACCCTTTTGTGCAAAATATACAAAAGATTGGACCTCCCTCCCATAGGGACGGGGATGCTGGGACAAGCAATGCATGCACAGTCCCTCTGCACATCTTTATTTGAATGTTTGAGAAGGGCTTTCTGACTTGTCTGTAGGTCCAACTAGATTATGGTTGCTTTTGTGATTTGCTGTCAAATCAAGTTCAACCCCAGCCTAAATATCCCAAAGGCACCATCAGATACCATCTGTTTTTTGGAAGCTAAGCAGGGTCAGCCCTGGCTAGCACTTGAATGGGAGACCACCAAGGAATACCAAGTGGTGTAGGCTCTATTTCAGAGGAGGGAACTGACAATATCACTTCTAAGGATTCCTTGACTAAGAAAATCCTAGGAAATTCATGGGGTCACTCTATTCTGCATTGGTTAGTCCTCTTTTGAAATACTGTGTCCAGTTCTGGGCACCTCAATTCAAGAAGGATATCGACAAGCTGGAGCATGTCCAGAGGTGGGCCACCTAAATAGTGAAGGGTCTGGAAGCCATGAAGCCCAATGAGAAGCATCTTAGGGAGCTGGGTATGTTTAGTCTGCAGAAGAGAAGGTTAAGAGGGGACATGAGAGCCATGTTTAAATATCTGAAGGGATGCCATGTAGAGGAGGGAGCGGGCTTGTTTTCTGCTGCTCCAGAGACCAGGACAAGGAGCAATGGCTTCAAGCTGCAGGAAAGGAGATTCCACCTGAACCTCAGGAAGAACTTCCTGACGGTCAGAGCTATCTGGCAGTGGAATCTGCTGCTGCCTCCATGGAGTGTGGTGGAGTCTCCTTCTTTGGAGGTTTTTGAGCAGAGGCTGGATGGGCATCTGTTGGGAATGCGTCGATGGGTGTTTCTGCACCGCAGGGGGTTGGACTGGATGGCCCCTGGGGTCTCTTCCAACTCTATGGTTCTATGATTCTATAAGTCAATAGGTGACTTGAAGGAGCAATATAGCACAAGGCCTAAATATCCTAGATCCTGGCTAATCTCAGATACTAAGCAGGGTCAGCCCTATGTAGTACTTGGGTGGGAGACCACTCAGGAATACAAGGTGCTGGAGGTTCTATTTCAGAGGAAGGAACTGGCAAAACTGCCTGTGAGTATTCTTTGCCTAAGAAATTCCTATGAAATTCATGGGGTCACCCTAAGTTGAGAGGTGACTTGTACGCACCTACATAAACACACACATATTAGGGACCGCCAAGAGTTCCGGTCATCCACTGCCCCGCTCAGGTCTTGCAAACTGAGGGCAACAACTGTCGCTTCCTGGATAGAATCAATCCATCTTCAGAGTTCTCTCTCTCTTTTCTTCTTGCCTTTCACTTCACGAAGCTGTCATGTCGGCATTCCTCATGACATGAATTGTATTGATAACTGCTTAGTAAATATGTTAGTGTTACCCTGTTTACTGGGGGTCCCGGGAGGGACATGTAAATAACCTTTCAATTACACAAGATGGGGAAATTAGTCAAGAGCACTGGTTGGCACTACAAGAGGCAGGGTAACGCAGCAGGATCTTGTAGCCCAATGTTTACGGGGTCAGGCCAAGTCAAGAAGCAGACCGTGTTGCAAATAATAATTGTGATCTTTATTGAATACAGGCACACAATATAAGCAGCACACGCACACAGATAACTAAGGAAAATAAAGGTTTGAGTAGGGATAGTTGATTCAGGTGATACGGAACCTGTTCCTGGAGCCCGGAAAGAAGATAGAGAGCGATGCTGGGGTTCGATGTGGCTCAGCACATGGAGCTGAGGGGAAGCTCGCCAAGCAAAGCGGCAGCAAGGTGGTCTGGAACTCAGGAGCGATCTGAGGAAGGTCTCGGAATCAGGGGTTTTTATAGGGACTGCAGGCTATCCCTTACTCGATGAGAACAATGCATTTTAGGAGTGGGACAAAGCTTTGGAAAGGTCAAAATTTAGCATGATTGAGTTAAGTCCAAGTTGACAATGAGGTAGACAATATGCAAATGCTCAGTGCTCGGCCGTTGAGTATTCAGCTTGCCAGGTTACCTGCTCGGGGCAGGAAGTCCTTTGTAAATAGCGTGCATACATAATGAGGGTGTTTGCAGAGAGGTCTCCTAAAGTGGCAATCTGGCTATTTCTGGCCTGCCTGGGTGGAGAAAGGAATGTTCAGTAATTAGTGGCCGAGCCCAGTTCTGTACTTGTCCGGGGGCCTCTCAAACACATGGAGAGGGGTGGTGGAAGAGAGCCAAATTATTGATATCAAAATGATATCTTGGGGTATCTCCAAGTAGGCCTGAACTTCAGTAACATTCGTCTTTGCAAGACTGTATGTCACAATCATATTATGCATGTATGCAGAGAACGTAGATCCTGAAAGGTTATTATGTAGTGTTAATTAACGTCCTATCGCATATGAAACTATGTAACTGTGAAATTATATGTGCGTTGCCTGTCCTGCTATTTGGTGAGCAGGTCCAGTTTTTCTTATTCATTGTTTGTATATTGTTTTTCATTGTTTCTTTGCCTTTATAATCAATGGAATTTAATAAAAATATTCATAAAAAATAATTGCTGCTGATTATGTTGTGTGCTTTGCTTGATAATATAGATACAATAGTCCATGTATACTGATTGCCTAGAAAGTAGGTGTAAATATTAATCTTCTGTTGTTTCAGTAGGCATTGCTATATATTGAGCAGGCATAATTAGTACCTGATATTAATCTTGTTGAATGGGGATACTATATACCTTGATAAGCTGGGAAAACTGAAGATAATAAACAGAACAAGTTCCTTGGAGGTGTTAGACGGGGCCAGGTGCCCAAACTGGCCTTTGAAGGTTGTTTTATGATCTAGCTCAAAACCCTGAGAGTCGGGTACAGATGGAGTCAAAGGGAAATATGAGAGAGAGGACTGAGAGAATTAGCATTAGCCAGTCAGGACATTGGAGGTAATAAAAGAGAGAGCAAATGGGGGGCAGAGGATGCTGGGTTTGGATAACATCGGAGACCTTTGGATTAATGAGACATGTAGATTCAACCAATCAATGAAGGGATGTCATGTTGAGGAGGGAGTAGGCTTGTTTTCTGCTGCTCCAGAGACCAGGACAAGGAGCAATGAATTCAAGCTGCAGGAAAGGAGATTCCAGCTGAACCTCAGGAAGAACTTCCTGACGGTCAGGGCTGTCCGGCAGTGGAATCTGCTGCCTCGGAGCGTAGTGGAGGCTCCTTCCTTGGAGGTTCTTAAGCAGAGGCTGGATGGCCATCTGTTGGGAATGCTTTGATGGGTGTTCCTGCATAGCAGGGGGTCAGACTTGTTGGCCTCTGGGGTCTCTTCCAACTCTAGGATTCTAGGATTCTATGTAAGACGAGCTGAATAGTTATTGTTCAGACCTATACATTCTTTCTTTAGAGAACACTTTTTAGTTTCTGCCACTTTGAGCCATGTTTGGATCCAAACTGTATTCCCAGTAAAAGGACAATTCTTTCTGTGTGTGTTTCCACATTTTTGCACATTCCCAATGGAGGCGGTTGAGAGTCAGACATGAGACACAAGCACTATCCTCATTTCCAGTGGGACGTTGGGACGTTATAGACTTTTGAAAGAAAAATGTTGCTTTTATCAGATTAATGATGGTAAAATATGGTGATCGGTTGGGAACAGGTGAGAGTTTGGGATGTTGGGAGTTACTGGTGTTTGGCCGAGGGTTTCAAAGGGATTTTAAAAAGTCAGGTGTGTGTGGGAGTTAGGGAGGGAGAGTTAGAAGAGTCTGAGTCAGGGTCAGAGATACAGATTAGTTAGAGTCTTAAGTCATTTCTGCACTAGACTGTTGCAGTGCGATGATTCCACTTTCAACATCCTATGGAATCCCAGGGTTTGCAGTTTCAGGAGGGGCCAGCCAGCCCCTCCCGAAACTACAAACCCCGGGATTCCATAGGATGTTGAAAGTGGAATCATGGCCAGAGTTAGCCAGGTTATGAGTGAGTGAGAGATGTGAGTTTGAGTGGTGTTAGGATTTAGACGTATTAAGTAATCTGTGATGTTATGTTTCAATTCCTGCTCAACTTCCCCCACCCCCCTTTTTTTTCCTTTTCCCTTTCATCCTTTTTGTATTATGCATTTGAGCTTTGGAGAATGTTGCAGAAGAAGTATGAGTGGAAAACCTCACCGTTGGTGGCAGAAGAGGGATTAGTGCTAAATCTCATAGCCCTGTCCTCCCACAATAGATCAAAATATGACAGTCTCATTGCAGTCATTTTGGCATTAGAGTTCGGTTCCATCCTATCTGTGGAATGCACCTCTTGCACCACATTACAAATGGGCTGGTTTTCTTCCTGGCCGCTTTGCTTTCACTAGCTGGATGATCCATTAACTAGCTGATCCATTTTGCAGAAGTTTTTTTCTTTTTTAAAAAGTGCTTTCTTGAGTGGTGCAAGACATCTGTTTGCCGTGGCTTGGGATTTGCTTCACATCTGTATCTTGCATTTGAAACGCTTTGCTCATAGAATCAGAGAATCATAGAAATGTAGAGTTGGAAGAGACCCCAGGGGCCATCCAGTCCAACCCCCTTCTGCCATGCAGGAACACCCTCAAATCAATCCCGACAGATGGCCATCCCGCCTCTGCTTAAAAACCTCCAAGGAAGGAGACTCCACCAAACTCCATGGAGGCAGCAGATTCCACTGCCGGACAGCCCTGACTGTCAGGAAGTTCTTCCTGAGGTTCAGGTGGAATCTCCTTTCCTGCAGCTTGAATCCATGGCTCCTTGTCCTGGTCTCTGGAGCAGCAGAAAACAAGCCTACTCCTTCCTCTACATGGCATCCCTTCAAATATTTAAACATGGCTGTCATGTCCCCTCTTAACCTTCTCTTCTGTAGACTAAACCTCCCCAGCTCTCTAAGTCTATCCTCATAGGGCTTCATGGCTTCCAGGCCCCTCACCATTTTGATCGCCCTCCTCTGGACTTGCTCCAGCTTGACCATCTCCTTCTTGAATTGGGGTTATTGGTCGTTGGAAGAAGACTACAAAACTTTATCTGCAAGCCTGTTTTCTGAGGAAAGCAGTGATTTTCCTCATTCAGGAATTTCCATCACTCAGAAATTCATCTTGAGGGAAAGACATGTTAATCTTAGGGAATCTGCATTGCCCTTAAGATCAAATGCAGCTTTGGTTTGTTTGCCCCGGTCCAGTCCATTACTGGCATCTTACTGACACCAGACACTGATTTATTGATTTTAATTTACTCGGCCCAAGTGTTGGGTGAGGATGGGCCATAAATCAAATGAAGAGGAAAAACCAAGCAACATTAAAGAGGATCTATAACACTGCATACAGAATGATGAAAGCATAGGGGAAAATGAGCCATTGGACTCGTCATCCCTCGATGTGTAATGGACACTAGCCAGTGGGTACCTGTCTCCTGATTGCACCTCACATAATTCAGAGCTCACTGTGGATAATGGGCATGCAGGTTAATAACTCTGTGAAGAGAAGGGACTGCCTGTGGAGGGCGTGAGGGTTGGCAGCGTGGTGTAGGAGTTAGAACCCAATTCTAATCCCCTCTGCTTGAAGAACCTCATTGGGTGACTTTAAACCAGTCACTTGGGCCATTCCCACACTATAATGTTACAGCGCTGTTATTCCACTTTCAACATCCTGGGGAATCCTGGGTTTTGTAGTTTATTGAGGCCGAAGAGCTCTCTGGCTGGGAATTCTAAAGCCCCCCCCCGAACTGCAAGTCCCGGAATTTCATAAGATGTTGAAAATGGAATAATGGCACTGTAGCAGTGTAGTGCAGAAATGGTCTCAGTCGCAGGGTTGTTGCAAAAATGAAGTGAACAGGAGAGCCATATATGTTGCCTGAGGCCATTTCCGCACTAGCCTGTTATAGCGCGGTGATTCCACTTGCAACATCCTCTGGAATCCTGGGGTTTGCAGTTTCGGGAGGGGCCGGCCAGCCCCTCCCGAAACTGCAAACCCCAGGATTCCAGAGGATGTTGAAAGTGGAATCGTCACGCTATAACAGGCCAGTGCAGAAATGGTCAACTCACTGAAGGTGAAGCAAGGTGCAAATCTAGCAAACAAGGACAGGCATTTCTCTAGTTACAAAATTCTAGAGATTTCTCCCGTACAACAACCGTTCTCACTGGAAAAATAAAATGTTCATTGAGCAGACTGTTTATTTCTCTCTTTCTGTCCTCCCATCCTCTTTTAAAACTCACCTGCTTCATGCTTTGATTTTCAAGAGGAGGGAGTAGCCGTGTTAGTCTCTTACAGAGAAAATAACAGATGTTTTTGTTTAAAAATGGACAAGTTTTATTTGGCTTAAGCTTGCATGAGCTCCATCTCATGTCTTTTGATTCACAGTTGGCTTGTTTTATTACCACTGTTTGAGCTGTTTCCATAATTTCTATATTTCAATCTCTACTACCTCTCTTCTATCCCTTCTGTTTTAATCTAATTCGGTGTGCTCTTTTAATTTGCAATGTGTATTTTAAGTATTTTTAACTGTTTTAATGTTTTAATTAATGTTTTAATTTAACGTACTAGTTAATGCCTTCCAAACTTTTGTAACTCATGTTGTCTGAGAGGTTCTGTTTTATTTATACTGTAAGCTGCTTTGAATACCCTTCAGGAGAAATGTGATATATAAAACAGACACACCTTGCAGAGAAAACCCCATGATTGGTCCACCTTAGGGTTGCTATAAGACGGAAATGGTGTGAAGACGTATGGCAATGAATCATAGAATCATAGAATCATAGAAACGTAGAGTTGGAAGAGACCCCAGGGGCCATCCAGTCCAACCCCATTCTGCCACGCTGAAACACCCTCAAAGCACTCCTGACAGATGGTCATCCAGCCTCTGCTTAAAAATCTCCAAGGAAGGAGACTCCACTACACTCCGAGGCAGCAGATTCCACTGCCGGATAGCCCTGACAGTCAGGAAGTTCTTCCTGAGGTTCAGGTGGAATCTCCTTTCCGGCAGCTTGAATCCATGGCTCCTTGTCCTGGTCTCTGGAGCAGCAGAAAACACGTCCTTTCCTTCCTCTACATGGCATCCCTTCAAATATTTAAACATGGCTATCATGTCCCCTCTTAACCTTCTCTTCTGCAGACTAAACATACCCAGCTCTCTAAGTCTATCCTCAGAGGGCTTCATGGCTTCCAGGCCTCTCACCATTTTGGTCGCCCTCCTCTGGACTTGCTCCAGCTTGACCATGTCCTCCTTGAATTGGGGTGCCCAGAACTGGACACAGTATTCAAAATGAGGTCTAACCAAAGCAGAGTAGAGTGGTACCAGTACCACCCTCGATCTAGACACCATACTTCTATTGATGAGACAAACAACAAGATGCCAGTAGAATTCCAGCTCTTACTTTTTTCCCCTTTCAGGGAATTTCCTGAAGGTCATCAACAGCTGTCCTGAAAGTCCCTTTGTCACACCTCCCCTCCGTGCCAGAGTTGTCCCTCGGTGTCCTGATGGAGCAGTGGCTGGTTCCTTCGCCAGCACGTCCTCCCTGACCTTTTCTGCTCCACCTACGCAGTGGAGGAAAGCGGCCTCCATTTGTCTTGCTAATGTGTGATGTCCTCGCGAATCGCTTGGCAAAGATCCCAGGGATGACCTGTTCCCGGGATCCACATCTGTCTTATGCCATCTCTATTGATCATGGCCAGCAGGAGACTCTTGCGTTTGGGTAGCCAAGGCTTCCATTTTGAAAACCATTTAGATCGGAGCACATGGCGATGACAGTTCCAGGAATACCATAGCCAAGATGGCTGGGAGCGATATTGGCTGGGGGGTTCTGGGAGTTATAGTTCCATTTTTAGGTAAATTTGGATTGAACATGTGATGAAAGATTACATCTCCCAGAATCCCAAGCTGGAAAGGCCAGTGGTCAAGATGGCTGGTGGATTCTGGGGAAAATGCTTCCAGTTTTCTATTAACCACAGCATATGGAAATGTTCCCCTGTAAGACTACAACACCCAGAATCCTCTAACCTGCACAGCTGGGAATTGTAATCCAAAAATGGAACGTTAGCACTGCCTGCTTTATAGGAAGGGTGCTTGACCTGGAGCCCTAAGCCTATTTCCAAAGGGCCTTTAGAAACAATGAACTCAGTCTTGGGCCAGCAAATATTCCAGCTCCCAGTTTCACTCACCACTGGCTATGTTGGCTAGGGCTGCTGGGAATTGCAGTCTAGATCTGACCCTGTGTGGTGGACTATCTGAATGGAGCGGATGAGAGAAAGGGGTTGTGAAAGGGTGGAAGGAGGAGAGATGGGGGAAGAGAGAGAGAGAGAGGGTGGAGAGGAAAAAAGGGTTGTTACAGATTGAATCCTCCAAAAGAGAGCTCCAATCCACTCCCCTAGAATCATAGAGCTGGAAGGGGTGACAAGTGCCATCCAGTCCAGCCTCCTTCTGCCATGCAGGAAGATGCAACCCACTCCCTCCCTTTGACAGATGGCCATCCAGCCTTTCTTTAAAAGCCTCCAAAGAAGGAGGAGACCCCACCACACTCCACTGAGGCAGCAGTGGATTCCACTGTCAAATGGCTCTTAGTATCAGGAAGTTCTCCCTAATGTTTAGATGGAATATCTTTTCTTGCCATTTGAATCCATTAGTTCTTGTTCTAGTCTCTGGAGAAGCAGAAAACAAGCTTGTTCCATCTTCTACATGACATCCTTTGGGAAGTCTGAAGATGGTTATCACGTCACTTCTTAGTCCTCTCCAAGCTAAACATGCCCAGCTCCCTAAGTTGGTGCTCATAAGGCTTGGTGATTTCCAGATCTTTGATCATCTTCTTTGACCTTATCTAGATATTTTCCGGCTTATCTATGTCCTTCTTGAACTGTGGTTCTCAGAACTGGACACAGGATCCCACGCAAGGTCGGACCAAAGCAGAATAGAGTGGCACTACTACTTCTCTCAATCTGGATGCTATATTCCTGTTGGTACAGTGCAGATTTGCATTGGCTTTTTGGCCAATGACTTTGCATTTGCATTGGATTTTTGGCCACACTGCTATCACCAGTGATGTAGAATCGAGTCAATTGACTTGGACTCAAGTCAGACTTAAATTGCTTCAGTGACTCGACTCAGACTCGACTCGACAATAAATGATGCACTGAGTCGATGTGACTCAAGACTTGTGTATCTGTAGTGACTGACTTGCTTCCCTTGGTTTGGTAACCTAACACATTTGTTACCCTGTTCTCTGGGGATCCTGGGAGGGGTGCCCAAATAACCAAAACACACTAATGCAAAGTTGGGGAAATTAGCTGGAGCACTCCTTAAAGCTAGCGAGAGGCAGGGTAACTTAGCAGGGAGCTTGTAACCCAGCATCTACGGGGTCAGGTCAGTCAAGCAGTCAGACAGGTTTAAAATAGCAAAAATGATGTTTTATTAAAAGACAAACAAACAGTAAAGACACCACAACCACACAGCTAATGGAAGAATTAGAAATAAGGATTTTCGGGGGAAATGGGTGATACGACACCTTTTCTCGTAGTCCTGAAGAAGCTGAAGATGGTAGGGAAGAAACTCAGCGTGGAGGCCGAGGGGAGCTCGCCAGACAAAGTGGCAGCAAGGCTGGATGGAAGTCTGGAGCGATCCAAACAGGGCAAGCGATCCGGGGGGTGCTGGCAGTAAGAGCGTTCCGAGGTGGTCTCGGAATCGGGAAGTTTTTATAGGGTGAATTGTGACTGCAGGCCATGCCTTACTCGGTGAGAACAATGCAGGTTTGGAGCGGGAGAAAGCTTTGTAAAAGGTCAAGTTTAACATGATCGGCTTAGCGCAGAACCAACAATAGTGTAGCCAGTATGCAAATGCAAGGTGCTTAGCTTGGCTTTGTAAGACTATCGGCTCGGGGCCGGGTGCCTTTGTTAGTGTCGTGCTTAAGCAAAAAGGTGTTTGCAGGAGAGGTCCCTGAAGCGACGGAGTGGCTCTGTTCTGCCTGCCTGGGTGGAGAAGGGAATGTCCAACAATTACCTACCGCGCCTGTTTACGTGCTTGTCTGGAGGCCTCGCAAACATGTGGAGCGGGGTGGCAGAGGAAAGGCCAAATGGTTTTGACATCAAAAGAGATATCTAGTGCTATCACCGGGTAGGCCTGGGCCGAAGTAACACATTTATCCAGAAACCTTACAACTTTCAACAACACTTCCATTTCTTTTTGCTACCAGTCACATGACAATCTGTCTTGAGCCCAAACTGTGGATGCATTTCTCAGAGGGGAACAGCAAACATCTTAGGCAACAGACTTAAGGATCCTTCCTTCTAAAGTTTTTGAAGCTTCAGTAATGGGGACTAAGAGCCTATTCCCCACTTTTGAAAAATCCTCCAGCTTTGGAAATGGGGAGTAAGGAAGATCCTATTCCCAATGTCCAAAGCTGCAGATGGTAGAATCACAAATGTGGAGGGCCAACTCTGCTTAACTTGTTAAAACTGACTTTATTCAACCCTGTCCAGAAATTCCGGAATACAGGTTGGGGTATAAAGTTGACTTCCAGACAGGAGACTTGACTTGAAAGTATCTTCAGGGACTTGAGACTTGAAAGTAGAGACTTGAGACTTGACTTGAGGCTCTGAGTAAAAGACTTAAATACATCTCTGGTTATCACACTGTCGACCCTGAACTGCAGCAGAGCCTCTCAGCTCCCCGCAAACCACAGATCATAGTATTCCTTAGGATGTAATTAGAACAGTTCTGCACTAGAGTGTTATAGCGCGATGATTCCACTTTCAACATCCTATGGAACCTGGGGTTTGCAGTTTCGGGAGGGGCCGGGTGGCCCCTCCTGAAACTACAAACCCCAGGATTCCATAGGATGTTGAAAGTGGAATCATCGCGCTATAACACTCTAGTGCGGAAATGGCCTTAGGCCAGTGGTTCTCAACCTTCCCAATGCCGTGACCCCTTAATACAGTTCCTCATGTTGTGGTGACCCCCAACCATAAAATCATTTTTGTTATTTATTATTTATTTATTTATTTATTTATTTATTTATTTATTTATTATTTAGTTAGTTAGTTATTTCCAACATCAAATAGATTGGAAACACTGCCCTAAATCACTGCTCTGGATAGACTTCTAATGCCTAAAAACTGGTAACCCTCCCCCCTTTTTTTAAGCACAGAAAGCGTCCATCAATGCCAGAATTAAGGCAGTCGTTCTAGTTCTGAATGTTGGGTTTCCACAGTTCAAAAAGCCAGTCACTCCCAAAGGCAATGTTGAAACAGCCCACATTTTACACCAGGCGCAGGGAGGAAAGGACAGGGAGAGAGGAAAGATGGCGGCGGCAGAAGCAGATGCATTTTGTTTCCCTCCCTCCCTCCCTTAAAGGGAGTGCGGACGCTGAACATACAAAAAGCGAGGAATGCAAGACAGTCAGGGCGAAGAACACAACACGTGCGTGTGGCAAGCGCCAAGGGTCCACGCACAACAAAAGCGAGAGGAGAAAGTCATCCTGGCTATTTCTGCACTAGACTGTTATAGCACTATTATTCCACTTTCACCATCCTATGGAATCCTGGGGTTTGCAGTTTGAACCCCAGCGCAGGGGTCTCGGAAGCACTGCTCCCACTGGCTGTGAGGCCACCTTCTTTTAAAACGGGGGGCAGGATTGAGGAGCGGCGACCCCTGTGAAATGGTCGTTCGACCCCCAAAGGGGTCCCGACCCCCAGGTTGAGAACCACTGCCTTAAGCAGATCAAGCTGGTACAGCTATATTGTGTAAACCAGGAATGTGATTCTTTACTAATTTTGTTTTTGGAAGAAGCAATGCATAATGTTAGTAATTTGCTTCTCACTGCAAGAAAGTCTTTGAAAACTGCAGTTTTTGAAGACTATTTCCAGTCTGAGAATTTATTCTGCGCAATCTATTTGTATGTGTGTGTGTAGAGCATGCAGAAACCAGCATTTTCTGTGCAGGAAGCAGCTTTTTCTGCATAGAAAATAATGGCTGTGGGGAATACAATCCAACAGATAATAATATAAAAAACACTCCCACCATTAAAAGTTCCATCTGCCACGCCATACAGTAATCTGTAATATAACCAAGACCCCCCCCCCACATGGATGCTTGAAACCTATTACAGGGTTTTCTTGGCAGAATTTATTCAGAGGGGGTTTGCCCTAGCCTTCTACTGAGGTTGAGAGAGTGTGACCTTGCCCAAAATGACCAAGTAGGTTTCCAAAGCTGCATGAGGATTCAAATCCTGGTTTCTTAGTGCCCTAGCTCAACACTCACACTACGACACCACACCAGCTCTCTAGTTTGCATAGAAAATAATATTTCTAACTAGGAAACCTGTTTTGTGCACAGAAAGTTCACATGTTTTTATCCACACAATTATTTCTCTGCAACATCTGTTGTTGTTATGTGCCTTCAAGTCATTTCCAACTCGTGGTGACCCTAAGGTGACCCTATCACAGGTTTTCTGTGGCTGAGAGTATGTGACTCTCCCAGTGGGTTTCTGTGGCTGAGTGGAGAATTGAACCCTGTTCTCTGAGTTCATAGCCAGCAGTCAAACCACTATAGGATGTTGGCTCTCCTGCAACATTCAGGGATCTTCAAATACCAAGAGAAAAATGCAGAAGAGCCTCACTGTTTTGTTATCCTTTCCAACTGTTGGGAAATCAATTTTCTGACCTGGAAATGAATTACTGAGAATATTCTTTGTGTTGCAGGTGAGGAAGAATGCTGGGAGCTGCAATCCAATCACACGTGGAAGGCCCACCCCTGGATTAAATTCATTTTCAACTCATGGTGACCCAAGGCGAATGTATCATGGGTTTTCTGGGGCTGAGAGTGTGTGATGCACCCATGGGTCTCCATGGTTGAATGGGGAATCAAACCGTGGTCTTCAGGGTCAGAGTCTGTTGTTCAAACCACTACAGGATGTTAGCATTCCTGCAACATTTAGGGATCTTCAGATATAGTTGTCCCTCCACATTTGCAGGTTTGACTTTCACAGATTTGATTATTGTGAGTTTCTCAAACCCCTGCCTCCCTCTCCACACCTCACTGTTACTCTGATTTCTGGGGTCCCTTGGGGGACACCTCAATGTGCTCCACGTGATGCGGAATGGAAACTAGCCAGAGCACAAGCAGTAGCAATGCAAGAGGCAGGGTAACGTAGCGGGGTCTTTTTACCCAGTTTTTACGGGGTCAGGCCGAGCCAAAAACCAAACAAAAATGTCCAATAAATGATTTTATTGAAGGAAAGTCTCACGCAGCAATGCACTCACACACTCACTCACTCAAGACCTACTAAGAAGCAAAAGAGAGGAAGCTGCATAAGGGAATATTGAAGGGGTGTAGCTGGGGTAATACCGCACCTTTTCCTGAAGTCCTTGGTCAGGGAAAAACAGCAGAGAAGTGGGGCTCAGCAGGGAGAGGGCTGAGGGGATCACTCAATGGATAGGGATTTTACTGGCCTGACCTAGTTGTTTGTTCTCTGACCATTGCTGTCTGCCTACGTGCCCATCCGGGGTGACCTCTCAGGCACATTGAATCATATTTTAATATCAAAATTGTAGACACCGGGATAGGGTTTCTCCAGTGGAGTAACATCACATGCTTCTTTTCAGCAGAACTTTCCCTCTTGGCAGCTCTGATCAGGCCATGCAACCTTTGAAAAACCCACCTCCGGTCCTCTTCTTCCTCCATCAGCTGCTACCTGGCCAGCAATAGCATTTATTTCTATACCGCTTATCAACTGAGTGTTATCTAAGCGGTTTACAATGTATTTTAGCTAATTGCCCCCAACAAGCTGGGTACTCATTTTACCGACCTGCGGAAGGATGGAAGGCTGGGTCAACCTTGGAGCCCAGCAGGATCAAACTCACAACCTTGTGGTTGCAGTACTGGCATTTAACCACTGCGCCACCAGGGCTCCTGGTGCTAAGGGCACCAACGGCTGAATTTCTCAGCACCATAAACACTCTCCCAGTGTACCTTTTAACACTTAGGAAGAAGATGGGCGAGACAGAAGAAGTAAGGGTCTGCCATGCCGACTATCCTTGACGGTTTCTGATTCTAGTTCTCGATCCAGGATAAATTTGTAAATCTGTCAAGTTAAATGAATGGGCTTTTCAAATATTGCAATTCCAAACTCGTTTTTATCACATATCTTCCGGAACCCTTCCAATTCGAAGTCCATTTTATATCTCTCTTTTAACTGCATGTATAAAAACCATTGACAAGGAAATCCCTCTTGTTCTAATGTCTCTCGTGGTTTTAATTTGAAAATTTCTTCTTCAATTAAAATATCTTTGTAATGAAGCCATTTTGCATGTTGGGTTTACCACCTACCGAAGAAAGCCTCATGAGGTGATACCCATTGTGAGATCCTCTTATAAATCTTGTTTTTGAATTTTAACCAATAGGGATCTTCTTATGTAATGGTTAAAGAAATCTTTGTCAATCTTAGCCTTTCCATACCAAAGGTAGACGTGCCACCCAAACCTTAAATTCAAACCTTCAAGCTTCAGACCAGTGGTTCTCAACCTTCCTAATGCTGCAACCCTTTAATACAGTTCCTCATGTTGTGGTGACCCCCCAACCATAAAATTATTTATTTATTATTTACAATGCCTCCCCACCCCCCCGGCAAAGGCCGCCTCGCCAGACAGGAACGGGGGGGCAGGGAGGGAAAGAGGAGCCGCGCGTCTCCCCCGGGAAAAAAACTCTGAGAACCCCCCCCCGGGCTCTGCTTCTGCTTCCCTCTCGTTTCCTCTGAGGGGGGGCAGTGTGGGAAAAGTTTCCAGAGTTTTGATCCTGGCCGGGGGGGGAAGGAATCCCAGTGCCTTTGTCTTTTGCGCCAGGCACAGCTCTCCCCCCCGGAAAAGTGCCGTCTTGTGGCCCCCCGGCCCTCCAGTAGCGCCCCCCTCCATGGCGAGTGGGGCAGGGGCCGTGGCGAGGAGGGGGCCTGCCCCCCCTGCTGCCGCCGCCCCCCAAGCTGGCCTGTCAGACAGGAGGTTCTCCCGGTAGCGGAGAAGGGGAGCGATTTCAGTCCCTTCTGAACAGGGGGCAGGAGGACGCAAGTGCATGGCTTGCACACCACCACCAAGGAGGGAACGGAGCCTAAGACCACTGGAAATACGTATTGCAAAGTAATCCAACCTGCAATACATGTAAGCCCATCGGCATAATAATATATTTTAAAACTTATCCATCTTACTCTGGGTTTCTTTCCCATCCAAATAAAATCTGATAGATCTTTCAGTAAAAACCTTATCATTGTGAATAATTGGAATGACTCACATACACACACATTTTGATATTTGTGATTTTCCCACTTTTGCAAAGGTCCTGTTCCCCTGACCCTAGCAAATATGGAGGGCCAACTGTACCGAGAGAAACCTGTAGAACAGCTTTACTGTTCTACTGTCCTTTCCAACTGTTGGAAAACCAATTTTCTGACCTGGAAATGAATAACTGAGAATATTCTTTCCATCCCCAGCTGGTGAAGAATGCTGGGAGCTGCAATCCAATAGTATGTGGCACGTTCACCCCAGGTTCAATTTCTTTACCAGTTATTAATACTAGTTTAAAAAAAAAAACCATAAAGGTGAGGGCAGAGAGAAGGCATCTGTGAGAAAGGAAAATTTCATGCATGCTTCCAAACAAAGAGGGATTTAAAAGTATGTTTTTAAAACAAACAAAACTATCAGCCGTTCTGTGAAAGGTACCATCGTATAATGAAGGGAAACAGAACGACGAGTTCCATAACTATATCATAAAGAGGAGTTGGGAGAAATTTATTGGGAGCCTGGGAACGAATAAGCAAAACCCTTCTCATGACCAAAAAAGGGGGGAAGAGAAAGCAAAGGTTGTAAACAAGGGAGAACATTCGCATCAGGTTAAGCCAGTGGGCATTTATCACTGTCCAAAGCAGAGGAATATGGAATCACAGAATCCTAGAATCACTAGGCTGTTACAGCTCCGGCCCCTCCTTAAACTGCAAACCACAGGATTCCGTGGGCGGTTGAAAGTGGAATCATTGTGCTATAACAGCCTAGTGCGGAAAGGGTGCTAGAGTTGGAAGACACCGCAAAGGACATCCAGTCTGACCCCGTTCTGCCATGCAGGAATGCACCATCAAAGCCCCCCCTTTGACAAATGGCCATCCAGCCTCTGCTTTAAAAACCTCCGAAGAAGGAGAGTCCACTACACTCCCAGGTGCACCTGGAACAGGGTTAAGTCAATCACAATTTGGTGGAAACTTCCCAATTTCAGCTCTGAAAGTCCAGCTGAGTGGTGGAGCTTGGAGTGTGTGGAGGGGGATGGGGGTGGGAGGGGGCAGGGCCACAATGCCAGGGGCACAGCCATTGTGCATGGGGGGGCATGGCTACGAGTTGGGACATCCCAAAAATATTGCCGCCTGGGGCGAACAGCTCCGCTCCCACCCACTGTCCCTACGTGACTGGTCTGGCTAGATATTTCATGCCTATTGTATTTGGAGTGATTGCGCTAATGTGAGGGACATGTACACGTACGGATGTCCCAACCTGAATTCTGTTCTACTTTTACAATCACCTCCATCCAAAGGCTGAGAACCAAAGATGGACTCACTTCCAAATTGTGTGTAACTCCGAGAAGACAAGTCGGAAATGTGACCCCATTTAAGAAGCGAGGCGTAATGCAATGGCCCAGCTAGTTTAACCTGGCAGGAATATAATTTCACAGTCTCAGTGCTTGCCAAGGCTTGGAGGTTAACCATCTTAACCTTTGATGGCAGGGCAGTTGGAGAAAGGAGGGGGCAGGTAGCATCTTTAGAACGAGGTCGAGGCCTTCCTTTCAATGCCTGTTTTGCAAAACAGCAGCATCTCGTCTCCAAAGGGTCACCTTGGGCCACCATCCTACTGTTGGTTTGGCAGGGACACAAAAGGACAACATGAGCTCCTGCGTGGGGGATGCATTAAGGAAGGAAAGGCTCCAGAGACCACTGTCTGTTTGGATAACTGTTATGATGATGGGATGCTAGATGTCCTGAAACTGTCTCCGAGTGCTGAAGGGTGCACATTGCATGGGTGGTTATGTATTCACAAAAGCCCTGGTGAGTTCTGCACCTTCCTTCCTACTCCTGGCTGGTCAAAGTCATAGCACGGCCAAGAAGCTATACTGTGGCTATGTTATATTGCTGCAATATCAATATCATTGCATGCACAACTCTGCTTTTGTGCAACACAGTTCAAGAAGGATATTGACAAGCTGAAAGCTATCCAGAGGGGGGTGACCAAAATGACCAAAGGACTGGAAACCATGAAGCCATATGAGGAGTGGCTTAGGGTATGTTTAGCCTGGAGAAGATAAGGTTAAGAGGGGACATGATAGCCATGTTTAAATACTTGAAGGGATGTCATATGGAGGATGGGGCAAGCCTGTTTTCTGCTGCTCCAGAGACTAGGATATGGAGCAATGACTTCAAACTACAGGAAAAGAGATTCCACATGAACATGAAGAACTTCCTGATGGTAAGAGCAGTTCCACAATGGAATATGCTGTTATCTGGGAGTGTGGTGGAGTCTCCTTTTCAGCAGCTGGATGGCTATCTGTCTGGAGTGTTCCAGTTGTGTTTTTTTTGTGGCCCTTGTGGTCTCTTCCAACTCTTGGATTCTATTATTCTATTATAACTAGAGGACCTTCAGCTGTAAATGTTATTTACAGCAGCTGCAAAGCCTCTGTTTTCTTTAGTGAGCTTATCTGCTCTGTTGTTGCCATTTGTCCTTGTTTAGTATCCTGTTTGACCCTGCTTTATTTGTAGTTTGATATATTTTGTATTTTTCTATTTTGCTTGTCTATATTGCTCATGTTCATTTTAACCTTTTTTTTTTACTACATTTCCCCTTTTGTATATGGTCTTTATATAAATACTTATGTTTGATATTTTCCCTTTTAAAAAGAATAGATAAAATAATTATTTTTATTATTCATTTGTCTTCTGAATTTCTATTTCACAACATTCCTGAGGTTCAGGTGGCATCTCCTTTCCTGCAGCTTGAATCCATTGCTCCGTGTCCAAGTCTCTGGAGCAGCAGAAAACAAGCTTGCTCCATCTTCGAGATGACATCCCTTCTGATATTTAAACCCGGCTATCCTGTCCCTTCTTAACCTTCTCTTCTGCAAACTAAACATACTCAGCTCCCTAAGCCACTCCCCATAGGCTTCCAGACCCTTCAACATTTTGGTCGCCCTCCTCTGGACACGCTCCAGCTTATCAACATCCTTCTTGAAATGAGGTGCCCAGAACTGGACACAGGATTCCAGATGAGGTCTAACCGATGTCCAATGGCTTCCATAGCAGACCTTACGCATGTGTAAAACAGCAACGAGATGGAAGCCAGTGTGTACAAAAGTACTGTCCATCTCAAACACTTTTAAGACGTCAGTTTGCAAAAGTTGTTTGCAAAATTGACCTAACCACCCAATGGGAACTCAGCCTCTAAAAACCCACACAGACTTTCTTTCAGGTCTCTAGTTCCTTTCTGTAAATGTTTAAAGTACCTGCTAATGTAACTTTAACAAGCAGGTAGGGAAATGTCATCTCCTCCGTGGCGTCAATGACGCTGATTAAGGCAGACAAATTGCATGTGAGGAGAAAATTAGCTCCCTGATTCACAGCCCGATGCTTCTCACCCTGTTTGTTCCCGCTTTATGACAAATAATACCTGCCTGAACATCTTCCAGGTAGCATCTGCTTTTGTGCATCTCATACGCTTCTCTCCTTTGCTTTTGCCAGGAAGGAGAGTTATTTTTAAATAGCTCTAATTTGCTAATATTTTTTTTCTGGAAAGGCCTCCCCTTTCCAAAGTGCTTAAGTGGGCTTTGCTCTCAATCATTGTTGATGCTAATATTGTGAGCAGAAAATAAAATAAAAAGTAAGCAATCTAAAAATTTAGATTATTAAACAAGGTTTGGCGAAGTGGAGCCCATGGACCAGATGAGGCCCCCGAGGGCACCTCAGGATCCAAAGATATCACCCCCAAATTATGCTCTATGGGGCGTGGAGGCATATTTGTCACATTTGGGGCCATCCAAAGCCACTGTAGACTTAGAAAATGTTGCTTTTTTTAATAGGAATTAAACAGAAAGTGACTCACTTACTTCCTGTTGTTGAAAAAGGCCCATCCTGGACCTAAGATGACCTGTAAGGGCTAGAAAACACAGTGAAAATGATCTTCATGCCTCCAGATAGCATTTGAGGGGCACTTTTAAAAATATTTTGCAGGGTATCCAGTCGGAGGGGTGGCCCACCAAGGTCTCGTGGGGTCACGCAGCCCCTTAGCTTCCCACAGTTGTCCATCCCTGTTCTAAATGCTCAGCAGAAGAATAATTCACTCCTCCTACAGATGCAAAATTCAACTTCCCATTAGACACAACTCTTTCCTTCCCAACAAATTGAGTCCTCAGTAAATTGGGGAGTATTTGGCACACTGGAGTAAGGAGAATTAAGATTGCCCTGTTTTTCTTTTGAGGACATTTTCTATCTTGTCCAATGACAATCTTGGAATGCAAAAACTGTGGGGGAAGAAAGCAATCTGAGGGTGGAATTGAACAGCCTGATGAGGTGCATCCACACTAGGGACTGTCGATTTGAACAGTAAACAGCATTTTCAGCTAAACTGGTGTCAGACCATAATCGTTGTGGAGTGTGGATACACACATTAGGCTGTCCAGAGTAGGCACCAAGAAAGAAAGCAGAAACAAAGTGAAATGCAATTCTTTGGCCATGAAACTGATCTACTAATATTTACAAAAATAGTCATGCGTGCATACATGTGAAAATTGGAGGAAGGAACATCAACAACTTAAGATTTGCAGATGACGCCATACAGCTAGCAGAACTAGCAAGGACTTAGAACTTTAGCAAAGGATTAGAACTAGCAAAGATTTAGAACAAAGTCTTAGAACTCCTGAAGAAAGTCAAGGAAGAAAGTGCAAAGGAAGGATTACAACTGAAGATTAAGAAAACAAAAATAATGGCCCTTTTCGCACTAGGCTTTTTACGCGAGCGGGGGCGGGCGGCTTGCGGGAAAAGCCTAGTTCGGGAGCCTGCCGGTTCCCCGCTGGTTCCTTCCGCAGCCGAAGGAACCAGCTGGGAAACGGCACCGTCCCGGAGGCGGCGGCGGCTCGCGACTCCATCCCCCCCGCGCGCGCAAGAAAGGAGCCCGTCACTCCTGGCGCGCCCGGGGGGGCGGGCGTGACTGTCCCTCGCTCCTGGCGCGAGCAACAGTCGCGCCCGCCCCCCGCGCGCGCCAGGAGCGAGCGACAGTCGCGCCCGCCCCCCCCGCGCGTGCGCGCACGAGCAGGAGGCTGTCGCGAGCAGCCCCCCGCCCGTGCGAAGCAGGATGCTCTCGCATCCGCCGCGCTAGCTCCCCGCCCCGCCCCTTCCTTCCGCACGGGCGGAGGGAAGGAGGCGCCACCCGGCCGCCTCCCCGACGCACCGCACTACAGGTGAGTGCGTGTGGGCGCCGGGAGCGTTGCGCGAGCGCGGGGTGATTTTCGCTTGAAAGCGAAAATCAAAAACCCCGCGCCCGCGCCGCTGCAGCCCCGTGAGAGCGCCGGAAGTGGGAGTGCGTCGTGCGGAGCGACGCTCCCACTCCCGCACGGCTCACGGGGCTATTCGACCGGGAAAGCCCGTGCGAAAAGGGCCAATGACCACAGATGATTTTCATGACTTTAAAGAAGATGATGAAGACATCAAGAGTGTCAAAGATTTCCATAACTTGAGGTATAGAGGAAGGAGAGGGCTTGTTTTCTGCTGCTCCAGAGACCAGGACAAGGAGCAATGGATTCAAGCTGCAGGAAAGGAGATTCCACCTGAATCTCAGGGAGAACTTCCTGACAGTCAGGGCTGTCTGGCAGTGGAATCTGCTGCCTTGGAGTGTAGTGGAGCCTCCTTCTTTGGAGGTTTTTAAGCAGAGGCTGGATGGTCATCTGTCGGGAGTGCTTTGAGGGTGTTCCTGCATGGCAGGGGGTTGGACTGGATGGCCCCTGGGGTCTCTTCCAACTCTACATTTCTATGATTCTATGATTCTTGGCTTAGTCATTAACCAAAATGGACACTGCGGCCAAGAAACCAGAAGAAAAAGACTACAAACTTGGAAGGGCACCTATGAAGGAACTGGAGAAGATCCTCAGGCATAAAGATGTATTCCTGAATACTGAAGACAGGACACTCCATACCATTTTATTTCCAATTTCTGTTTATGGTTGTTAAAGCTGGACAGTGAGAGGAAAGATGATAGGAACAGAATCATCTCATTTGAAATGTGGCGCTGGAAGAGAGTTTTGCAGAGAACATGGACTCTAGGGAGGGGACGGCTGGCCCCTTCCTAAGCTGCAAACCCCAGGATTCCATGGGATGTTAAAAGTGGAATAATAGCGTTATAACAGTCTAGTGCAGAAAAGGCTGTAGTTGCGCTTTTCTTAAGTGTACTTAGGCATGTGTCATAACTAGGGCATGTTCGTCCTGGTGCAAAAGGGATTGGCAGCTTGAGGTTGTTGTGCAATCATGTGTGCTACGTGCAGCCCTGGTGCAACTGTGTTGTGGTACATGTTTGTAATCCAAATGCTGAACAGACTCTCAGGGGCTAGTTGCGATACACGCGGAATCAGGCAAAGCATCCGGCTCGAACTAACCTGCCAAACCTTTGCGGGTTTCAAGTTACTCTGTGAAAATGTTACACACACCGCCTTGCTGAAATCTTCCAAACTAGGTAGGAAATGTCATCTCCTTGGTGGCACGGAAGACACTGATTAAGGCGGACAAACCACAGGCGAGTGGAAAATTGTTTCCCCAGTGCACAGATCTGCTTCGCAACCCATTTGCTTTCTCTCTGTTATGTATAATTTCTGCCTGAGCCTCTTCCACCTAGCATCTGCTTCGTACCTTTCATACGCTTCTTCCTCAGGGTGGGGAGTGTTTCTAAATTGTTCTAATTTTTCCTTCAAAGTAGGGACAAAGAGAGAAACCTGTTACTCCACCCACCCACCCCCAGACATGGCACACCGCTTTGTCAGACAAATTTTGTTTCTGTTTTTGCATTCTGCTGCTGTTCAGAAATGCAAGAAAGGTCAGATTTTTCATCCAGTGATTAAACCATTGGCATGTTTTTAAATTAATGCACAGCAAAAGAATGCACCCAACAAATGAAACATCATCTAGAAAGAAGCTTGCTTTTACCCCTATGGAGGGTCTCAGTCACTTCTCCCATAGTTGAGTGCTAGGGGAGGTTGTCACAGCCATGACACTTAAATATGGAGCCTAGAAAAATCGTCTCTCTGTATAACAAGTTCCTTATTTCAACCTCAGCCAAGAAATTCTCAAATTTTGTGACATTTTTTTAACTCCAATTTTCAAGAAAGAAAGAGAGAGAGAGAGAAAGGCCATTTCCACACTAGCCTGTTATAGCGCGATGATTCCACTTTCAACATCCTCTGGAATCCTGGGGTTTGCAGAGGATGTTGAAAGTGGAATCATCGCGCTATAACAGGCTAGTGCGGAAATGGCCAAAGAGAGAATGCATTTCACAGTTGCTATCATTAAAGTTTTGCAGTGGTGTTTTTGTTTTAAAAAATTGCATTTTATGCAAAAAATGTGTTGTTGTTGTGTGCCTTCAAGTCATATCTGATTTATCATGATCCTAAGGCGCTACTGTGATTTTTTAAAAACCTTTTAACCGTTTATTTTTCATTTCAGGACTTTTTTTTTTCCTGGTCAATTTTTTTCAAAGATAAAACCAAATATCCACCCTTGCATTTTGTGTGAAAATTATTCTACTTCTGTGATATTTTTGGTGCATTCAGGGCTTGGGGGGGGGATGTCAATAAAAATATGAAGGCGTTCTTGCAGCAACACCAACACCAAAACTTCCTCCGTTCTGTATTTTCTAGGAAAACTGTTGTTTTTTGCTGGGGGTAGGGAGCTATTTTTGGCTTTTGGCTTGCTCCTGGACAGCTCTTTTCTTCTTAGTACCAGCTCTTTAAAGAACTCCCCCAAGACAGTAGCAAGCGATTGGAAAGTTAAAAGTTTTTTAAAAAATGAACAAACAACTGTGAGATCCTGCTTTTGTTCCATGTGGAGAAAACACTTCCCAGTGCCGTGACAAAGTGAAGCTGTGGCTGAGAGCCGACAGTTGCTCACCAGAGCATGAGAGGGGCCGTGGCAATGCGCATTGGACATGTCCAGTAGCTTTCCCACCCCCCTTCCTGCTGGACCCCCTCTGTGGAAAGCATCTCCTTCTTCAAAGGGAACATTCTGTCTCTGGCCCAGCCGTAAGGTGGAACGTCCAGGGCTCTCCAGGGCTCTCCATTCAGCCCCTCGTGATGTGCCATTATTGGAAGCAAGCGGAGTTTTGCACTCTCCTGACGGCAGATGCTGGGAAGAAGCATCTTAAAGCACAAGACGTCAAGCCTTGCAAAAGCCTGTTTTTGTTTTCTGTGTTTTTTTTCCTACCCTGAAAATGTCACTCAGTTCCTTGGGTGGGGAAGGAGGACCGATGTTATTATATTATTCCATCCACTGCTCTCTGCAGAGCAATCAGCTAAAAAGCCCAGGGGCCTTGCCAAAAGAAGCCCATGGGGAAACAGGTTGGCTCCAGTCCAAAGTCCTCTGCAGGTGCATGGGGCTTGGAAGCACAGAATCGCAGGCAGAAGGATTCTGAGGGTTGTAGCATCCAACCTCCTGCCGGTGCAGTCGGCTGGATTTGTGTGAAAGGGACTATTGCGGAGCCTGACCCAGGCGAGCAGCCACTGAATTGACTAGGTGCATTTATGCTCTCCAGGGCAGGCCCTGGAAGAGTGATAGGGATCATCCATTTCCATGTCCAACTCAATCTAAGGATCATAGAATCACAGAAGACTGGAGTTGGAAGAGACCCCAAGGGCCATCAAGTCCAGCCCTATTCTGCCAGGCAGGAAGATGCAATTGAAGCACTCCCAACAGATGGCCCTCCAGCCTCTCTTTAAAAATCTCCAAAGAAGGAGACTTAACCACATTCCCAGGCAGCCTATTCTGCTGTTAAGTGGCTCTTACTCTCAGGAAGTTCTTCCTGATGTCTAGGTGAAATCTTTTTTCCTGTAGTTTGAATCCATTGCTCCATGTCCTAATCTCTGGAGCAGCAGAAAACACACTTGCTCCATCTTCAACATGACATCCCTTCAAATATAGAAACAAGACTATTAGGTCACCTCTTAACTTTCTTTTCTCCAGGGTAAACATATGCAGCTCCCTTAGTTGGTCATATGGAGAAGCACCATTTTCAGTTGCTTTTCTGCATCTGCAGCTGGGTAGTAAAATTAGTTCCTTGCATTCTGGAACTTTGAAAAATGGTTCACAAAAACAGTCCAGATTTTTTAAAAAGTTTAGGAGCAACAGAGGGCTTTGTTGGAGGTTGCAAAAGTGGGGCTCGGGTCAACACCAAGGCAAATCCCATTGATTCATTTGGGCTACTCTTATGGAAGCTAAGAATAAGACTCAAGCTCTTATATACTAAGAAATTTAATTACCATGACCCACTAAACTGTTATAGCATTATGATTCCACTTTCAACATCCTATGGAATCCTGGGGTTTGCAGTTTCGGCCCCTCCCGAAACTGCAAACTCCAGGATTCCATAAATGTTGAAAGTGGAATCATAGCGCTATAACTGTCTAGTGTGGAAATGGCCCTAGACTGATTAATTGCTGGTGGGAGAGAGCCAATATGGAGGTATACAGAGTGAGTGCGATCCTGAAAAATTAATGTATTAATTGGTTTGCTCACTCATTCACTACTGCAGTAGAGGGGGGAGAGAATGGTGGCCAGTAGCTCCGATATCAAGTCGAGAGGATGAATTCACTCTGAGTTTTAGTCTGAACTTTTAAAAATCTGGACCTATTCTGGGGAGAGAATTCAGTACACCTGTTAAAAGTTTGGACTAAAACCCAGAGTGGATTTGCCACTCCACTGACAAGGAAGAGGCCAGCTGTCGCTGCACACATGCACACACACACCAATGTATGCACATGATGTGCACACAAACACAGATTTCACCCTGTTTAACCCTCACTTATCTCTCAAGCTGTTATATATAATGCTGGCTTTCTGCCTTCATGCTGGGAACAAGGTCTTCTGGCAAGCAAAGCAGAATTTAAAAAGAGGTGTAGGGTGAGATCAGCCTTCATCTTTCTTACTGGTTCCTAGTGGAGTGGTTTGAACAGCCTCCTTGTCCTCTCCCTATGGTTTGGAAGAATCACAAAATCTTAGAGTTGCAAGGGACCACCAAGGGCATCTAGTCCTTCCAGTTCAAGAATCCACAGTTAAAGCATTTCTGAGAAATGCCCATCCAACCTCTGCTTCAAGACTTGCAAAGAAGGGGAGCCCAGCCTCCTTGGAGACAATCTATTCCACTGTCAAAGAGCTCTTAAAGTCAAGAAGTTCTTCCCAATGTCTTCCCAATGCTTGGGAGGACTCTCTTTCTGTTTAATTTGGGTCCACTGATTCGTGTCCTAGTCTCTGGAGCAGCAGAAAACTGGCTGGCTCCATCTTCCAAATGACATCTTCTGGTATTTAAAAATGGCTATCATGTCACCTCCCCATCTTCTCTGCTACCATTTTGAGAAGGAGCATGGAGGAAAACAGAGGTAGTATAGGCTATCTGGGGGGACATTTTTGCAAATGTCCTACACAGTTGTTGTTTTTTATGCACACTCTGGGGACAAACGTTGCCCCCAAACTGTACTATTTTTACATGGAGGGGTTGTGGGCCTGAGGGGGACTTGTGGGGATTTTCAAGACCCCAAAAGCAGAGCCCAAGGGCTGCACACAGATTGCAAGCCATACTTTGTACATCCTGGTCTTGTTCAAGTGTAGTCTATGGCAAACGCCTCCCACTTGGAGATAAGTTTGATGAAAACTCCTATTATCCTCAACTGGCCTGGCCTTTCTTTAAAAGAAAAGAAAAAGCTGGACTCTTAACTCCTTCTGCAGCTTTTCTGTACTCTTGGAAAAGTGCAGCCCCATTCAAAGCGGACGGCCGATGCTCAGTCCCCCAGAAAGACTTGAGCTGGCTGGGCTTTTCTTTCTTTCATTGAGAAGTTGAGCCTTCTCTCAATGTTTTCCACGCCAGGGTCTGAAAAAGTGCTAATCAATATCCATTCATTTTCCGTACGCTTTGGCATTTGTTTCCTGGCTCCGGGGCTCTTTGCTTGAGAAGAAGGAGCTTCAAAAGGGACACACGTCAGGAGAGCCAGCTCTCTTCTGCTCAACCGGGCTGAAAAACCAACGCAAAGAGCAGCCAAGGTGAAAGGGCAGCCTCCACCAGACTGTTATAGTGCTCTGATTGCACTTGCAACATCCTATGGAATCCTGGGGTTTGCAGTTTCGGGAGGGGCCGGATGGCCCCTCCCGAAACTGCAAACCCCAGGATTCCATAGGATGTTGCAAGTGGAATCAGAGTGCTATAAGTCTCATGCGGAAATGACCAGGGTCTTGCTCCCACCCTGTAGGGGGCATGGGAGCAATTTTAGCCCATGGGAGCAATTTTGGCACACTCTCCTCCTCCCACCAGGTTTCTTTTTTTTTTGGGTGGTGGGGAGGAGATGTCTTATTTCTAACAGGTAGTGACCAGAAAGTTGGCATCTAAGTCACTTCCTTTTCTTAAAAAAAGGCCCCTCTTGCTTTAACTGGGCCCCAGGATTCCATAGGATGTTGAAAGTGGAATCATAGCGCCATAACTGTCTAGTGTGGAAATGGCCCTAGATTGATTAATTGCTGGTGGGAGAGAGCCAATACGGAGGTGTACAGAGTGAGTGCGATCCTGAAAAATTAATTTATTAATTGGTTTGCTCACTCATTCACTACTGCAGTAGAGGGGGAGAGAGAACGGTGGCCAGTAGCTCCGATATCAAGTCGAGAGGATGAATTCACTCCGAGTTTTTGTCTGAACTTTTAAAAATCTGGACCTATTCTGGGAAGAGAATTCAGTACACCGGATAGCCTCTTAAAAGTTTGGACTAAAACCCAGAGTGGATTTGCCGCTCCACTGACAAGGAAGAGGCCAGCTGTCACTGCACACATGCACACACACACACCAATGTATGCACATACACACAAGCGCACGTGCACAGAGGCACAGATTTCACCCTGTTTAACCCTCACTTATCTTGGGCACATTAGGGGACATCCAGGAGTCAATCTTTTTTTTTCTTTGGGTGTGTGTGTGGCCCTCTGAGGGGTCCTCTGGGGCCCATGTGGCCCCTGGCAGTTGCCAATCCCTGGGTGAAAGGGAAAAGAATTTGGGAACAGGGGTGGGCAAAGACTGTTTGCATGGCCCTCAACCTCTCCAAATCAGACTCTAACTGGGTAAATGAATAAATAAAGGAGGGGGGAGGTAAAAAGTCCAATTGCACTGCACTGTGCAATTATGACGCTTTGATATCACTTTAGCCGCCAGCGCTGCATCCTATGGAATCCTAGGATTTGTAGTTCGATAGACTTGCTGGAGAGCTGTAGGCTGTTCTCCTGAATTGTAACCCAAGTGAATCCTGATCAGAGAATTCTGAACACCTCCCCAAATGGCAAATCCCAGGATTTCGTGGGGTGAAGCTCTGGGAGTTATAGTGGGTTATAGCTGTATTGTGTGGATACCTCCCAGGAAGCCTTCAGGAGCCGTGATTAATCTTTTTAATAGGTTGCAACTTCCCTGCACTGTTCAACCTCTTCCCTCCACAAAAAAACCCCTCATCATTTTGCAAAAGCAGAAATAGACTTTTGAGCACTGCAGAATTTGGGGGAGTAAGTGTATTTTAGCATTTTTGATAGTTCATGTGGTGCTTTGAGAGTACCAAAGGAAGAAGCAACACGCTTACCTACCCATCATGTAGGGAATGGTTTATCTTATTGTCCTGTTTTGGATGAAGAAAAAAATCGGAGCAAATACCAAAGCAGGATGTGGTTCTCTGGCAGCTTAGCTGGGGCAGGGATAGAGACAGAGATCTGCTGGCATCTAATGGATATATTGAGATATTGCAACTGCAAAGGAGAAAGGTCAACAGAAAATAAGTGAAAGCAATAGATCTTGCTATCACCTTTGATACTAATATAGGCCATTTCCGCACTAGCCTGTTATAGCGCAATGATTCCACTTTCAACATCCTCTGGAATCCTGGGCTTTGCAGTTTCGGGAGGGGCTGCCCAGCCCCTCCCGAAACTGCAAACCCCAGGATTCCAGAGGATGTTGAAAGTGGAATCATCGCGCTATAACAGGCTAGTGCGGAAATGGCCATAGAGAAAGACATTGGTAGCATCAGCTTTCGTAGACTCAAGCCGGCATCATCAGATGCAACAGAGAGAGTTCTTTTTCCATGGATGGGGAACAAGGGGGCAGTGTTGAGTTTTTTTAAGTGCCCCCCTTTCCTCCGACTGCGACGGTAGCTTGTCTGCATTCTGTTCAAAGTTGAACAAAGGTGGAGTTGCACACACAGTGTGATATTGGTCATAAGTGCCATACCCTCCAATGTTTCCCATTTGAGAACTAGGACGCGTGCAGCCGAGCAACATCCGAGCTTGCTCAAGATGGCAAAACTTATGAATGAGGAAAAACATAAAAGCTCGGAGAGGCTGCAGCAGTTTGCTTTTGCCTGAACCAATGGAGAAGGGCAAGATTTTGCTTCCTTCTTCCTTCACCCCACCAAGGAGTTAATTGAATGCAAACTCCTTTTGAACTCAGTTTGCAGCAAGGGAAGTAAGCAGAGGATGAAGGGGAAATGGGGGAGGAGAAGAGAGAGAATGGGACATGTTAAAGGCAACTAAACAAGTGGGATGGTAGAGGATTAATCAGGTCTGTATGTGCCAAACCAAGACAGTCAGAAGATATGCTTCTCCCAGCTCTAATCAGAGGCTTCTTCGGCTGTGTGAGGCACAGACTGTCTTCTATGCACAGATATAGGGAATGGCTCTCCCTATATAGGGCCTAAATACCCTAAAGGCACCAGATGGGGCAAGCTTGTTTTCTGCTGCTTCAGAGACAAGGACACAGAACAACAGCTTCAAACTACAGAAAAAGAGGTTCCACCTAAACTTTATGAAGAACTTCCTGACAATAATAGCATGTCAACAGTGGAATCCTTTGCTGCCTGGGAGTGAGGTGGAGTCTCCTTCTTTGGAGGTTTTTAAAGAGAGCCTGGAAGGCCATCTTTCAAAGGGACAGCTTTGACTGTGTCTTCCTGCATGGCAGAATAGAGTTATAGAATCATAGAATCACAGAGTTGGAAGAGACCCCAGAGGTCATCCAGTCCAACCCCTTTCTGCCATACAGGAACCCACATCAAAGCACTCCTGACAGAAGGCCATCCAGCCTCTGCTTAAAATCCTCCAAAGAAGGAGACTCCACCACACTTCATTGAGGCAGCAGATTCCATTGCCGGACAGCTCTGACCATCAAGAAGTTCTTCCTGAGGTTCAGGTAGAATCTCCTTTCCTGCAGCTTGAATCCATTGCTCCTCGTCCAAGTCTCTGGAGCAGCAGAAACAAGCCCGTTCCCTCCTCGACATGACATCCGTTCAAATATTTAAACATGGCTTTCAGGTCCCCTCTCAACTTTCTCTTCTGCAGGCTAAAAATCCCCAGCTCCCTAAGCAGCTCCTTGTAGGGCATGGATGGAAGTTTCTTAAAAGTAGATGGCCCTTGGGGTCTCTTCCAACTCTATTATTGTATGATTTTATGATCTTGAAAGGCAAGGAGGGTTAGCCCAGGGAATCCCAGGTGCTGTAGGCTATATTTCAAAGGAAGGAACTGGCAAAACCACATATGAGGATTCCTCGCCTAGAAAACCCTGCGGAATTCAGTGAGTCACTATGAATCAGGAGGGGACTTGGAGGTATGTATCTATATGTATGTATGTATGATAGAATCATAGAATCATAGAGTTGGAAGAGACCCCAGGGGCCATCCAGTCCAACCCCCTGCTATGCAGGAACACCCTCAAAGCCCCCCCAGGAGATGGCCATCCAGCCTCTCCCTAAAAACCTCCAAAGAAGGAGATACCTATCTATCTATCTATCTATCTATCTATCTATCTATCTATCTATCTATCTATCTACACACACACACACACACACACTATACACACACACCTGCCTGAAAACTGAGGACATGTTGTGGCCATTTCCACACTAGACTTTTTTAGCACTATGATTCCACTTTCAACATCCTATGGAATCCTGGAGTTTGCAGTTTCGGGAGGAGCCAACCGGCCCCTCCTGAAACTGCAAACTCCAGGATTCCAGAGGATGTTGCAAGTGGAATCATAGTGCTAAAAAGTCTAGTGCAGAAATGGCTACAGACTGGAACAGTTTCAGAGAAGGACGAGAAGGATGGTAAGAGGTCTGGAGAAGCAAAACGTACGAGGAAAGGTTGAGGGAGGTGGGTCTGTTCAGCCAGGTGAAGAGAGGACTGAGGGGTCACAGTCTGCACTCTTGAGATATCTAAGGAAAATTCCCAGAGAGGAGAGGGCAGGCGTGTTCCCTGCTGCCCCAGAGAGAATGACCAAGTCTAATGGTTTTATATTACAAGAAGGTATATTTCTATTAAATATTAGAACAAACTTCTTGAGAGTGAGAGCGGTTTGGCAATTGAACCAATTGCCTGGAGAGAGGGTGAGGTCTCCTCTTCCAGATTATCTTCAGAAAGAGGCTGGATAGCTACCTGTTGGGGATGCTTTAGTTGGAGATCCTGCATTAAGCAAGGGTTGGACCTGCTGGCCGATAGGGCCCCTCCAAGTCTATGGTTCCATGATTCTGTGAGTGCTCTATGAGAGTATAAAGAAAGATAGAAACAGTGCATGCACTAAGAAGATATATGCCATAAACTCTTTTCCCCTCCCAATTACATACACTTTTAACCATTGAAATCAGGGTGTTGTCTTCTTTGGGTGTGGAACTGCACCTTGCAAAGCAAACAGGGGGAAAGAAACCAATCTGTGCTCCACCCTGCCCGGTTCCAGATTGTGTGAGAGTCTGGGTGTCAGAGCAAGGACTTTAGCCACCACGGGGCCTCCGTAACTGAGTGGAGAAGGCAAACAAACCTCCCTTGGAAGCATCTGGCTCTATAGATAATAGCCGGTCTCCTCACCCAGGAAGTTTCAGCACTTCCTCCTCAGGCTGCCCTCACCAGACCAGACGGGTGGGTTTTGACCAGTCACCTGATCCCTTGCCCTGCTGTTTGTGTTGGTCACCGTTGAGCAAGACAGCTACCGCAGCTGCCATACACCTGACGCAGGTAAGGGGTACCTGGGACTCTTCTCTTTTGGGCTACTGTGCAAGGATTTCTCCCAAGGGAAAGAGAAGCTGGAACAATCACTGGGGAGGGGGGATTAGTTTGTGAGTGAGAGGGAGAGAGAGAGAGAGATTTCCAAAGTATGCTGTCTATGCATTAATCCTGGAGCAGCTGCTTAATGGAAAAACACAGTGTTTTTGCATGCAGTTGTTACCCTGATTTCTGGGGCCCCTTGCGGTACGCCTCAATGTGCTCCACGTGATGGGGAATGGAAACTAGTCAGAGCACAAGCAAGAGCAATGTGAGAGGCAGGGTAACCTAGCGGGGTCTTTTTACCCAGTTGTTACGGGGTCAGGCCAAGCCAAAAACCAAACAACGATGTCCAATAAATGATTTTATTGAGTGAAAGTCTCATGCACCAATGCAGTCACGCACTCACTCACTCAAGACCTAGTAAGAAGCAAAAGAGAGGAAATTGGACAGGGGAGTATTGAAGGGGTGCAGCTGGGGTGATACTGCTCCTTGTCCTGAAGTCTGTGGTCTGGGAAGACAGTGGGGAGATGAGACTCGGCACAAAGGAGGTTGAGGGGATTACTCAACAGACGAAGCAACAGTCTGCTGGGAAGACTGGGAGCGATCCGAAGAAACACTCCAAAACAGGGGCTATTTGTAAGGGAAAAAGTACCTGGAGGACTAATCCTTTCCCGGGGAGAACAATGGGTGTTGCAGTGGGCACTTAGCTCCACAATGGCAATTTCCTTTGTGTGATGGGATTGCAAGCTGTTGCCAAAGTCTCAGGATCTTTGGCTGTGATAGTTTGTGGTGTGACTTCATGTAATTGGTCCTCGCCTGATGGGATATTTGCTCAACTTGGGGCAGACATGCTAATCCTCTCAAGTCAGCTTCTTGGGGCTGAGGACCCTTTGTTTATTGGGGGTTTACACACCTTGAGGTCTCCTGGGGCTACGTGACTGGGGATTTGACTGGCCTGACCTGATTTTCGGTCATTCGACCGTGTCTGCCTACGTGCTCCTCTGGGCGACCTCTCTGGCACACAGAATCATATTTAATATCAAATTGTAGACCCTGGGATAGGGTTTCGCCACTGGAGTAACAGAGTTCAAGTTTGATTAGCAATCTGCCAAGAGCCAGTGTGGTGTAGTTTGTTTATTTATTTATGGCCATTTCTGCACAAGGCTGTTCTAACGAGATGATTCCACTTTCAACATCCTCTGGAATCCTGGGGTTTGCAGTTTCGGGAGGGGCTGGCTGGCCCCTCCCTAACCTGCAAACCCTAGGATTCCATAGGATGTTGCAAGTGGAATAATAGCGCTATAACAGCCTCATGCGGAAATGGCCTATGTATCGCATTGCATTGCATTTGTATTTGTATTCTGCATTTCTCCCAGAGTGGAAGTGAGGGCATTGGCCTAGGACACTGGGAGACCAACATTCAAGTCTCTGCTCAGCCATGGAAATCCACTGGGTGCCCTTGGGCAAGCCACACTCTCTCAGCTTCATAGGAAGGCAAAAACAACCCCCCTCTGAACAAATCTTGCAAAGAAAATCCCCTAATAGAGTAGCCTTAGGGTTGCAGTAAGCTGGAAAAGACTTGAGGTCACCTGATGGTGACAACATCCCTCTGCCGATTACTCATGTAGGTAGATGAGTAAGTTCACAAATATTTGTGTCCCACTCTGTGCCCCATGATCTGTACAAGGAAAAGCAATTTAAATGACTCAGGGCACTGTATGAAGAAGACAATAAACAATTGAGAACACTCCTACATTAAAATAGTAAAATAGTTTAAACAGGATGAAATATCCAATACGAAAATAAGTTACAACATCCTATTCTGCTTTGGTCAGACCTCACCTGGAGTACGGTGTCCTGTTCCGGGCACCACATTTCCAAAAGGATATTGTCAAGTTAGAATGTGTCCAGAGGAGGGCAACCAAAGTGAAAAGGCCTGGAAACCATTCCCAATGAGGAGCAGCAGGGGATTCCATTGCCAAACTGTTGTTACTTACAGGAAGTTCTTCCTAATATTTAGATGGAATCTCTTTTCCTGAAGTGTGAATCCATTGCTCCATGACCTAGTCTCTGGAGCAGCAGAAAATAGGTTTGCTCCATCCTCTGTATGACACTCCTTCAAATATTTAAACATAGCTGTCTTGTTACCTCTTAACCTTCCCAGCTTGCTGCTCTGGGCTCCTGGGGGAAGGGAAAGGTTCATGCATTTTTTCCCCGACTGAACTGAGACCAGCTGCTCCCCCATGGGTCAGTGACAGCAGCCAGGGCCCCTCCCAGAGCTCATCAGCTATTAGGAAATGTGGAGGATGTCAAACTATGCATGCAAAGCTATGCACAGAAGCACAATCTTGCCCTTTGTGTAATAGTTGTATAACTGATGTCAGTTCAGGAAATGCCACTTTTCTGTGAACATCTCCATGGAAAAAGGAGCACCATGATTCCAATTTTGGCCCATTTGCTCTAGACCAAAAAGACAACTATGAGATCAAGCTGGGGCTTTTATCGATCACCCTGCTCCCTACTTTTCTTTGGACCTATGAGACCCAACAACTGGGGCTGTGATGACTGAGGAAAGCTGGTCCTCCAGGTCCAAGTCCACCCATCAGTTGTCGAGAAGGAGGCTTTAGCAAACAGAGAAGAACCTAGGGAATTGTCTGTCCTGGGCAGTTGCAACGAAGAAGCAGGATAGGGTTGGAAAGAATATTCAAGAATATGTGAATTTTGTGCAGGAAAAGTCCTCAGCTATAGTATTTTCTTCATTGGAAATAGCTATCAGGCTGCATAGCTCCTGTCATATGTGTGCTGAATGTATTAATATAGGTAATAGAACAGCTTTGCTAGATCAAAGAGGGCTACAGTTTTCTGAAGCGCTATCACATATCTATTGCTAGTTGCTACCTACAACTGCGTATCCAGTTTGAACCCTCAAGGTCCCAAGGCACCAAATGGTTAATTGGTGCAAAATTCAATGCCACTTGGTATCTGGGCAAGAGGGAAGAAAATCAGAAGGGGGAATGCAAAGTAGCAGGAAGGTGTTACGGGAACAGGCAATGCATAGACCAATGCAAGAACTTGCTCTCGCTCCCAGGATGAAAGATATGTAAAAAAAAACAGAAGATCTGGGGAAATGCCTGTGGTGGTGAGGTGGAGTGACATTTATGACTGTCACCAATCATTGATGTGCTTGCCTAAATTTGTGTGGCAAGGTATACAATCTGTAACCATCCTAGATGAAGTAGTCTCAGTAGTTTTTGGGAAAGTTGCAGGGGTTGCTTGCTTTGTTCTGAATAGTTAATTAACTAAGTAAGTATTAAATAAGTATAATTATCTAAGCCTTCTTGTTCCAATCTCCTCAAACTTGACAGAAACATCATTCACCCATGTTCCGATTGCTGGCAGAAAGGATCTCCTTTTCTCCATGAAGATCATTCCCCATAAAGTAGCTTGAGAGGAGAATTATCCTTACAGCCACAGTGTCAAGACTGTGACAAAATAGCAGTAAGGAATATGAACAAAAAAAGTTACCTAGATTTACTTCTCTGTAACTGTTTTGTATTTATGATTACCACTCAGTCACAGTTTTGTCACTGTGGTTGCAACTGTAACTTCCCCTCCACCATTTACTTTGCTGGGCATCAGTGGCAGAAAGAGAGGGAGGTTCATTTTCTGGTGCTTGGAGCATGAGTGAAGGATGTTTCCATCAGATTTATTGAGACTGGGGCCATTTCCGCACAAGCCTGTTATAGCGCTATGATTCCACTTTCAACATCCTATGGAATCCTGGGGTTTGCAGTTTCCGGCCCCTCCCGAAACTGCAAACCCCAGGATTCCATAGGATGTTGAAAGTGGAATCATAGCACTATAACAGGCTTGTGCGGAAATGGCCTGGGCTGGAAGAGCTGACTTAGTTCAGATATAGTATACTTAACTGTTGCCAATACAGAACACAGGCCAATATTTCAATGCAAAAGTGTTCTTTTCTGTGTATAAAAAGCAGTTTCCTGCACAGAAAATCTCTTTTTTCTGTGCATAGTCATAGAAATCATAGAAATTATAGAAATGTAGAGTGGGAAGAGACCCCAGGGGCCATCCAGTCCAACCCCCTGCCATGCAGGAACACCCTCAAAGCCCTCCCGACAGATGGCCATCCAGCCTCTGCTTAAAAACCTCCAAAGAAGGAGGAGACTCCACCACACTCCATGGAGGCAGCAGCAGATTCCACTGCTGGACAGCCCTAACTGTCAGGAAGTTCTTCCTGAGGTTCAAGTGGAATCTCCTTTCCTGCAGTTTGAATCCGTTGCTCCTTGTCCTGGTCTCTGGAGCAGCAGAAAACAAGCCCTCTCCTTCCTCTACATGGCATCCCTTCAAAGTGACCATATGCTAAATCTGTGCAGAAGGATCGTAGAGTCTGAGGCTATTCCCACACTATGCTGTTATAGTGCTATGATTCCACTCTCAACCTCCTATGGAATCCTGGGGTTTGCACTTTAGGAAAGGGCATTTAGGATTCTCAGCCAGAGAGCTCTTTGGCCTCAGAAAACTACAAACCCCAGGATTCCCCCAAGGATGTTGAAAGTGGGATAATAGCACTATGACAGTGTAGTGTGGAAATGACCCTAGATTTGGAAGGGGCTCCATGGGCCCCCAGGTCCACCCTGGTGCTCAATGCAAGGTCTCCAACTAAAGCATCCCCAGCAGGTAGCTGTCCAGCCTCTTTTTGAAGACTTCCAAAGGAGGAGACCTCACCTACTCTCTAGGAGATTGGTTCCATTGCCAGACTGCTGTTACTGTCAAGAAGTTCCTTCTAAAGTTTAGTCAAAATCTGCTGTCATGTGGCTCCCAAATTATAGATCCCACATTGTGTGTGATTTTTGAAGAAAATTGCTAAATGACTCCTTGTTTCCTTTGAGAACAAAATAGCTGAAGAATTACTTCTCCAGGGCACGGCCAGTCTGCAGCAAATCCTGAAGGTCTGGGGACTCTTTTTTCTCAACGTCCTCTCTATTCCATTCCAGGAGTCTGCTTGCCTTCTTGGGAGCTCTCTCCTGCCAAGATTTGGGATGTCCAGTACATTGGATATTAGCTAATGGGAGCAAACTGTTGTTCTCCCTCCCAAGGCAATATTGTTAAGTGATCTCCCCCTCGCAGGGTCCCTGGTGTGTGCCAAGAAAACCTCCAAAGAGAGGGCACTGTGACTTTGCAGCAGCGCTCTGCAAAGCCATGCCAAGAAGATGGGTACACCCATTTTTCAGGAGAAGTATTGCTACTTTTATTGAAGGTGAAAGAACACCTTAAGGATGCAGGGAAGGGAGGCAGGGAGACATTGAGGGCGGCTGGAGGGTACCATGCAAGCGGGGCAGCAAATCCACTCCTGGCAGTAGTCTGAACTCTAAAGGAACTATTCAAGGACTTAATCTCCCAAAGAAATAATAGCATCACATTGCTGATAGGGAAGCAGGAAAGTAATCTGTCGGGAGTGCTTTGAGGGTGTTCCTGCATGGCAGGGAGTTGGACTGGATGGCCCGTGTGGTCTCTTCCAAGTCTACATTTCTATGATTCTATCTGTGCCATTCTTCTTTTTTCCATGAGCAAGACTGAATAATTCACAGTCTTCTCTCTGCTGTGAGAGTTTTTGCAGGTCAAGACTTTGGGGAAAAAAGTAAACCAAAAAAGCATTTCCAGAGCAGTCAGCTTCCCATTGTACTGGGGCTGATTTTCCACATCCAGAATGTATACACAGACACACTCACCCATACATATACAAACACTCACACCTGTCTATACCCTCTAAGGCAATTTCCACCCTACACTGCTATAGTGCTATTATTACGCTATCAATGTCCTGTGCAATTCTGGGGCCTGTAGTTTCCTGAGGCCAAAGAGCTCTCTGGTTGAGAATCATAAATGCTCCTCCCTAAACTGCAAACTCCAGGATCCCACAGGATTCTGAAAGTGGAATAAAAGCACTATCACAGTGTAGTGTGGAAATGACCTTTCACAGGAGATGTTGAGTAGAACCCTGTTGATTCTATTCAGTGCAGGGTTTTTTTCTTTTTTCTATTATTTTTTATTAAATTTTCAATCATTAAAACATTCTAGGGATTAAATATGTGATGTTTCCAGAAATGTATTTATTGAATATCTTGGGGGATAAAATGGAGAAAAAGTTTGGAAAGATCATTTTTTATATGGTTGTATGTGCCAGAATAGTTTTTGCAAGATTCTGGTTTTTTTTCTTTTTCTTTGATGTTGTGCAATAAGGTACCCACCTCTTTTTGTGTAAACCCTCTGTTCCAGGGTTGGCATCCCATTGGTGACATACTTGGGCCTGGAGTGAGTTTTTTAAACAATGCAATATGGTCGTATCTAGCGGATGATGGCTTAAGTGGAGACCTACATGTAGAACTGTTCTATACGCAGTTTCACTGAATCTGACAGTGACAGAGTGGCATGCAAATATGCATTGCATGATGCCATTGCTCAGTGGGATTCCAGCCGTGTGCATTGACTGTTTATCCACATATAAAATGATAGAAGCTTAGAATCCTAGCTTTGGAAGAGACTCCAAGGGCCATCCAGTCCAACCCCATTCTGCCATACAGGAAGACACCATGAATGTGTTCCTAACAGATAGCCATCCAGTTTCTGCTTGAAAACTTCCAGAAAAGGAGACTCCACCACACTCCCAGGAAGTAGCATATTCCACTGTCAACCTGCTCTTATTCCCAGGAAGTTCTTCCTCATGCTTAGATGGAATCTCTTTTCCTGTTTTTGGAAGCCATTGCTCCATATCCAAGGCCATTTCCACACTAGCCTGTTATAGCGCGATGATTCCACTTGAAACATCCTATGGAACCCTGGGGTTTGCAGTTTCAGGAGGGGCCACATTTGGTTTCCATGGTTGAGCAAAAGGGACTTGAACCCAGTGGACATCTGGTCCATCACTCCAACCACTACCTCATACTGCCTCCCAGCACCTTCAAGGTGACTCTGACTTATGGCAACCTTTTCTTAGGGGTTTCTTAGCAATATTTTTCAGAAGAGGGTTGTCACTCAAAGCACGACACCACGCTGGTTCTTCAGAGTCATTCTGAGCGTGTCTGCCACTGCTTTCCTCTGAGGCTGAGAGACTGTGCCCAAGACCACCCAGTGAGTTTCCTTGGCTTAAGGGGATTTGGTCTCCCAGAGTTCTAGTTCAGCATTCAAACTGCTACACTATAGTTGCTGTCATACAAAACAACACCACTAAAATATAAGTGGACTATCAGTAGCGTTAAGAACACTTTGGAACATGCAACTTTCTTTAGAAAGCTTTCAGGAAACAGACTAGTAGGAGAAGTTGGGAGGCAAAGACAGAACTCCTTTTTCCCCCTGCAAAACCTTCTCCATCACTGTTAATAATGTTCCCATTTATCTTGTGAAAGAAGCATGTAATCTTGGCTTTATTTTTGACTCTGTCTTTTGTTCCTCACATAGAGACTGTAGAAAAGTCATGTTAATCTTTTTATTGATAACACTGCCAAAATCAGACCTTTTCTTTCTGCTTCCTCTGCTAAGACGTTAGTTCAGAGCTTGGTCATTTCCCACCTTGATTCCTGTAATCTTATTTTGGCTGGGCTTCTACCATCTCACCTTTGTCATCTGGTTTTCATCCAATATTCTGCTGCTAGGCTGATCTTTCCAGCCTGTCGTTTTGATCCTGTTACTGTTATCACGGTTATGATATGTCTGTTGAGAGCACTAGATATACTTTTGATATCAAATAATTTGGTCTTTGCTCGACCTTTCTCTGCCACCCCACTCCACGTGTTTGCAGAGGTCCCCTGGACAAGCACGTAAGGGCGCGGTCGTTAATGGTTGTACATTCCAAGACCCCATTCAGGCAGGCAGCTTAAGCCTCTCCGTTGCTTTAGGGAAAAACCTCCCTGCAAACCAGCTTTGCTCGGCGCAAATCTTTACAAAGCTGCACAGCCAAGAGCTGAGCAATTCCTTTATGTCGGGCCATCAGCATACTGGCCACACTATTGTCATCCAGCACTAAGCTCATCATGCAATACCTGACCTTTTCCAACTTTGTCCAGCTCCAAATTTCCTTTGTTCTCACCAAGCATAGCATAGCCTGTAGATAAAATCCACCCTATGAAAGGTCCCCATTTTCGGGACTACCTTGGATCACTCCTGAATTCCACCCAGCCTTGCTGCCACTGTGTTTGGCGAGCTGTCCCCTCAGTTCCCAATAACTGAGTCTGCCTTCCCTCTTGGAACCCCCGCTTCTCTCCAGGACTACGGGACCAGGTGTCGTATTACCCACTCCCCAAAAGCTCTCCATTTCTATTTCTAGTTAGCTGTGTGCATGTGGTGTCTTTTATGTTGTTTATCCTTAATAAATGTTATTTTTGGTTACTTTAAAACTTGTCTGGCTACGCTCTCTGACCTGACGCTGTAGACATAGGGGTAAAGATCCCAGCTGAAGTTACCCTGCCTCTCGTTAGCTTAAGAGAGTGCTCAAGCTTAATTTACCCATCTTGTGTTTTTATTTGGTTATTTGGGCGCCCCTCCCGGGACCCCTAACATACAGGGTAATATTACCCCCACTTCTTTCCTCGTTGGCAACCCATTCCTTCTAGGATTCAAGGCAAGCTTCTCGTTTTAATGTTCAAAGCTCTACATGACCTAGCTCCCCCTGCATCTTTCAGCCCTCATTTCTTTTTACCAGCCTGCTTGAGATCTGTGTTCTAGGAACTTCAGGCTTCTCACCCAACCCTATTTGGCTCACTCTTTGCTTTCCTGAACCTTTGCAAACTGCTTTTTCCCTCTGTTGTTTTTAAATCTCCATTAAAAACCTTGTTTTCAAAAGGTTTGGAGTTTCCATTTAGTGTTGTTTTATGATTTTGTATAGTTTGATTACGCATACTTCTCAGATTGCTTTATATTTTTCTACTTGTATCTGCATAATTTTTTTTTACAATAGCCATGGTATCATTTTATTATTCTTTTCCTCCTGGGCCCTTTTCACACATTACCTGCTTGCGGAGGTGGGGGGTGCCATTTGCACAAGCATCCTCTTGTGCGAGGCACTTGCATCACTCCTCCGTTCTCCTGCAGCTGGCTTCCTGGTTGCACAACCATCGCGCAAGCGCCCCTTCCTTCCTTTTGCAGCGCAGCCTGGGAGCTGTAGGCTGTGCTGGGGGAGGAAGTGCGGCCGACCCGGCTCGTTCAATGCATCTCACGCAGGTAAGTGCGCAAGGGCCCCGGAGCATTGTGCGACCGCGCAGTATTTTCGGCTTAGAGCCGAAAATAAAAAATGCGCATGTGGCCCGCTTTAGGCTCATAAGCGTCGTGTGAATGGGAATGCGTCGTACGGAATCGACGCTCCCATTCACGCGATGCTCAAGGGGCCCTCTCGCAAAAGCAACTGCATGCGAAAAGGGTCATAGACTGTGCACCTTTGGCAAGAAACCACTGTTTTTGATTAGTTTGCATATCAAGTGCCAGGTACATAGATGGCACTATGTAAATAAATAACAACAACCCACAACAGGTGCTTGTGCTTGACTTTAAGGCTGTCGAAAAGAATGTCTGGTAGTCCCAGTGACCAGGAGTCCCAGACGGCAGCAACGCTGAAGGAGTCAGAAGAAGAGAGGGCCAGGGGGAACCCCGGTGCCGAGAAGCCAAATGCCACTCCATCCTCCACTTCCAAAAGCGTCCTCTACCCACGGCCCTATGCAGACCCCTATGATTCACGGAAGTATTTTGCCACAAGGGTGAGTCACTCCTGCTCCAAGGAGGAAGGGTTGGGGGAATGGGTACAAAACAAGTAGGCTGGGGAAAAAAAGGCCACCTGGGGATGTAAATTGCAGAACTCTCATGAAAGTGGAAAAAACATGAATAACTCCCCCCCAGCAATCCCCCTCCCATTCCCTTCCAGAGCTGCCTCCTTCCATTCCTTTACCTGTGACACTGTTGCTCCTTGAGGGAAGCAAAAAGGCAAGGTAAAGGGCTTACCGGTACTTTCCCCTTAGACGGCGAAGAGCAGAGTTCTTCTGTTCTAGCTACTTTCATTCATTGAGAAAGGAGAGGAAGGAACAAAGAGAGCATCTGACCAATCAGCAGCCACTATACAGCTGAACTTGCAGCCACATGGCAGACAGGACACACCTTCAGCAGTGGCGGGGGCTTTGCTCACCCAAAAGGGGAAAGCATGTCCATTTTAAACACAAGCCTGGGAAGCCTGGGGTTAGGAGTGCATGGGAATGGGAGGAGGAAATTGGGTTGGAGAAGCAAGCCCGTGCCTTGGGAATAATCAAATTCATGAAGGTCAGCCCTGTGAATGCGGAGGGAGGACTGTATAGAAATTAATAATAGTGCCCCTCTGAAGTGGACTTCTTGGCCCAGCATTTGACATCTCCAGTCTAACACACCATCCCTTGAGAACAAATAACAACAGCGCAATTTACTTCTTTGCCCTCACAACAAAATACTTTAGGACACCCTAGGAATGGGCAGAATGTCCAAAATTCCTTGTTCTCAGTGAGTGCCAGAAAATTTGCAAGCATTATTTCAACCCAATTATTTCAACCCAATTATTTGAAGGGATGCCATGTAGAGGAAGGAGAGGGCTTGTTTTCTGCTGCTCCAGAGACCAGGACAAGGAGCAATGGATTCAAGCTGCAGGAAAGGAGATTCCACCTGAACCTCAGGAAGAACTTCCTGATGGTCAGGGCTGTGGAATGTGCTGCCTGGGAGTCTGGTGGAGTCTCCTTCCTTGGAGGTTTTTAAGCAGAGGCTGGATGGCCATCTGTCAAAGGGAGTGCTTTGAGGGTCTTCCTGCATGGCAGGGGGATGGACTGGATGACCCCGGAGGTCTCTTCCAACTCTACATTTCTATGATTCTATGATTCTAACCCCTACTCCAGCATATTGGATGGCTCCTTAACGGGACTTCCTTCTGCTTGGCTGAGAGCTAGTGTTGGTAAAAGTCAAAAGAGACAGACAAAAGGGGGGAAAATAGAAAACAGGTGGAGACCACAGGAAGGTAAAATTACTTCCTTCCTCTTCCGTGATTATCCTCTATTCCTCCTTTCATGTACTTTTTCCTCTTATTTTTATAATTTTTCAGCCAGGAGCATTTGACCAAGCCATGGACGACCTGAAGGCTCACGTGGTAGCCAACATGGGAGAAACAGCCCACAGCTTCTGGCTTTTGACTGAGTAAGTTCTTCTCAGCACTAAACATTTCTACCATGGACATGCTTTTGAGCACTTGTTAAACGGTTGGGTTGTGTAGTGGTGACAGTATGTTCTTATAGTCTAAAAAGTAGCTTTTCTGTTTAGGATCTTCTACAAAGGCCCTTTCCACATTGGTCTATTAAAACGGTGCAGAGCGACCTCTGATGGAGGTCTTCTGCACCGTGGAGTGGATTGGGGTGGACTACCTTTTGTAGTTCTGCACCTCAGTCCGGTTCGGAGTGCCCGGAACTGGTCGCTGTGAAGCTGGAAAATGTCACCATGTGCTGCTGGGATCTATATTCCAGCCTGTTATGAATTTTAGCTGTTAATTCATCTTTGCTGCCACCACCCATTGAATTCTGATTATCTGGACAGTACAGTGGGACTCTATCCAGAACATGTCAATCCCTAAGCTTAAGGATCTTCCTTTTCCCCCAGTCTACCTAGCGTTGGCGTGGGAAGGAGAGAAACAGGGTCTTTTACAGAAAGTATTTATTAAAGGTATGCAAATAAACAAGGCAAATTACCACCCCTGGGAAGCCCCCTCCTCCCAGGCACGCTTAGTTACAAGTAGTTACAGAAAGAACAGATATGAAAGCACAGATACATTCTTTAGATCAGCCAGCCTCCAAAATAACAGAAAAGTCCCTAATGCGACTAGATAACTCTAGTCTTATTACTCACAGTTGTTCCTATATGCTTAGATGTTCTAAAGGAAGGGCCAGGAGGCGAGACCTACGGCCTGCAGCCTGCTACTGGCACAGAACCGCCCTCCAGGAGGTTCCTTGGTTGTTGTCTCTTTGTTATCCCTTTGTTATCTCTCCCGGCCACATGGCCTCGCAAGAAGTTTTATAACTTCTCCTTGGAAGCATCTGGAAGCATCCTGAAGATGCTCACCTCTTTCCTTTTGATTGGTCAGTTCTCACTCTGTGACCTGTGATGCTGACCCACATGACCTATGATGCTGACCCACATGACCTATGATGTAATCTAATCCCACCACCTCATTAACCCTTGGCTTACCTGAAGAGGGAAGTGTCCCCCCTTTAGCTAAGACTAGATAATGGGAAGCCCTATTATCACAGTCACGCAGCGTGCTTTTTAAAAACCTCTTTTAAAAGGTTTGTAAAAGCACGGAGCACGTGACTACGTGTTGCTCCGTCACCGCGCTCCAGTGCAGATTTGCAAGCGCATACTACTGCGTGTGTGCAGATCTTCCGGGGGTGGGCTTAGGCTGGTGAGCTTCTCCGGTTGGTGGAGAGCCTCCACCAACCGGAAGCTGCCGTTTTGGATGCTGGAGCAGTGCTGAGTGACAAGCTCAGACTGCTCCTTGTCCCGATGGACTGGCCCGGATGCTGAAGAAATCCAGTGAGTCCCATTTTTGCGTGGTTCCTTTCCCACATGCAGAAAGGGCCAAAGATTGCCAGATCAATCTGCGGAAGCTCTTAATTTGTATTCTTGACCTTTTATCCTTGTTCCTTTGATTTCTGTTTCCGATTGGATTGCTCTTAAGAGGACTTCTGATATTATGAATAAAAGAGGAGAAAGTGGACATCCTTGTCTGGTGCCCTTTTTAACTTCAATAGATTTTGTTTTCTCTCCATTCATTATGATTTGGGCCTTGCGGTTTCTATATATTTCTCCAATCCATGTGATGCATTTTTGGCCACAGTTCATCTTATTAATTAATGTCATCATAAATTCATGATCAACATTATCGAATGCTTTTTCTGCATCTACGAAGATCATCGCAATTTTTTTCGTTATGTTTTTCATAGTATTCTATCATGTCTATCACTGTTCTTGTATTATCTCTTATATATCTTCAAGGTAAAAAACCGCTTTGATCTTCGTGAATTATTATCTGTAATATTTTCTTAAGTTTGTACGCAATTATATGGTTACAGCGGCAAGAATAGTATATGCTATATAATGGAAAAATGTAGAGGAAGGAGAGGGCTTGTTTTCTGCTGCTCCAGAGACCAGGACGAGGAGCAATGGATTCAAGCTGCAGGAAAGGAGGTTCCACCTGAACCTCAGGAAGAACTTCCTGACAGTCAGGGCTGTCCGGCAGTGGAATCTGCTGCCTCGGAGTGTAGTGGAGGCTCCTTCCTTGGAGGTTTTTAAGCAGAGGCTGGATGGCCATCTGTCGGGAGTGCTTTGAGGGTGTTCCTACATGGAAGGGGGTTGGACTGGATGGCCTCTGGGGTCTCTTCCAAATCTATGATTCTATAATTCTATGATTCTATGAAAATAACGCCACCCCTGAAATAAATAAATGATTGCTTAAACTAATGGAATTCATAACATTAGATGACTTAACTTGTGCAGTGAGGGGTGAGATCCAGGGGAAGAACAAAAGAGAAATTGTGCCAATTAAAAATTATATGAAGCAAAGCTGGGCAGTACAAAATTAAATATTGGCAAAATAGGATGAAGCAAATAGAGACACTATAAGGGAATGAGGATGTAGAAAAAATAAGCAAGAAGCATGAAAAATTGACGATGCTGGAATCATTCATAAATTTCTGGCAAGCCATCAGGGGCTGTACAGATATAGAGGAAATCTATAGGAATCCAATGTTCAACCAAACAAGAGAATGTGGGAAGTGGATAATTGGTACCCAGAATACAGACAAGGATTAAGTAAAGATTATAGAATGAATCTGTGTAAAGACAAATCTTTGAATCTTTGTAAGGATAAATAGAAGTTCCTTATCGAAATTGTGTTTAACAAACATAAATCAAGGTAGAGAGAAGAACTGTATTTTATGAAACTGAAAATTTACTATTGCTATTACACTGAGTACGTATAAATACTGAATGATTTTAATAAAAATATAAAAATTAAAAATTAAAAGTAGCTTTTCCAGTGCACTGCTTTGGAGCTATACCTTAGAAAAGGAACTTTCCTGGGCTCTATATAGCCAACATTACTCTTCATAATCAACATTACAATGGAGGGTTTGGGGAGTCGTTGTCCAGGAAATTAACTTCTCTAAGCTCTGCATAACCAACATTTATTATGCCAGTGAAGAGTGAGAATTGTAGTCCAAAAAGTAACTTTCGAAGATCTGCATAACTGATATAATGATGAAGGATTCTGGAAGCAATACGTCAAAAGTAATTTTTCTGAGCTCTCCATAATTGGCTCTGCTGTGATTAATCAGCAATACTGGGAGGAATTCTAGGAGCTGTTGTCTAAGAAAGTAACTTTTTCAAGGGTTGAATAACTGACATTACTACGGTGGGGGATTCTAGCAATTGCAGCCCACAAAGTAACTTTCCTGTGCTTTGCCTAAATGACATTATTATACTGGGCATTTCTGGAACTGTAGTCTAAAAGCAGCTTTTCTGAGCTCTCCAAAATCAACACTTTTCTGAATAAATAGCATTACTATAGGGGATTCTGGGATCTGTCAACCAAGAAAGTAATTTTTCCAAGCACCAAATAATCAACACTCCTAGGTGTGAGAATGCTAGCACTTGATGTCCAAATAGTAACTTCTCCAAGCTCTGAATAACCAATACCAATATGCTGGGGGACTCTAGGAAGTATAGTCAACAGCATACTTAAGAAAAATAAGCATTAGAATCTTATTGAGCTTGGAAATGTGGCAGAATCGAAAGAAAAAACACACACACACACACACACTGCAGTGATATCTTTCTTTTTTAAAAAAATACTTTTATTAAGTTTCGCCAATAAAAAACATCATCTCAAATTGTACTTTTACATGGAATGTTTTTGTTCTTCCACTCTGATCTAGTTTTCATTTTCTGGATATCTACTCACACAAAAAAAATTATGGCCCTTTTCGCACTAGGCTTTTTACGCGAGCGGGGGCGGGCGGCTTGCGGGAAAAGCCTAGTTCGGGAGCCTGCCGGTTCCCCGCTGGTTCCTTCCGCAGCCGAAGGAGCCAGCTGGGAAACGGCACCGTCCCGGAGGCGGCGGCGGCTCGCGACTCCATCCCCCCCCGCGCGCGCAAGAAAGGAGCCCGTCGCTCCTGGCGCGCGTGGGGGCGGGCGCGACTGTCGCTCGCTCCTGGCGCGCGCGGGGGGGCTGCTCGCAACAGCCTCCCGATCGCGCGCGCGCGCACGGGGGGCGGGCGCGACTGTCCCTCGCTTCTGGCGCGAGCGACAGTCGCGCCCGCCCCCCCGCGCGCGCCAGGAGCAAGCGACAGTCGCGCCCGCCCCCCCGCGCGCGCCAGGAGCGAGCGACAGTCGCGCCTGCTCCCCCCGCGCGCGCGCGAGCGGGAGGCTGTCGCGAGCAGCCCCCCGCCCGTGCGAAACAGGATGCTCTCGCATCCGCCACGCTAGCTCCCCGCCCCGCCCCTTCCTTCCGCACGGCCGGAGGGAAGGAGGCGCGACCCAGCCGCCTCCCCGACGCACCGCACTACAGGTGAGTGCGTGTGGGCGCCGGGAGCGTAGCGCGAGCGCGGGGTGATTTTCGCTTGAAAGCGAAAATCAAAAACCCCGCGCTCGCGCCGCTGCAGCCCCGTGAGAGCGCCGGAAGTGGGAGTGCATCGTGCGGAGCGACGCTCCCACTCCCGCACGGCTCACGGGGCTATTTCGCCCGGGAAAGCCCGTGCGAAAAGGGCCTATGTCTCACAATTCTATGTTCATCTTACGTGCTTGATCTAGCATTTCTCTCATCCACTCCTGCTATGTTACAGGATTAAAAGTGGTGGGTACGATATATCATACATGGTGGACGTGCCCAAAGGTCAAGAAATATTGGACTGAGATACATAACAGGATTTGCAAAATAATGAAGCTACAATTTCCTATGACTCCTGAATTGTATTTGTTAAATATGACAGATTTAGTAGACGGCGTGAATATAAAGAAATATTGGAGAATATTATTATATATGATAACAACTGCACGTATTGAATATGCTAAGGTATGGAAAACACAGCAAATACCTACAATAGAACAATGGTGGGGAACCTTTATTGAAAATAAAAATGCTGACATAGTCTCTCAAAGACTGAAAGGGAAATCAGGTGATGAAATTCAGAAAGAATGGCAAATTGTAGGTGGTTGCTGGGTGACCTTTGATAGAAGTCTATAATTCATGGTAATATGTGGAAAAATCTCATTGTGATGATTACGGCAGATATCATGAAGCAGGGATATGGTAATGGAAATGCTATGTACTAGTGTGTAAAATGGTTGAAAAATGCAGTACAATGATATAACAATGTTAAGAGATTTTAGAAATGAAGTCTAGATCAGTTTGGAAGATTCAAGAAATAATTCATGTGAAATAGCAATAATAAATGGTTGTTTTAATTGTGAAATTTTAATAAAATGATATAAAAATTTCAACTGTAATTCAGGCCCTTTTCACATGGGGCTTAAAAAACGGTGTAGAGCAACCTCCGTGGAGGTCGTCTACACCGTAACATGGGTTGGGGTGGATTACTTTAGAGTAAATCCACACGTCAATCCACATAGGGGCGACCGGAAGAGGCACCACCCACGCTTTTCTAAAACCACTTACTTTTTGGGTTTTAAAAGGCGCGGGGCGTGCAGCCCCGTCCAGCCCCGTCGCAGCTCCGGTGTAGATCTGCAGGCATGCGCAAGAGCGTGCCTGCAGATCGCGCGCGGGGCGGGATTTCCGGCTGGCGAGCTTCTCCTACTGGCGGAGAGCCTCCGTCAGTCAGAAGCCACCATTTTGGGTGCTGCCGGACGCAGTGGATGCCGCAGACACCGCCAAAGAGTGGAGTGGCGAAACGGGCAGCTACACGCGGCGACGGAATAAAGGTAAGCTCCGTTTCCGCGTGGAGCTGCCCGTTTCCCCGCCCGCATGTGAAAAAGGCTTCAGACATTTTCACTTGGCAGTTCCCAGCCATTACCCATCACCATTTGCCATTCTGCTTTTATCTGATCATCCGATTTCCCCTTTAATCTTTGTGAAACAATATCCGCATTTCTATTCTCAATAAATGTCCCCCACCATGGTTCAATGGTGAGCATTTGCTGAGACTTCCACAATTTGGCATATTCCATTCGAGCTGTTGTTCTCATGTACAGTATTAATCTCCAATGCTTCTTAATGTCAGTATTCTCAAGAACATTTGTCATGTTTAACAAATAAAATTTAGGCTTTTTTGCAAATTGAACCTTCAGTATTTCACACATCTTTTTATGTATTTCACTCCAATATTTCTTTGCCTTGGGACATGACCACCACATGTGAAATATTGTTCCCCACCTCTTTCTGACATTTCCAGTGATACCTTTCTTAGACCAACCAAAATGTGCAAAATATATTATGCAGCCTTCTGAAGCACACAGAATTCTTCATCAGGCATGGATCTTAAAAGTTTCAAAGGAAACCATGCCCTATGGGGATAGACTTAGAGAACTGGGGATGTTTAGTCTGCAGAAGAGAAGGTTAAGAGGGGACATGATAGCCATGTGTAAATATTGGAAGGGATGCCACGTAGAGGAAGGAGAGGGCTTGTTTTCTGCTGCTCCAGAGACCAGGACAAGGAGCAATGGATTCAAGCTGCAGGAAAAGAGATTCCACTTGAACCTCAGGAAGAATTTCCTGATGGTCAGGGCTGTCCAGCAGTGGAATCTGCTGCTGCCTCCATGGAGTGTGGTGGAGTCTCCTTTTTTGGAGGTCTTTAAGCAGAAGCTGGATGGCCATCTGTTGGGAGTGCTTTGAGGGTGTTCCTGCATGGCTGAATGGGGTTGGACTGGATGGTCCCCAGGGTCTCTTCCAACTCTACATTTCTATGATTCTATGATTCTATGAAAGAAACAGTCACAGAGCTGCCTTTTCCTTCCTGTATTAAAGATGATGGTGGAAGGAGGTTTGGGTTCAGGTCCAATCTACCCACCTGGCTGGCCACGAGGCATTCGGGACACAAAACCAAGGCAGGACAGTAAACTTTGTTTTTTTCATTGTTAGAAATGTAGACACTTCCTTTGAAATCTAGCCTGTACCTGTCTGTGTGAGGCGTCATGATGTTTCTTTCCCGAAAATAAATTTTTAACATCTGTGACTGATGAAGAAACCTGTGAGCTTCAAAAACTTACATAATTTGGCATTCTGATGCAACCTGATGCTTTTGGGATTTTGCTGTATTTTGCAACTGACGCAACCTGATGTTTTTGGGATTTTGCTATATTTTGCAACTGACGCAACCTGATGTTTTTGGGATTTTGCTATATTTTGCAACTGATGCAACCTGATGTTTTTGGGATTTTGCTGTATTTTGCAACTGATGCAACCTGATGTTTTTGGGATTTTGCTATATTTTGCAACTGATGCAACCTGATGTTTTTAGGATTTTGCTATATTTTGCAACTGATGCAACCTGATGTTTTGGGGATTTTGCTATATTTTGCTACTTGACCAATGTGGCTACCCATGAGTATATCTGGTTCTGTTCTTCTTCACTCTTTGGAGCATCATGTTGTCATTTTTGCTGTTTCTGTTATTTCTAATTAAAACATAAAGTTTGCCAGGCCTCAAGGCAATTGCTGACAGCAATTGTGGCAAGGAAAATTTTTCTCTAAGGAAGGCACAACTTTGCTGTTTTCTCTCAAGGGCATATAATTATAAACCACATGCATTTCAAACCGTTTCACATAATAAGGTTCTGAAAAGGACAGTAGGTAGAACAGAGCTTGGAAACATTATTTTGGGGCTACAGCTCCCAGTATCTCCCAGCCAGCAAGACCACTAGCCATACTGGCTGTGGGATTCTAGGAGCTGCAGCACAAAAAGTAACTTTTCCAAGAGCTGGAATGAGTACCAAATATTCTGCTTTACCTGTAGGTTCCTTGTAGGCTAAAGTATGCTCCCTCTCTCTTTTTTGTGCTGCCCCCTGGTGGATACAAAGTGAATTCCGACATAGAAAAGAGGGCCAACCATTCTGTTATTTTGCACACATGCTGTGATGAGCTTGAGTGGTGCTTTCGGCTTCCAAACTAGGCATATTATTCCTCACTAAATTCATTCTTGAAGGAAGCAGTGGGTAATTTCAGCCTTTTTGTCTTGCTGTGAGAAAGTTTTTGCAAACTGTGCGGTTGGCTATGACGATTTGAAGTTCAGGACTTATTTTGCACAAAATTCACATATTTTGAGTGGGGCAACCAAAATGGTGAAGGGTCTGGAAGCCATGAAGCCCTATGAAGAACAGCGTAGGGAGCTGGGGAAGTTTAGTCTGCAGAAGAGAAGGTTAAGAGGGGACAGGATAACCATGTTTAAATATCTGAAGGGATGTCATGTCGAGGAGGGAGCGGGCTTGTTTTCTGTTGCTCCAGAGACTAGGGGTCTTTCCGCACTTCACTACTATAGTGCTATTATTCCACTTTCAACATCCTGTCAAATTCTGGGGTTTGTGGTTTACTGAGGCCAAAGAGCTCTCTGGCTGATTGCAAACCCTAGGATTCCATAGGATGTTGAAAGTGGAATAATAGCACCATAACAGTGTAGTGTGGAAAGGTCCTAGGACAAGGAGCAATGCATTCAAGCTGCAGGAAAGGAGATTCCGCTTGAACCTCAGGAAGAACTCCTGACGGTCAGGGCTGTCCGGCAGTGGAACCTTCTGCTGCCTCCATGGAGTGTGGCGGAGTCTTCTCCTTCTTTGGAGGTTTATAAGCAGAGGCTGGATGGCCATCTGTTGGGAATGCTTTGATGGGTGTTGCTGCATGGGAGGGGGCTGGACTGGGTGGTCCTTGGGGTCTCTTCCAACTCTATGATTCTATGATTCTTTTGGTTAGAAAAGAGGATTTTTCTACACGGAAATATTGTTTTCTGCACAGAAGATTCTGTTTTCTATGCAGAAAATTATGGCCAGAATTCACTAAAACAGTTGTGAATGGGCAATCTAGAGTTAATGCATTTGTGACTGGTTTGTATTTGTGATCCCTTCATATTCTCTAATTTAGGGGGTACCTAGGGATCACAAAAGTTCCCCTACCCTCACTTCCCTGGCAGCAGCTGCTGTGACTGATGGGGGTCCATTCTTCTCTGAATTAGGAACCAGCTGACTGACAACCTTCTTGCACAAGCAATCTCCAGAGCAGGGGAGAATTGTGGCAGGGACTTCTGCCTGTCATGACAGAGATCACTCAAAGGGGGTGTGGGGATATCAGCAAGAAGATTCCTGAGTGACGAGGGAACAGATCCCGGTCAATTGCAGCAGCTGCTGCCCTGTAAGTGGGGATGGGGGTGCTCAGGCCAGGAGACACTTCATAGCTATGGAATTACAGTGCTTACACATTCAAAACCAAGTTAGTGAATTCTGGCTAATGTTTTCTGGGTAACTCTACCCCCGAAAACACAAAGTGCATGCGAGTTTTGCCTATAATAAAACCTGAACTGTGAAGATTCACATGTGACTGGGATTCTCCTCCTCAACACCCAAGAAACACATATTTATGACCACTTTTCAACTAGTTTCAGATATATTCTTTCCATCACTACCCTGACTTTTATGACAAGACAGAAGTAGCGAAGGTTCCTGAAAGTACTGAGCCCTTCTGGGGAAAAATGCTTCCAAAATTCCAGAGAAGATTCTGCCCTTGATCAGCTGAAGCATCATAAATTACTTTAATAGCATTTTGCTGACAGTTTGCATTGGCAAACTCTGCTGAGTGATGTAAGCCAAAGATGGATCCCTGCCCCAAGATATTTACAGTCTGGATCTCAATCGAGTGAAAACAGTAGAAAGGGGTGAGATGGGTGGCGGAAGATGCCGGGGAGATAGATGAAATTAGAGCCAGTTTGCACACCGCGATGTCATGGTTCAATTTGGAGTGAGAAGTGAGAAGCTGTTGAAGGTTCTGCGGGAGAGGCAGTTTACTAAACCAAGCAAAATGAGCAATTGCGTGAATGAACACACACAACATTAAATGAATGAATTGTGACGCCAAACATGCACCAGAAGTTGGAAACGGCTCCCAGAATCCCAGTAGCTGAGAAGATCTTGTAGAATCATAGAGCTGGAACAGACCACAAGGTCCATTGAGTCCAACCCCACCAGGGAGCTGTTGTCTCAAAAGGAAACGTATCCAAACTCTGATGTACATGCAGATTTGGAAATTATTTATTTCATTTTATGTGTGTGTGCATCATGTTCTTGTAATGGCTCACTGTGCATAATTTAGTAAATTATGCTTTGTACACAGTATGCTATGGGTAGATAGGCAGCATCAGGGTAGAGACAGCTGCTGCCCTCATTTTGCAAGACCTGAGCAGGGCTCTTGGTGTTACCACAAGTCAAAATTGACTGGACAGCAATTAACGACAAACGGAGTGAGCAGTAATGAAGGTGAAGCTTGTTCAGAGTCTTGAGGCTGTGGCTGAAAGCTCAGTGAAAACGCTTACCCAGCACTCAGTACCTGGCCCCTGTGAGTGGTACATGTACATCCATGTGTCCCTTATGCCAACATGTGTCATTTTGGGGCCACTTTTGAGGGTAGTATTCCCTTCCTAGCTGAACACTGCCCAAAGACCCTGTGATGGATCCCCTGGCCAGACTGGCTGCATGGTTTCTAAGCTGGGTTCCTATCATTCACTTTGACCTTTCCCCTCTCTTAATCCCTTCCCGGATAGGGTACTTGGACCTCAAGGTGACCCCCAGTTGTGGATCAGAGGTTGTGTTGTTTTGTGGGATGGTTGTGGAAAACATGACCTAACTCTTTGGCCTTTCTCACATGCCAGTGCTATTGCAAAATGGCCTTGGGAGCATTATGTGGCGATCGTGCATTATATCATTTTCGGCTCATTGCCGAAAATGATGTGTGCTTGTGCGTCCCTCCTGTGCCCCACATGGACTTACCTTGTGTGTGGAGGCTCCGGACGCGCAGCCATTGTGCTTCCTCCCCCAGCACAGCCTGGGAAAGTACCCGGCTGCACTGCGGAAGGAAGGGGCAGAGCATTCATGCTTTCTTCCGGCCAGCATGGAGCTGGTGCACAGGAGAAGCAGAGGGGACGTGAGTGCCTCTCGGAAGAGGCTTCTTGCGTGATCCCCGCATGATGCCAGCAGCACCAGGCAAGGTGCGAAAAGGGCCTTTTTTAATCAGGCTTGATAGAGGCAGCCAGACACAGCAATAAAACAAAGAATAACAAGTGGAAGTTTATTAAAACAGATAAAGCACAACATTAAACCTTGAACTTCTCTCATTCCTACCTTCCCAAAACCAGAGTCAGTCCTTTCCTCTGTCTGGCTGTCCTGTCTCTGTTTCCACCTGTTCCTCTCTCTCTGAAATCTGTTCCCAATCTCTGGCCATTTCCGCACGGGGCGAGGGAATTGCCCCGTGCCGCTACTTACCGGGTCTTCTGGCTCCCCAGTCTGGTCCAGGCTGCTCTGGAGCAATGCGTGCTTGTCACTCCGCACTGTTCCGGCGTCGAAAATGGTGGCTTCCAGTTGGTCAAGGGTCTCAACCAACCGCTGAAGCTCGCCAGCCTAAAGCCCGCCCCTGGCAGATCGCAAGCTCGCATTGGTGCACAAGGGAGCAGACTCACAGTGGCGCGCTCCATGCTTTTGAAAAACCGAAAGAAATAGGTTTTTCAAAAGCACACTGGATGACCACTTGGGGTTGCTCCAAAGAGGGTTGAGGTGCGGATCTACGTTAAATAGTCCGTACCCAGTCTGCTCCCAGGTGCAGACGTCCTCCCTGGAGGACGGACTGCACCGTTTCATATACTCCGTGTGGAAATGGCCTGTGTGTCAGCTTTTCTAGATCTGCTTGCTGACCAGTGGTCTATCTAGCCTAAACAGTGCCTGGGGCAAGCATGGAAGTTGCACCCCTATCTTCTCACCCCTACCCCCACACCCACCCCAGCATGCATGGATTTTTTGCACCCCACTGGCATTGGTGCCCGGGGTATGTACCCTACTTAGTCCACCCTAGATATGCCTCTGCTGACAGAGAAAAGCTTCAGTATTGAAACCTTTCCTCCTTGCAGGTCCCTCTTGCAGCATTCCCTGAGCTGTGATTTGCTGCCTTCAGCCAGGATCACCCAGCTCCTCCCTCCACACACACACACCCATTTACCATAGGGCACTGCAGCCCCTCTGGCCACATGACCATTGTATGCCTCAAGGGGAGTGCGCAGGAATGGAGAAGTGCCTCGCTCTAGCCCTGTAGTCAGACACAAAATGATCACCACAGCGTTGCAACCTCTAGAGGACCCCAGAGGATCTCAGAACTGATATAATTATTTCACACCTGGCTACAGCGGCATAGCCAGATGCTTCTCTGATCCTACCCAGTCCCCTTGAGCCAAGGAAGGGCTGTGCATGGAGTGGGACTGAAGAGGTTGTGTGGGCAGCCTGAGGGGGTGATATATGGCTTTGCCTACCATAGGTACATATGTAGAACTACTACGCTCTGCTGAGCCATATAGGATTGTGGTCCCAGTTGGTGAAAAAGGTTAATTCCACATTGGGAGTCACTAGAAAAGAGAAAAAACTTCCAGCATCCTAATGCTGTTAACACTCCTTGGAATGCTATGTGGAGTTCTGTTGCCACATCTCAACAAAGACATGGCAAAACTGGAAGAGGTGCAGCAAAAAGCAACCCAGATGATCAAGGAGCTGGAGCAGCTCCCAAGGAGAGAGGTGCAGAAAGACCTCCAGGTTCTCCAAAGTGGCAGCATCTTATTCACTCTTTTCTTTTCATTGGAAGCCATGCCCTATGAGGATAGACTTTGAGAGCTGGATATGTTTAGTCTGCAGAAAAGAAGGTTAAAAGGGGACATGATAGCCATGTTTAAATATCTGAAGGGATGCCATGTAGAGGAAGGAGAGGGCTTGTTTTCTGCTGCTCCAGAGACCAGGACAAGGAGCAATGGATTCAAGCTGCAGGAAAGGAGATTCCACCCGAACCTCAGGAAGAACTTTCTGACTGTCAGAGCTGTCCGGCAGTGGAATCTGCTGCCTCGGAGTGTGGTGGAGTCTCCTTCCTTGGAGGTTTTTAAGCAGAGGCTGGATGGCCATCTGTCCAAGGGAGTGCTTTGAGGGTGTTCCTGCATGGCAGGGGGTTGGACTGGATGGCCCCTGGGGTCTCTTCCAACTCTACATTTCTATGATTCTATGATTGTATGATTCACTCCCTGCTAGCAAAGATCCTTTAGTTGGAGGTGCCAGGCATCGAACGTAGGATCTCCTGCTCACTCTGTGGCAGAGCTTTCCACAGCCAGTTCAGTCCAGGTGGCTTGATCCACCCAAAGTCAGCCGTGCTGATTACCTTTTCTTCCTCTTTGCCTCCTTCTTCCAGGATAGACCACTGGAACAACGAGAAAGAACGCGTGGTGGTGATCACGGACTCTGCCCTCCTGATCTGCAAGTACGACTTTATCATGTTGAAGTGTCTCCAGCTGCAGAGGATCCCCCTAAATTACATCAATCGTGTTTCCATGGCTTCCTTCACCTTCCCAGAGAGGTCACTGGACAGGTGAGGTGTGCGTCTGGGTGGTTATCGTCTTTCTGATGGTGGATGGTGATGTTTTTTAATCTGCTGTTGGTGTATGATAAATAGGATGGTAGAATCATGGAATCATGGAATTGGAAGAGACTACAAGGTCCAACCCTGTACCCGACTCCAGTTAGCCTTCTAGCCACAGCATTCTGGGTGCACCAAACTTTCCAAAGGCGGCCTCATATGGACTATGTTACAGTAGTCTAGATGGGACATAGGCCCTTTCTGCAGCTTACCTCTGTGCTGGTGGCATCCAGTGACAATGGCGGCAGCGGCTCTCCTGGAGAGGAGCATGAGGGAGTGCTCCCCTCTGCACCAGCTGCCTCCAGGATCCAGAAAGCATAATGGCCATGCCTTTTCCTGCCACAGAGCAGTCGTACCGTCCCAGGCTGTGCTGGGGCACAAAGTGCAGTCATTGTGCTTCCAGGACCTCCACAAGCAAAATAAATGCAGGTGCATGGCAGGAAAGCAGCGCCATCATCAGTCATTGACAGGGAAAACCCGTCAATGATTTGCAGTGTGATCGAGTCACCTAGGGATGGGAGAAGCCTGGGACCAGGATGATGCCATGCATAACAGTTATCCCAGCTCCTTCCTTCTCCCATCCCCATGGCAAGTTGGGTGTGTTGCAAGGAAAGGGCATGATCAAGGGACATGCTCCTACAGCCAGATCTGGCATCTTAAAGAATGGGCACAGCTGGTACATCAGTTTTAGCTCTGCAAACACATTCTTTGGCAAGAAGACTCAGGGCTGAATCCTGGAGTACAGGCAGGCTATGAGCCTGAAATTTCAGGGGGAGCGTAACCTCATCTAGCACAGACAGAGTCCCTACTTCCTGATTTGCCACTCCACTGACCATTTGCCAGTTCCAGAGGTTTTTAAAAAGAGAGGTGTGGATCCAGGCCCTTTGAAAGGGGCTGCGCAGTGCTTTGGCCCTCCCGCCCCTTGTTAAAAGGGCCTTCTGGCAAGATTTGGCTCCATGTCGTGGAAGCAGAGCCAGCCTGGAGAGGTGAGCCATTCATTCAGTGGGGCAGCCCCTCCCAGGTTCCACTCCCAAAGTCTTCTGGTTTTACAGTTATATCCTCTGCAGGTAATTATATCCTGTTAGAGGCACTGCAAGGCTTGCTTTTGGGGGGAAAATACATATATTAAATAGGCTATCATCATCATTGTTATAAAAGCTCTTTAGAAAAAATAATAATTGCTAGGGATCTTATGAATGGCTGCACGTGAATAGAGCAGGCAAGTCTGAACACATTGTACATGCTGATCCTTGAAAAGCCTTCCTTATGGTTGCATCTTTTAACCTCCAAGGCCACATGCTGTTCTTTTTTCTGCTTAGAGGCCAGGATGCATTTCCTTTGATGCATCTCAGCACAAAGCCTTACAACAGGCAGGTACCCACTTGTCTCAGGATTGGTATGTGGAGTCCTCAGTTCAGTGGGGCATTGACCTTCCTCTGCTCTGTGCCACTTAATGGCTGGACTGGTGTAGCAAAGATCTCCTGCTTCCTGTCTGATGATCTGCTGCAATGCAAACCACCAAGTCTTGTGTTTAGGGGTGCAAAGAACACCCACAATCCTGCTCATCCTGGTGCAATCACATTATGAGAAGCCCCCACCTTTTGACATCCCATTATCTGATAACTTGCTCCTTTGATGACTCCAAATTAAGGGAAAGTTCCATTAATTCAACAGGGGTTCTGCACTTTCATCAGTTCTTAGAATCATAGAATCCTAGAGCTGGAAGGGACCCCTGGGGCCATCCAGTCCAACCCCCTGCTATGCAGGAACACCCTCAAAGCACTCCCTACAGATGGCCATCCAGCCTCTGCTTAAAAACCTCCAAAGAAGAAGACTCTACCACACTCCATGGAGGCAGCAGATTCCACTGCCAAACAGCTCTGACCATCAGGAAGTTTTTCCTGAGATTCAGGTGGAATCTCCTTTCCTGCAACTTGAATCCATTGCTCCTTCTCCTAGTCTCTGGAGCAGCAGAAAACAAGCCCACTCCCTCCTCAACATGACATTCTTCTTGCCTGTGGAGGTTCCCTTGGGACTGCTCACAAATGTGCACCACTGGCAAAGGAGTTGTGAGTGGGAAGCAAAGATGGAAGCTGGCTGAGAGACTTTGCAAGAAGCATTCGGGCATTTGGTCTCAAGTGAGCCTCGCTAAGTCCTTTATGCTCCCTCATAGTACAGCACATGGAGTCCACTTTTCCACTCATTCCATTTTCTGACAGTGCTCTGGTCAGCTAAGTGGGGAAAGCCCATACAGGAAGACGAGAGGATCCAGTGAAGAAAGGCCAGCATGAATTGGGTGGGCCTTCTTTATTTATTGAATTCATATTCTGCCTTTCTCCCAAAGACAAAGTGGGAGAGTGGGAGAAAGAGAGAGGAACTGGGACATTTTAAAAGCAAATGAAAAAGTGGGAAGGCAGAAGATTAATCAGGACTGCCCCTGCCAAACTGGGACAGTTGGAGGGTATGCACTCCATCTGTGAATGCACTTCCATTTACTTCCCTCTCAGAGATGAGCTGGTTCTGACCTGCCTTCTCCTTCCTTCCCTTCCCCATCAGAAACTGACAGTAGGTGGCAGACCCTTCCAGAGCTTGACAGCTGTGGAAGTCAAAGTTTTAGATGGGATGCAAAGGGCTAGCTCATACTCCCCTGTGTCCGTCCAAACAAGATATATGTGGGGGTAGGCAGAGAACTGTGCAGATAGAGGATTATGTCCCCCTCCACTTGATGCAGAATCCTACAGGTTGGGGGAGTCAGGGTGGTGTAGTCTGCAAAGTAGGAAGTAGAAGTAGAAGTACTTTGCAGAAGTAGGAAAGAAGCATACATCAAAAAATATTGTCCTGAAGAAAGTGTGTTCCAGTACTGGGATCCTGCATCAGGACTATGTGGAATAAATCTCCGCATGGAATCATGGAGTTGGAAGAGATCCCAAGGGCCCTCCAGTCCAACCCCCTTCTGCCGTGCAAGAAGACACCATCAAAGCACTCTCTTTCACAGATGGCCATCCAGCCTCTGTTTAAAAACCTCCAAAGAAGGAGACTGCACCACACTCCCAAGTAGCAGCTTATTCCCCTGTCTAACTGCTCTGACCATCAAGGTGGTCTTCCTAATGCTGAGGTGGAATCTCTTTTCTTGAAGTTTGAAGCTATTGCTCTGTGTTCTAGTTTCTTCCTTGTAACATCTCTCTTCAAATATTTAAAAATGGCTATCATGTCATCTCTTAACCTTCTCTTCTCCAGGCTAAACTTCCCCAGCAGGTTCTCACAGGTCTCACAAGGTATCCAGGCCTTTGGTCATTTTGGTCACCCTCCTCTGGATACATGCAAAGTAGCATCTTGATTGTGTTATGCAGCTCTTCTTTGGAATGGAAATGGTGTGCACCCAAACATGCACTTCAGTGCACAGTATTCAATTCATTGCACAACCAAATGCATAGATAGAAGAGTGTTGACAATTTCACCAGTGGCCAACAGATCCATGCTGGCTGAGAATGTGCATCCTCAAGGGCAATGCATGTGAAACTCAGCTTTTCGAACTGAATGCAGACATTCTGCATTGGACAAAAATATTCAAAAGCCTGTGTTGGGAAAGTTATGCATTCATAAGGCAGCAAAGGATTCTAGCCCAGGGATTTGGTGACACAACTGTACTAAAAGAGCCAGTTGTGTAGCAGGTGATGGCTTCAGCATTTATGCTTTGCATAAACCACTATTTTGTTGGTTAGGAGCCAAAAGCATTGTGTACATTCCTAATCTGTTGTACTTGGAATCATATGAATAATGTAACAAACATTCTTCTTCCTGATCGGGCAATCCTGGGTCTTCTTTGAATGAGAGAGTACAGAAGACTTAAGATGTCTTTCTAATATTTGCTTTATTCATAAAGATGCAAGCAGAATATGAGTGGAGGCAAACAGACACACCTTTGTTAGGCCACAGGTCTCTGTTGATCAGCTCAAGTGCCTCCTCACATCCCTGAGGCCTGAAACTTGGTGCCAGTTAAGGTCAGCTAGAATGTTTTCCTTGTTTGCTTTTCTTCCCCCTCTCCGCGCTCAAACTATGTTTTGCTGCCTTCTTGAAAGCTAGAGGAGCTGTCCCTCCAGATTTTGGAATAGTAAAAACTTGGAGAACGTGGCACACTCTGCAGAACAGCAGCTTCTCCAGGGAATCTTCCACACTTTACAGTTATAGCATGATGATTCCACTTTAAATGTCATGGTTGCATCCCATGGAATCCTTGGGTTTGTAATTTGTTGAGGTACTCAGGCTCTCCAGGAGATAATTCTTAAGATCTCTCCCTAAACTTGAAATCCCAGGATTCCGTAGGGTGGAATCATAGCAGTTAAAATGCAATCATAGCACTATATCTGTATAGTGTGAATGCACCCCAAGTTATGGTATGTGTTGCATTCCAAATGCTGGAGACAAAGAAACTCCAGAGATTTCAGAAGGACATCTCTTCTCTGGGCTTTGTCTGAAGACTTGGGATACAACAATTTTGCTGATGCTAATGGACCTGAGTTTCGCCTGTGCTCGAATCAGAGGCCATTTCCGCACGAGACTGTTATAGTGCTATGATTCCACTTTCAACATCCTATGGAATCCTGGGGTTTGCAGTTTCGGGAGGGGCCAGCTGGCATTAAACATTATGAAGTCATTTAAAATACATACAAAACTATATTAAAAAATAAACAAAACTTTCTCATACCCAACAGGATGCCACAATGTAATGACTCAACCCATCCCTCTATCAATCACTTTATTTATATTCTTCTTTTTTTCTCAAAAGTGGGAGTTGGGGCAGCCTCCAGAATTAGAAGAGACACAGATAAAATCACAGAAATCATGAAAAACATACAAAAAATTAAGATTAAAATAGTATTAAACTATAGAATTAAAATCATTTCTTGTCTGTTGTGTGCCTTCAAGTCATTTTTTGACTTACGCCAACTCTAAAGTGAACCTTCCTTCCTTCCTTGCTTCCTTCCTTGCTTCCTTCCTTGCTTCCTTGCTTCCTTCCTTCCTTCCTTCCTTCCTTCCTTCCTTCCTTCCTTCCTTCCCCTCTTCCTTCCTTCCTTCCTTCCTTCCTTCCTTCCTTCCTTCCTTCCTTCCTTCCCCTCTTCCTTCCCTCCTTCCTTCCCTCTTCCTTCCTTCCTTCCTTCCTTCCTTCCTTCCTTCCTTCCTTCCTTCCTTCCTTCCTTCCTCCCCCTCTTCCTTCCTTCCTTCCTTCCTTCCTTCCTTCCTTCCTTCCTTCCTTCCTTCCTTCCTTTCCCCCTCCTTCCTTCCTTCCTTCCTTCCTTCCTTCCTTCCTTCCTTCCTTCCTTCCTTCCTTCCTTCCTTCCTTCCTTCCTTTCTTTCTTTCTTTCTTTCTTTCTTTCTTTCTTTCTTTCTTTCTTTCTTTCTTTCTTTCTTTCTTGGCAAGATATTTTCAGAGAGGATTTACCTCTCTTTTGCCTCCTTCTGAGGCTGAGAAAGTGTAGCTCTCTTAAGATCACTCAATGGGGTCCCTTGGCTGAGCAGGGGTTCAACCCCTGGTCTCCAGAGAGCCACTACACCATGCCGGCTCTCATCAAAACCATATAACAGATTGATTTAAATGCATAGATTAAAAATAGTGTGGCATTAAAAGAGACAGCCCTTTATACAAAACAAGCAGTTCCAAAATGCCCATTGGGGTAGAAGAGCCATTATTTGATGGTGGAAGATCAGCAAAGAGGGAGCCAGCCTAGATTCCCTAGGAAGAGAGCTCCAAAGTGTGGGGGCAGCTCCAGAGAAGACCTTTTCCTGTGTTTCCCCAAACGTGCCTGAGAAAGATCGACCAACCTTGTTTTGTGCTGCTTCAGAGACAAAACCCATTTCCGCACTAGACTGTTATAGTGCTATGATTCCACTTTCAACCTCCTATGGAATCCTGGGGTTTGCAGTTTAGGGAGGAGCCTTAAAGGCCCCAGGATTCCATAGGAGGTTGAAAGTGGAATCATAGCACTATAACAGTCTAGCGCGGAAATGGCCTAGAACACAAACCAACAGATTCAAATTGCAAGGAAAGAGATTCCACCTAAACATTAGGAAGAACTTCTTCATAGTAAGAGCTGTTTGACAGTGGAATAAGCTGCTGCCAAGGAGTGTGGTGGAATCTCCTTCTTTGGAGGTCTTCTGGCCATTTCTGCACTACACTCTTATAGCACGATTATTCCACTTTCAACATCCTATGGAATCCCGGGGTCTGCAGTTGAGAGAGGGGCCGGCCAGCTCCTCTCTCAACTGCAAATCCCAGGATTCCATAGGATGTTGAAAGTGGGACAATCGTGCTATAAGTGTGCAGTGCGGAAATGGTCAGAGTTTGGACGGCCATCTCTCAGGACAGCTTCAGTTGTATCTTCCTGCATGGCAGAAAGGGGTTGGACTTGATGGCCCTCGTGGCCCCTGCCGGTTCTATGATTCTATATTTCCACAATTCCTTTTGTGAATGAAAAAGAAATGTAATACTGGAGGAGCGTCAACAATTGGACTGAGGTCACCTTTCTGCCCATCTCCTGCCAACTTCCGATGCCCATTCTTGACTCTCCCTGGGCATGCCCGAGCTTGGTTTTCAAGAACTGAGGCCAAGCTGGCAGAACTCTTATGGCCATGTTGTGCTAAGGAGGAAAGGAGGCCCGCCTGTCCACAGAACATAAAGAAAACATTGCCTTCGGCACACCTGCCCAGAACAGAATGCTGCGGAGATTAGCTTATTTAAAGACTTTGCCTCATCTGGGAGGCGACCTTCGTCTGACCCGCTTCTCCTGGAAGTCGATTCAGAGCTTTTGCAAAACCTTCCTAGCAATTGGTGACTTTTAGGATTCTGTGGACTTCCTGGATTGTAATTTCTTCCTTTGTCTCCCACTTTTCCCCCAATAATGGGTCTCAGGCTGACTTACAAAAATTAAAACAAATACGGTTGAATGCACATACACAGAGATAAGTAAAAATGTACCAACGTTGTTGTTAAAAGACAATGCTGTTTTCTGTTGCTCCAGAGACTAGGGCCATTTCTGCCCTACACTGTTCTAGTGCTATTATTCATAGAATCATAGAAATGTAGAGTTGGAAGAGACCCCAGGGGCCATCCAGTCCAACCCCCCGCTATGCAGGAATCCACATCAAAGCACTCCCGACAGATGGCCATCCAGCCTCTGCTTAAAAACCTCCAAAGAAGGAGACTCCACCACTCTCCATGGAGGCAGCAGCAGATTCCACTGCTGGACAGCCCTGACTGTCAGGAAGTTCTTCCTGAGGTTCAGGTGGAATCTCCTTTCCTGCAGCTTGAATCCATTGCTCCTTGTCCTAGTCTCTGGAGCAGCAGAAAACAAGCCTGCTCCCTCCTCGACATGACATCCCTTCAAATATTTAAACATGGCTATCATGTCCCCTCTTAACCTTCTCTTCTGCAGACTAAACATGCAGACTAAACTGCAGACTAAACATAAACACTAAACATTCCGCTTTCATGACTGTTATAGTGCTATTATTCCACTTTCAACATCCTATAGAATTCTGGGGTTTGCAGCTTAGAGGGGACTTTAGAATTCCCAGCCAGAGAGCTCTTGGGCCTCTGGAAACTATAAACCCCAGAATTCCCCCAAGGGAAACCCCCAGGTTCCATAGGATGTTGAAAGTGGAATCATAGCGCTATAACAGTCTCGTGCGGAAATGGCCTAAGTCGTATTCACTTGAGGCTAGAAGAAACGTAAGCCTTAGTGTGACTAGATGGACATTCCTTCTACTGATGGTACGGATGATGTTCTGGATCTTTGGTTGTCCATGGAAAGCTCAGCATCTGGACCCCTTTGTCCAGCCTATGACCAAACTGGTGAGACAGGCAGCACCACCCCTACTCCTCCATTAGTCCCAAAGTCTTTCCCTCAGTCTCTCCTGTGCCTTGTGGCACCGTGTTCTATAACCTCTCATCTTGGAAGCATCTCAGAGCTTCTGCACTTTTCTTTGCTCCTATCCCACCATGCCTGAGCTTTTATCTAACCCAAATTCCCCAATTCCGCTTCTAGCACAAAAGAGTCCTTTGGCCAAGATCTGACATTAACACTGCCCTGTGTAAAAATGAGGAATATATGTTGATCCGTCTATGTGTGTTGGATGGCAATGTTTTGACACGCAATCTTCAGCTGGACACACAAAAAATGAAGAACTGAATGCACATGTGTGTATCTGCCTATGCAGGGGCATGGCACGCACCATTCTCCTTTTGCAGCATTGTATTGAATATGGATGTTGCCCACTGGACAAAATATGCCCCAAGGCTTGTGCAGGGAAACTTTTGCATGCATAAAATACTAAGAGGAATCTGGCTTCTGTCTCATTGATGCTGGTGGATTCACCCAAGAATGAAGTGTCTGTGGACTGAGAAATTGTTCCTTTCACCATGGCTCTCGTGAGCTACCTCTTGTTAGGTACTTTTTTGTTGTTGTTGTTACACTTCTGTTGTTGTTGCATGCCTCGCATGTTTCAGACTTGCATGTTTCTTCTGTCTGGGAAGGCAGCGGAGAAGTGAGGCTCACCACAGAGAGGGCTGAGGGGATCACTCAACGGATGGAGCAACGGTCTGCTGGGATGACCAGGAGAGATCCAAAGAACCACTCAAACACTGGGACTATTTGTACAGGAAAAAGTACCTGGAGGACTAATCCTTTTCCAGGGAGAACAATGGGTGTTGGAGAGATAACGAAGCTCCACCGAAGCAATTTCCTTTGTGTGATGGGATTGCACGGGTTTGCCAAAGTCTCAGGATCTTTGGCTGTGTTAGTTTGTGGTGTGATTTCATGTAAATGGTCCTCGCCTGAGGGAATATTTGCTCAACTTGTGGCAGACACTCTAATCCCCTCAAGTCGGCTTCTCAGGGGCTGAGGACCCTTTGTTTATTGTGGGTTTACACATCTTGAGGTCTCCTGGGGCTACGTGACTGGGGATTTTACTGGCCTGACCTGGTTTTCGATCTTTGACCATTGCTGCCTACGTGCCCATCCAGGTGACCTCTCAGGCACATTGAATCGTATTTTAATATCAAAATTGTAGACCCCGGGATAGGGTTTTTCCAGTGAGATAACAAGAGGTTGCCATGGCCATCCTGTGAGAATGAGAGAATACGACCTGCACAAAGTCACCCAGTGGATCTCCATGGCCAAGCAAAGATTTGAACTTGGTCTCCAAAGTCCTAGACCAAAACTCGGACCACTACACCACACTGGCTCTCACTTTTCTGTTACTCTTTGGTTCCTTTTCAGTTGCCTGTTTGCTGCCACCACTTGTTACCATTGCTGGAGCAAGCTCAACACGGCTACCATGAGCAATGCCTGGGGGCTTCCAGGTCAGTGGGGCAATGAATCCATTGCAGATTTGGGATAGTTTTAAAGGAAGTGTCCAAGGTTCTGGATCTATGCAGGGATAGAGTGCAGCACCTTGGAGAGCTCCTTTAAAGCCTGGGTTAAAACCTGCCATGTATTCACCATCCCACTGAACAGAGAGTCAAGAGCCCCTACCAGCCACTATAGGACTGTAGGGTGGGTGAGGAAATTCCAGAGTGAGAGATGATAGAAGATTTGGACTACAACTCATAAAATCCCTCAGCCAACCTGGGCACTGGCCCACACAAAACCTGTTTCACAGACCATGGAATCATAGACTCCTACAGCTGGAAGAGACTACAAGGGCCATCCAGTCCAATCCCATTCTGTCTTCCATGCAGGAAAACACAATTAAAACTGTCCCGACAGATGGCCATTTAGCCTATTTAAAACCCCACAAAGAAAGAGACTCCACCACACTCCCATTTAACAGCACCTTCCACTCTGGAACAGTTCTTATCACCAAGAAGTTCTTCCCAATGTTTAGGTGGAATCTCTTTTCCGGAAGTTTGAAGACCTTGTTCCATGTCCTAGTCTCTAGAGCAGCAGAAAATAAGCTTTCTCCATCATCTGTTTGGCATCTTTTCAAAACTTTAAACATGGCTATCATGTCAGAATATCACACCACATCTTCAAATCTCATGGCAAAGCATCTGCGTCCTCCCTCTGGGTCAGGCTGAGCCTGTTAGAATAATTTAGATTATGTGTGGGGCCTCTCTTCTCTTTCCTCGGATGCTGTGCACAGTGACAACTTTTCTGGAAACCCTGACAGAATGTAACGTTAGGCCTGTCTTCAAAATATTAGGTGAGCTCCCTGAAGCTCAGAAGTTGGCTGTTTTCTTTGCCATGGATGAAAAGACATCGCTTGTCCACTTGGCCAGGGAGAATTCGCTGCAGGCAGATCATGAGTAGGTTTATGGGAGAAGGAGCTAGCTATTAAAAAAGGGAAAATTGGACTGAGTTGAAAGCCATAAAGCCTGGAGGTGGGGAAGGGAAACTTTCTGCGTCACTCCTTCTTCTGCGGATGAAACCACAGTGTTCCAGAAGAGCCGCCGTGCCCTGGAGCCATGAGCACATGTTGGGTCTCTTCTGATCTTTGGACAAGGCAAGGCCTTGGCAAGGTGGCCTGCCTGCCTGCCTGCCTGCCTGCCTGCCTGCCTGCCTGCCTGCCTGCCTGCCTTCCTTCCTTCCTTCCTTCCTTCCTTCCTTCCTTCCTTCCTTCCTTCCTTCCTTCCTTCCTTCCTTCCTTCCTTCCCTCCTTCTTTCCTTCCTTCCTTTCTTCTTTCCTTCCTTCCTTCCTTCTTTCCTTCTTTCCTTCCTTCCTTCCTTCCTTCCTTCCTTCCTTCCTTCCTTCCTTCCTTCCTTCCTTCCTTCCTCCCTTTCTTTGTTTCTTTCTTTCTTTCCTTCCTTTTACCTCCATTGGCTCCATTGAGTTTCCCTCTTTTCTTCAATAGGTGGCACTCTTCCCTCTGGATACAAGTGGGATGGAGTTGGATGCCCTAGAGGGGAATTCCAAGGCGAGCGGATGCTGCTCCCAAAAAGGGTTGTTTGCAGTCCCCAAGTGGAGCCCGTTCCTCCTTGGTTTGTCCTTGAGGATTGCATGACCCTAAGTATTCGCCCCAGAGAGAGGGAGGCTATAGATTCTATGCCTGGGGTGAGATTTACTGGCTGTGATCCTTTTGCATGTTGGAGGCAATGCCAGATTTTTATCCTTAGGAAACCCTATCCTGTAAGGCTGCCTTAAACTGACTCCCTGGTCAACCTGGGTCTACATTTTGAGAATCTTCCACTCTTGCACCATTACAAGCCATCCAGATTGCTTTGGGAAGTAACCTTCTAAAGGCATGTTTCTCTCTCATTAAAGTGACGCCGTTCAATGAAGTTCAAGATGGGAATCATGTAGCCTTCCAGATATTGTTGGACTACAAATCCCAGCAGCCCTCAGCAGCATAGTGCATGGACAGGAATGTTGATAGCTGCAGTCCTACAACATCTGGAGGGCCTCATAATACCCAGTCCTGTCTTTTGAGGGCTGTTGCTGTTAGAGACGAGACCGTGAAGTTGGACACCCCAATGGCATGCCACTGAATAATGCAGATTCACACATAGACTAAATAAGCTGAGGGTACTCCTCCCCTAGAAAAACAGGCCTACATACAGAGTTGGAAAACATTGCTGTTTTTAATTGCAAAGCCCAGAATCTCTCAGGCAGCATGGTGTAAGGTGCATCGTCAGTCTGAAATACCTCTCTGCTTACATATAAAGAGATCTAGCACTCTGTTGCTCCAGAGACAAGGACATGGAGAAAGGGATTCAAACTATAGGAAGAGAGATTCCACTTCAACATGAGGAAGAACTTTCTGAGGGTCAGAGCAGTTTGATGGTGGAATATGCTGCTGCCTCTGAGCATAGTGGAATCTCCTTCTTTAGAGGTTTCCAAAGAGAGGCTGGCAGCCATCTGTCTAAGGGAGCTATTTAACTCTGTCTTCCTCCATGTCAGAACGGTGTTGGGCTGGATGACCCTTGGGATCCCTTCCAATTCTAGGATTCTAGCATGGGGTAGTGGTTTGAGTGTTGTGACTAGGACTCCAGGAGACCAGAGTCTGAGTCTCTGCTCAGCAATGAAAACTCACTGTGTGACTTTGGGCACAGCACACTCTGGCCATTTCCACACTAGACTGTTATAGTGCTATTATTCCACTTTCAACATCCTATGGAATCCTGGGATTTGCAGTTTAGGGAGGGGCCTCTGAGGGGAGAGGGCCTTTGAGGTCCCTCCCTAAACTGCAAACCCCAGGATTCCATAGGATGTTGAAAGTAGAATAATAGCACTATAAAAGTCTAGTGCGGAAATGGCCTCTCTCATCCTCAGAAGAAGACAGTGGCAAACCTCCTTTGAAGATATATGGCCAAGAAAAGCAGCATGGGATCATGGTTTGAGCATTGGATGAGGATTTTGGAAGACCAGGGTGTGAGCCCCTGTTCAGTTGAGACATTCTCTCAGCCTCAGGAGAAGGTAGTGACGAACTTCTTCTGAAGAAATCATGCCAAGAAAATCCTAGGACGTGGTTACTCAAAGTCAAGGGTTACTTGAAAGTCCATAACAGCTATAAACAAACCTCTGAGTACCATTTGTAGGACGTTTGAGGCATGTTTCCACACCAGAGAATCATAGAATAAAGTGGAGAGGGAACCTAAGGGTCATCTAGTCCAACCTCGTGCCGTGCAAGAATCCACCACTAGCAGTAACTAAAGGTTCTTTTTCTGTCTACTTTAACTTAAATTAATGGTGGAACATCTTTGCACTGGTCTCTTGTCTTGAGATATTTTGGATTCAAGCTTTGTCAGGGAAGAGTTGCTCCACGGAGGAGTCTGGGCTGAAAGGGGGAGCGCGATAGAGCGAATGGTTGGCCTTGACAGCTTTTTGGTTCCTTCCAATTTTGCAGCAATGGTTCAGGGGATCGGATCATTCATCAGAAGGGGAATCGAGAAATTCTGTGCTGACTGTTCCATTCTGAACATGTTTGGTCTTGATTGTGAACGGAGTGCAAATCTCCAAGTGGAGGAAAGCCGATGTTGTCATATTGAAAGGCGGGGGGGAATGCATCCAGAAGCCAAGCCTAGGGGTTGGTTCTCTCCCTCCCCTTTCCTTGTTCTTTTCTGACTAAAATTTAAAGGAGGAAGAAGACAAAAGAAAAGAAACCAAGCCAAGATCTGAAAAGATGATCCAGTTAAATCCCCTCACTGCTGATTCCAGGCAGCGCCTGAGTCATGTTGATTATTTAAGGTGTGCTTTTTGTCCCTCCAGGGGATTGGTGTGTCCTAATGGCCCAGCCCAAGTGGGGGAAGAATGCCAGATAAATCCCTCTGGGGATGTCTGACTGACTGCAAAGGTTTTTCTTTTTCTGTATGCCTTGCAAGAGGCCCGGACTCTTTCCTCTCCTTTGCAATCCCTGCTTTGAATCCACCTCTCAGATATATACTGGTTGTGTTGAAAAAGGGCTGTGCGGGAAGAAAGTTTCAGTGGATACCAGGGGCTGCCAGAAAAAGACAAACAAGTGGGTCCTAGAGCTAATTAAGCTGAAATCTCCCTAAAAGCCAAAATGACCAAACTGATCCTGTTGTCCTTTGGAGGTCTCGTATCGAGGGGTGACTTGGTTGCCCTCTTTAAAATACTCAAAGAGGGCAGATCTGCTCTCTGCTGGCCCAAAGGGTAGGCTTTGAGTCTGGTAGAATGGGCTGGACATTTTGAGCAATTGAGCTTTTGATTATTTATTTTAACGTCGTTTCAATTGGTTTTGATTGTTCAATTATATTTTGACTTTTGTATTCCGTGGGGCTTAACTATGGGCCTTTCCGCACTACACTGTTATAGTGCTGTTATTCCACTTTCAACATCCTATGGAATCCTGGGGTTTGCAGTTTCGGGAGGGGCCTTGAGAATTCTGGGCCAGATTGCTCCTTGGCCTTAGGAAACTACAAACCCCTGAAGTCCACAAGTTGTCGAAAGTGGAATAATAGCACCATAACAGTGCAAGGCAGAAATGCCCTATGTCTTTTTAATTGTTGTAAGTTGCTTTGAGTCCCAACTTTGGAAAAAAAAGTGGCATAGAAATTAAGATGTTTATTATTATTATCATCATCATCATCATCATCATCATCATCATTAATATAATAATGTAATTGTTAATAATAATAATAACAACAACAGCAAACATGAAGCATTAGAAAAGACAATGAAGCTTGATGAAGTGGAAGTCAACAGGAAAAGAGGAAATTTCAGGTGGATTGATTGGAGCAAGGAAACCATGGCTGCCCTAAGAAGGGCTCTTCATAACAGGGTCTTTGAGAAGTTTCTCATTCACGCAGCCATCGTAAATCAAAATCAACATAACAACCAGTGACAACTACTATCTCCTTGTTGGATTGCAACCCCCATTAGTCCTAGTCAGCATAGGCAATAATGAGAAATACTGGGAGTTGCTGTCTGACCACACCTGGAGGGCCATATTTTGCCCACTCCTGTAATAAGTCAGGGTCACCCATGCCATAGTATCTTTGGTTCCTTTTTGATGATGTGGAAGCTGGACAATGAAGAAAGCTGACGGAAGGAAGATCAGCTCAACAGGAACATGATGTTGGAGGAGTACCAAAGAGACGAATCATAGAATCATAGAATCATAGAAATTCAGAGTTGGAAGAGACCACACAGGCCATCCAGTCCAACCCCCTGCCATGCAGGAACACCCTCAAATCAATCCCGACAGATGGCCATCCAGCCTCTGCTTAAAAACCTCCAAGGAAGGAGGCTCCACTACACTCCGAGGCAGCAGATTCCACTGCCGGACAGCCCCGACTGTCAGGAAGTTCTTCCTGAGGTTCAGGTGAAATCTCCTTTCCTGCAGCTTGAATCCATTGCTCCTTGTCCTGGTCTCTGGAGCAGCAGAAAACAAGTCCCCTCCTTCCTCTACGTGGCATCCCTTCAAATATTTAAACATGGCTATCATGTCCCCTCTTAACCTCCTCTTCTGCAGACTAAATCAATGAATCAATGGATCCAAGAGCAAATGAAGCCTGAGCTCTCCGTAGATGCCAGCATGACTAAAAGGAGTCTATCATATTATGAACACATCATGAGATGACAGGACTGGAAAAGTTGATCATGCTTGGTCAAACAGAAGGCAGTAGGAAAAGGGGAAGGGTACACTGCAGTCAAAGAAGCCAAGACTGCCTGGAGTTTGCAAGTGTTGTTCACAGCAAGATCTTTGGGGAGCCTCTCATTCATAGAGCGGCCATAAGTTGAACTTGATGGAACATAACAAAAACCACTCCCCCCAGTGAGATACAAAAATTGCTTCTCCTGGTTTTATCTCTCTCCTCCCCACTCCTGTCCAAAAATATTACCTAGCTCTGCATTTCTCAGGGATTCTGGTGTTCTACATTTTAGAAATGTATACTTTTCTAAGCCAGAAGAGGCCTTACAGCCACATCTGGGTTGGGGTTGGGTGGGCGGGGTTTGGCACTCTGTGTGTCCGTTCCAGGGGGTTCCAATCAGAATAAAATTGTCCTCTGGACTTGCTGAAATTTCCCAAGCAGTGTGCAGTTTTAGGTTCAGTCCCAGCTTTCTCTGGGCAGACCAGAGAATCTCCAGAGGTACAAGTACTTAGCAGCCATGGATCAATAATCTGATTCAGCAGAAGGCAGTTCCTGACATGATACCAGCATGAGAGCGGTCTCCTTTAAACTAAGAGGTCTTCAAAGACCAGGAGAATAGAGTTTGGGACATAGTATTGGTGATGCACTGAGAGCCAGTGGCAGTGATGTGGATAGAGCTTTGGACCAGGACTCAGGGCAACCAGGGCTTGAATTCATGCTCAGCCATGGAAACCCACTGGATGACCTTGGGCAAGTCACATTTTCTCAGCCTCAGAGGAAGGTAACAGCAAACTTTGTTCAAACTTTCTGAGAAAACCTATGTAGCCACTATAAGTTGGAGTCAGCTTAAAGGTGCATTGCAGCATCTTGGTGAAGCATTCTTGGCATGTGAGGTCAAGACTCTAGAAGTAGCAATACTTCAGACATGCAGTTATGGGAGAATGTAGAATATTGCACAAGCTTATTTCCTGTTGTACCTGAGGACAGAGTCCTGCGTCCAGTTCTGAGTATCAGAGTTGGAGATGGGCATTGGCAAGTGGGAATGTGTCTAGAGGAGAGCAACCCAGATGTTAAAAACTCTGGAGACCCATGGGGAACACCTTAGTGAGCTTGGTTTCTTGGCATGGAGAAGAGAAGGCTGAGAGCTGATAGGATAGAGGCCATTTCTGCACTAAGCTGTTATAGTGCTGTGATTCCACTTTCAACATCCTATGGAACCCTGGGGTTTGCAGTTTTGGCCACTTGGCCCCTCCCGAAACTGCAAACCCCAGGATTCCATAGGATGTTGAAAGTGGAATCATAGCACTATAACAGCCTAGTGCAGAAATGGCCATAGTCATCTTCAAGAATCAGAAGGGCTGTTAGGTGGGAAATGTACCAAGCTTGCTTTCTGCCACCCCAGAAGGTAGGATCCAACCCAATGTGCAGGAAGCCCCCACCTTTAGATGCCTCATTATCTAACGATTCGCTCTTTTGACCCTTCCAAGTTGAGGACGAGTTCCATTAATTTGACAGGGGTTTTGCTCTTTCATCAGTCCTTCTTGCCTATGGGAGGCTCACTTGAAACTGCTGCTGCTTGCAAAAGAGCTGGGAAGGAGGTGCCAAACTTGCTGAGAGACTTTGCAAGCAGCACATATGCAGTTGGTAAAAAGCGAGCTCCTGTAAGTCCTTCATGTTCCCTAAAGTACTTTGCAACCAATTCTGTTTTCTGACAGTGCTCTAGTCCCTAACCTGTCAGAAAATTGGGGGAACCCTGTATCCAAATAACCAGAAAGGAGATTCTGAGTAAACATTAGGATAAACTTCCTGACAATAAGAGCTGCTCAGTACAGTGGAGTGGACTGTCTTCGAAGGTGGTGGGATGTTTTTAAGCAGAAGTTAGGTGAATGCTTTAGCTGTGGATTTCTGCCCGGTGGGAGGTTGGACCAGATGGTCTTTGGGATCCCTTCCAACTATTCTAAGCTGCTGTGTAATGTCTGTTGTTGACCTTGTCAAGTGTCTGGTAGCTGTGCGAAGCCCAGAATGTATTGGCTCTTCTCCACTGGGTCCTTACATTCTCCTGTAATGTGATTCCACCAGGTTCTCCTTTTGCACAGTTTCTCTAAGCAGGGAGAAGATCATAGGCACAGGTGACAAGGGTGTGGGAAAAGAACATGTGTGTGTGTACGTGTGTGTGTGTATATATACATACTTATATGTGTGTGTATGTGTATACATACACAGAAAGAACTGTGAGCTTTAAACGGATTAACAATCAATGAATGCAGCGGTATTTTAGAATTTGCCAAAGTTAAAGGAGAAAGGAAGAAGAAGGGGAAACACACAAAGAACACACAGAACAATAGCACAGAATAATATGGGGGAGATTTGCCCACTGCAGTGGCAATCTTTCATATTAGCCACGAGTGTCATGAGCAATCCAATTAATCACTTGAAAGCTACTGGTAACAAAGAACCAGTTCCTTGTAATTAATTCCATTTTGCAATAGCAAAGACATGACTTGCTTGTAGGAGGACCTCTTAATGCGATGCACAACATTTTCACTTTCACTAATTGCTGGAATTCTGCTGGGGCCTTATTTCTATGGGAATTGGAATTGTGCAGTTGAGTAATGTCTGTATCAAGCAAAGCACTGTTGTTACATTACAGGACTGCCACAACCCACATCAGTGTGCAATGCACACTGATATGCATTGCACACTGATGCCCATGGTCCCAAAGAGCATCATGTGCTCTTGCTCATGCCCCATTTCGCATCAGTTACTGGAAGGGTAATTTTTGTTAGTTTTGAATCACAAGAGAATGTATTTACATTTTTATTCATTTATTTTTACTATAAGATGTATGAATCCCCATGGAATAGTAGCTGGGACTTGTTGTGTGCCTTTAAGTCATTTCTGTCTCATGGTGACACTAAAGTAGACCTGTCATGGCGGTTTTCTTGGCCAGATTTGTTCAGAAGGGGTTTGCCCTTGCTTTCCTCTGAGGCTGAGAGAGTGTGACTTGCCCAAGGTCACCCAGTGACTTTTCATGGCTGAGCGGGGATTAAAACCCTGATCACCAGAGTCATAGTTTGCTGCTCAGATCACTGCTGGTTTCTGGTTCCTGTAATGGTAACTAGAACCATTTCTGCACTGGACTGCTATAGCGCGATGATTCCACTTGCAACATCCTATGGAATCCTGGGGTTTGCAGTTTCGGGAGGGGCCAGTCGGTCCCTCCCGAAACTGCAAACCCCAGGATTCCACAGGATGTTGCAAGTGGAATCATCGTGCTATAATAGTCCAGTGCAGAATTAGTCCAGTACATAACTGTTATTGAAAAGGAACTTCCCAGGCTCTGGTTCCAGTCTTGCTCGATGTCCAGACATAAGAACACAACAGAATGATTTGCAGCCTTTTACAGGTCCAGGTTCCTCTCTCTGATAATCGAGCTAAACCATGCTCCTTTGTAGCTGTTGCTGTGAATCTGCTTAACTTCCCAAACCCTTTGATTGTTTGCTTAAAGTCTCAAGTGAGGGTATCCCTTTCCCACCCTCACCACAAAGCATCTCAGAGTAACAGGACTTAACAAAAGCAGTGCAGGAGCTACACAAACCCCCAGCCTGAAATGCTCCACCTAAGTGGTTTATCTCCTAAAACCTTGTGAGTAATTAACAGGGATGCAGAGGACAGGCTCAAAAATTCTGATGGGATTATCATAGCCAGACATTGCCAGTAACCCTGGCCTGAGGGCTGGCGGCGACCGCAGCAGCAACACAACCACATCAGCCCCGTGGAAGGGAATGCATGCATGCACCTCTCTGAATGGAGGTGGGAAACTGCAGGAGGGTCAGGGTCGAAATTTCACCCCCCACCCTCCGTGCCCCTACATGCTGCCCCCTTGCCACCAGAGCACTCTGGAAAATCACATCCAGCTGCCATTTTGTTTCATTTTGGGCCAGGCTTGTTTTGTTCAATTGGGGAAAGTGGGGTGGAGCTTGGAGCTGCAAAAGTGGGGCTTAGGGGCTGTATGTGCCCCCCCCCGAGTGTGCTTTTTATAACCTGGACTATTAGGATGGTTGGTCTTTCCTACAACTACACATCCTCCAACTGTCCAGACTGGGCAGGGATGGTCTCAGCTAAGGACCTTGTCACACTATACTATTATAGTCCTATTATTCCACTTTTAACAGCCTTTGGAAACCTGGGATTTGCAGTTTAGGGAGGGGCATTTTCTCAGCCAGGGAGCTCCTTGGCCTCAGGAAACTACACACCCTAGAATTCCACAGGATGTGGAAAGTGGAATAAAAGTGGAATAAAAGCACTATAACAGGGGCCATTTCCACACTAGACTGTTACAGCACTATGGTTCCACTTGCAACCTACTATGGATTCGGGCCCCTCCCTGAACCGCAAACCCCGGGATCCCATAGGAGGCTGCAAGTGGAATCATAGTGCTATAACAGTCTAGTGTTGAAATGGTCAGGGAAGTGCAGACATGACTTAAGACTTTTCTCAGCCACTTTTAAATGCCCGCATTTCTCTTTCGTCTCTTTCGTCTCTTTCGTCTCTTTCGTCCTCCCACTTCCCCTTTTTGTCCTTGGCTTGCTTCAATTGCTGCAAATACAGTTCAAGGTACAAAAGTAGTTTGCATCCAATTAATTCAGTGGGGGGAGAGGAGGAGAGAGGGTGGAATCTTGCCTTTCCCAGTTGGCCCAAGCAAAAACAAACTGCTGCAGCATCTCCTAGCTTGCGTGTTCTTCCTCATTAATAACTCAGCTACACAAATCCTGGTTTTGTTCCATCAAACGTTGGAAAGTATACATCTAGTCAGACACGATCTGGTGGTTGCTGAGTTTTCCAGCAAGCAGAAAAGATACTAGTGATGTAGTTAAATCTCAATGGGGACTGCAAAGAGACAGCCCTCACCTGGTGGCAGAAGTAATGGTCAGACATTGCAAAGTGGCACTGGCTTGGATCTTGCTTTTAGCCCTGGGTAAAGTTGGCCCTTTGAATCAACAGGCATTGTAGAAGTGCTGGTGCATCATTCAACTATTGATTAAGTGGATCTATGCTAGTTGGAATGACCAATCTTCAATGCTCAGAAGCCCCCATTAGAGCACCTCTGTGGAGCATTGTGAGAAATTAAAATGGCTATCCATCGCTGCCATTACCAGTAAAAGTCACATCAGTGGGTGCCAGAAACTTCAGTGCTTATGGGCTATAAACAGGTGCTTGCAGCTGTTCTAATATCATGTCTGTCTGCCTATCTATCTATCTATCTATCTATCTATCTATCTATCTATCTGCCTATGTATCCATCCATCCATCCATCCATCCATCCATCCATCCATCCATCCATCCATCCATCCATCTATCGATCCATCCATCGATCCATCCATCCATCCATCCATCCATCCATCCATCCATCCATCCATCCCTGCTTGCTTGCTTGCTTGCTTTATTTATAAAACCACAGCTCAAGAATTAATGCATTTTAACTCTCTGGATCAGGTCTTGGTCATTATAATAAGGGCTATGATGGAGAGACTCCACGTATATATGCCCTTGATACAGAGATTAGGGAAGTTGCATTTTAGGACTATAGTTTCCAAAATCCCAGGGCTAGTATGGCGAGTAATTATGCTGCCTAGGGAAGGAGAGCATCTGGGATTTATACTACTCCCCACCCCAAGTAGCTTTTCCAAGATCTGACTATAGCCCAGATACTTGTCCACCACTTGCTCTGCTGTCTTTAACATGGAGGGGTGGCACAGATAGAAGCTCTGCTGGCCTGTTTTCTTCCCACAGTGGGCTGAAACATTTGCAACATCAAATTGGGGACAAAAATTGCAACAAAAAGTCACTTCCAGTTGTGACTTCCTGGCTTGTCTGGGTTTCCTTAGGGGCTTGGAGGTGTTTGGACAAGATCCATCACTTCTGGAGATCTCCAAGAGCAGCAATTAATCCATTCTGAAGAGACTCAACTCACATTGTTTTAGGTGTCTGGTGCACTGGTAGGTCCAGGAAAAGTCCAGGGATTGCAACAGGCCCCAGGGACAACATATAGCCCATGGGCCACACAATTCCCACCATGCTCCAGTTGGTCCCTGAAATCCATTGCCTGAAGCATAAACTTCATGTTCTCACATGGTCAGGATGCATCTGTGAAAATATCTGTCTTACAAAGACATACAAATATGCTACATTGAGGAGAGCAAGTATAACTTCTCCACTCAGAAAGTTACATGTCTGCTGTTACCCCCTTAGCAGACTCTGTCCTGGGGGGATATAAAATTAATATCAAAAATATCATGCCAGAGAGGTTGCCCAGGTGGGTGCGTAGACAAATAGGTCAAGCAACCGGAACATCCCCAGTCACGTTTTCCAAGGAGACCTCAGGCAAGGCACGTCCGCACGGAAAAAGGGTCCTCAGCCACAAAGCCAACTTGAGGGGATTACTGGGTTTTCCCCAGGTTGAGCAATGCTTACTTTGACAAATCCTACAAGGCTGAGGTCCATTTACATGAACTAATCATGGAAGCCATCAAGTTACCAATGTGTGGTATTTTTTCTTTTATTTTGGCCATTGTTCTTCCCAGGAGAGGGCTTGCCCCCAAGGTACGTTCTGCCCTATAAGTAGTCCCCATTTTGAGAGTCTCTTCAGAGAACTCTCCGCCATGCTAGCAGACCGGCACTCTGTTAGTCAAGTGATCCCCTCAGCCGCCTCTCTTTGCTGAGCTCCATCCTTCTCGCCACTTCCCCAACTGAAGACTTCAGGATAGGTGCAGTATCACCGCCTTAACACCCTCTCCACTATATCCCCTATCAATTTTCACTTCTTTCCCATCTCGATAGGCTTTGTGTGTGTGAGTGAGTGAGTGCGTTGGTGCATGAGAACACATTTATTAATAAAATCCATTCATTGGTATGATTTTCTGGCTTTTTGCTTGGTCTGACCCCAAAAAAATTGGGTTGAAGGTCTCACTGAGTTATCCTGCTCCTTGTTCTGCCAAGGCCAGTGTTCTGCTAATTTCCCCCAGTCTTTGCATTTTTGGAGCAAATCAAGGTGTCCCCCATTGGATCCCCAGAAGTCAGGGTAGCATTGCCATATTGAATAACTGATTACACAATCAAATATTCATGTGCAGCTACATATACAGAACACAATATGCATCCATGTGCAGGGAACAGTCATGTGCAATGGTGCCATATATGCAACTCTGCATTGTGCCACCATGAACTGAATATGGTCATGCTACATTGGACAAAAATGTCCAACTACTTCCACAAGGGATCTCATACCCACAACACTCTCGCATCCTATTAGTGACATACACAGAATAAGTTGCATTGTTATATGGTGTGGCTCTTGTGGGCAATGTGGAACAGTTGTACCCAGTGGTCAGCGGTGAGAACAGAGTTCTGGATGTTGAGCTTTTGTGATTGCACATTCATGTGGTCCTTCCTTTTAGAGCACCTGTGCAGAGCATCTGTGCATTGCTTTTGCATTGGTGATGCAATGACCATTGGTCCACATACAGTGTGCTCTATTGGTATAGGGATTGCATCGTGCAAGCAGAATGTAACTCCTCCGGGGGTTACTTATGCTATGCTGAAATGATTTAGGAGTTTTGCTAACGAAACCAAGGATTCTGGACTAATATGGCACCTGGTGGAAGGAATAAGCCAAGGAACAAAAACAGAGCTACCTGAAGAATGTAAAGCTATGGAGCTCTTTGTATTTATTTATTTTCTTTAACTTTTAGGAGAGAAGAATGAATATGGAGAATGGGAAGATGATCGTCTGAGTATAGACATGCTGCTAAAATGGAAGTAGGATCAGTTTGAGGAGGAAGAAGGAGGGATATTTGTGAAAAGGAAATTAGACCTGCCCAAAATATTTTGGACTTTTGAGTCCTCAAGCTTCATTAATTCCACCTTTGTCTCTCTCTCTCAATTTAAGGAGAGAAGAAAAAACTACAGTCTTTCAAAGCATGAATAACATCTCACTAAGTTGCTAGTAAAGCTGTCTCTTCATTTCTCCCTTTCATTTTGTGATAGTACTTATGCTACTTGTAAACTTGACCACTAAACACTGTAATTATCTTTTTTTTTTTCTGGCTGCGTCGCTTGGTGGGCGTAAAAACCACAGCATCTGTTTGAGAGCCATATCACCTCGGAACTGCTGGAACAAGCACATGAGAAAAAAAAGGGTGAGGCATGTGAGGAGAGAGCACATTTAAAGAATTGCCCCCCCCCCGGTGAAACAAAAGAGGCTGAAGACTAAATCATGGGCACCGGAGTGAATCTTTTGCAATGATTCACAATTCTGCTTCTCAAGAGCATTCATTTTTTCGGTGAATCCTGCATTATTAGGATGCCCATTAAAAATGTAATAACTCAGTGGGTGATTCCGCAGTCAGAGGGGGTCCCCTCTTCTCAATCACATGAGCTGAGATCTTACATCTGGATTGCTTAGCAGAAATCTCCATGTGCAGAGTTAAACATCGATTTGCTGCATGACCTTTGGTAATGGTAATGTTGCCCAACCAAACATGATACCAAATGCTAAAATGAATGCACAACTGAGTATACAGTGCATTTCTCATATCTACAGGGTATACTTTGTTGGACTGACCATGGATAATGAAAACACAGATAATACCAACCCCTTTTTTTTTTCAATGAGGTGAACAATGTAGGTATTGAGGTGAGTACACAGCTTGGAGAGGAGGCCCTGATGCTGAACAGCATCTAAGAGAAAGAAGGATTTATAGCCATTATCTACAGTCCAATACTAGGGCACAACTGATAAAATCATAAAAATTAACAACAACTTGTGGTTGAAAAAGAGATGGGAACAATTTTCAGGCCAAATTTCAGAGCATGTAAGCGAAATCATACCAGTAACGTGGATATGGGAGACCCGCTGTACTACCGCCAATTCCAAGAGCACCAGAGAGATACACAACAGCTGTGAATACGCATCCTCATGCACAATAGGGTCACATGTATAACTTCCCTCCTGCCATCTTGAGCTGAAAATGTCTGTCTTGTATTGGACATAAGTGCTCAACTCTTTCTGCATGCGTGTAAGACAATAAGAGGATAGTGGCCAGTGTGCATGAATGTGTGTGGGGAGAATGCTCATTCTCTGGGTAGGAGTGATAAATAAAAGCCCCTCTTGTCTGTTTCTGGAAGGCTTGAGCTTGCTCAGCATCACAGCGACACACTTTGCAAAGCAGCTGAGATCCTTGGTATTTGCCTGTGCTTTGCCACATAGGCGAGCTCTTCAGTCTCCCACTGTGCAAAATGATGATGACGGTGACAATGATGGTGATGATGATGATGATGATGATGATGATGACGACGATGATGATGATGATTTTAAGCTGATGTGGAGGATCTTGCTTGAAAGCAGAAGGTGCAAAACTGATTGTGTTGAAGATAGGAGTTTCAATAGGAGTATGGTGTCTAGATCAAGGGAGGTACTGGTACCACTCGACTCTGCTTTGGTTAGAGCCCATCTTGAATACTGTGTCCAGTTCTGGGCACCCCAATTCAAGAAGGACATGGTCAAGCTGGAGCAAGTCCAGAGGAGGGCGACCAAAATGGTGAGGGGCCTGGAAGCCATGAAGCCCTATGAGGACAGACTTAGAGAACTGGGGATGTTTAGTCTGCAGAAGAGAAGGTTAAGAGGGGACATGATAGCCATGTTTAAATATTTGAAGGGATGCCACGTAGAGGAAGGAGAGGGCTTGTTTTCTGCTGCTCCAGAGACCAGGACAAGGAGCAATGGATTCAAGCTGCAGGAAAGGAGATTCCACCTGAACCTCAGGAAGAACTTCCTAACGGTCAGGGCTGTCCAGCAGTGGAGTCTGCTGCTGCCTCCATGAAGTGTGGTGGAGGCTCCTTCTTTGGAGGTTTTTAAGCCGAGGCTGGATGGCCATCTGTCGGGAGTGCTTTGAGGGTTTTCCTGCATAGCAGGGGGTTGGACTGGACGGCCCCTGAGATCTCTTCCCACTCTACATTTCTATGATTCTATTCTGTGATTCTATGAAGAGACAAAAGCTGAAGAGCATCCAAGGGAATCCAGGGGGAAGAAAGGGAGACAGTCTCCAAGTGCTCAGTGGATGCCTGTTTTTATTTTGGAAAAAGCCCAACACCTTTTAGTCTATATATATTCCAGTGCTTTCTTCAGGGACTACATAAAAAACACATACATACATTTTAAATATACACACAACACATAACTAAATAATAATACATTCATAATATATCCTAATGCATGTGATTCTAACCTTTGTGTATTCCTTAAAGCCTATACATACCAATATGAAAATCTAGCTGCAGAAATTTCTGGAACTGAGAATCTCATTCCGTTTGCTGGACAGAAGAGAAAAACATAAACTGGGGTCAATGACCTTTTTTTATGTTTGGCAGATGGTCAGGGAAGAAGAGAGGCAGTGAGATAGCTTTTGAGGATGTGGCATGCAACTGGACTAGAAAAAGTTCTGTATGATGTAAAGTCGAAGGCTTTCATGGCCAGAATCCATAGGTTTTTGTGGGTTTTCCAGGCTTTGAGGCTGTGTTCTATTAGTATTGGCTCCGGACATTTCTTCTGCATCTGTGGCTGGCATCTTCAGAGGATCTGGTGGCATGGAAGTGAGACAGAGTATATATACTCTGCAATTTGCATATGTTAAGTTGGCCTGTGTGATGGCCTATTGTTAAATGCGATATCCCCCAGGGTTATGTTGTTAGTCAGGGGATATGCATAACAAACAAACAACACAATCCTAGGAGATATTCCATTAACAATAGGCCACCACACAGGCCAACTGCAACACATGCAAATTGCTCCCTCTCACCCGTGGACTACACAAATATATATTCTCTGTCTCACTTCCATGCCACCAGATCCTCTGAAGATGCCAGCCACAGATGCAGGCGAAACGTCAGGAGAAAATACTAAGAGAACACGGCCTCAAAGCCCGGAAAACCCAAAGCAACCTAAGTTCTGAATGAATTTGCAAAAGTGGGAGAAAATCAAGTTCTTCACTTAGTCCTCCAGGATATAAAGGCTTTAATGGATTGTGTTGGCCTTCTTCATCCCTTTCAGACCAAGGGTTCAGTGAGTTTCATTTGGTCAACTCAATAAGGAATGAAGTCAACACAAATATTGGTAGGAGGGACACCTGGCTTGACACAAGTACTAATGAAAAGGATCTGGGGGTCTTGGGAGACCACAGCCTTAAAGTGGGTCGACATTGCAATGTGGAGGTGAAGAAAGAAAGTCAATGCAATTCCAGGCTGCCTCAAGAAAACTATGGTGTCCAGATAAAGGGAAGATATAGTACCATTCAATTCTGTTCAGGTGAGATCTCACTTGGAACACTGTGCTCACTTCTGACCAACACAGTTCAAGAGGGATGTTGACAGGTTCGAGGAGGGCAACCAAAATGGTAAAAGAGGAACCGTTGAGGGAAATGGTCATGCTCACCCTAGAGAAGACGGAGAGGTGATGTGATCAACTATCTTCCAACACAGGAATAGCTGTTATGTGGAAAATAGAGACCGTGGGCATTTCTTCACTACCCTGTTATAGTGCTATTATTCCACTTTCAATATCCTCTGGAATTCTGGGGTTTCTAGTTTTGGAGTTTTCTTGAGGCCAATAGAGCTCTCTGGCTGAGAATCCTAAAGGCTTCTCCCTAAACTGCAAACCCCAGGATTCCATAGGACGTTGAAAGTGGAATAATAGCACTATAACAGTGTAGTGTGGAAATGGCCAGTATTTCTGCTGCTCCAGACAGTAGGATGGTGATCAAGTTGCAAGAAAGGGAGGAAGGAAGGTTCTCACCCAATATTAGGAAGAACATCCTGACTACAAGAGCCATTTAACTGTGGAATGGACTCCTTTGGAACGTGGTGGACTTTTTTTCGCTGGAGGTTCCAAAACCAGCTTGGACGCCCACATCTCTTGGGTGCCCTAGAGATTCCTGCAGTGAAAGGGGCTAGGACTAGATGGACTTTGGGTAGAATTGTAGAATCATAGAAATCTAGAGTTGGAAGAGACCACCGGGGCCATTCAGTCCAACCCCCTGCCATGCAGGAACACCCTCAAAGCACTCCCTTTGACAGGTGGCCATCCAGCCTCTGCTTAAAAACCTCCAAAGAAGGAGACTCCACCACACTCCATGGAGGCAGCACATTCCATTTCTGGACAGCCCTGACTGTCAGGAAGTTCTTCCTGGGGTTCAGGTGGAATCTCCTTTCCTGCAGCTTGAATCCATTGCTCCTTGTCCTGGTCTCTGGAGCAGCAGAAAACAAGCCCTCTCCTTCCTCTACGTGGCATTCCTTCAAATATTTGAACATGGCTATCATGTCCCCTCTTAACCTTCTCTTCTGCAGACTAAACATCCCCAGCTCTCTAAGTCTATCCTCATAGGGCTTCATGGCTTCCAGGCCCCTCACTATTTTGGTCACCCTCCTCTGGACTTGCTCCAACTTGACCATGTCCTTCTTGAATTGGGGTGCCCAGAACTGGACACAGGATTCAAGATGAGGTCTAACCAAAGCAGAGTCGAGTGGTAGCAGTACCTCCCTCGATCTAGACACCATACTCCTATTGATGCAGCCGAGAATTGCATTTCTTGTCTGCCGCATCACACTGCTGACTCATGTTCAGCTTGTGGTCTATGCAGACTCCTGGATCCCTTTCACATGTACTTCTATCCAGCCACGTGTCCCCCATCCTATATTTCTGTATTCCATTTTTTTCTACCTAAGTGTAGGACCTTACACTTCCCTCTTGAATTTCACTTTGTTCGCCTGGGCCCAGCTCTCCAATCTATCCAGGTCATTTTGAATTTTGTTCCAAGACTCTATGATTCTCTGGCCATCCCCCCCCCCACCTTCTTTTCCAGTCCAGACTCAAGAACAAATACTTGGTGGAGCTTTTGTGCAGGATTTGGTTGAGAGCCAGGTGGCACTTGGGAGCACATAAAGGCAGCACCCGCCTTTTGGGTTTGGAACAGCTCAGGGCCACGGATACCACGGTAAACATGTTGAAGAAAGAAGGAAGTAAAAACCCTTTTTTTGGCCTGACACCTTGCCAGCATCGCCAGGGACGGACTTGTCCTTGGGGTGGCAGCGGCTGGAGGGGGAACATCCCCTCATGCCATTCAGTGGACCAGCCGTGCCAGTACTCGCTTTTCCTCTGAAGTGCCAACTTTCTGCTTCCTTTATGTCTCAATATATAAACACAGGCAGAGGACAGTGCCCTGGGTTGCTGGGAATGGTCAGGCCTTTGTTTGCTCAAGAAACGAAAAAGGGCTCCATCCTTCCATTCCTTGGCCTTTTAAAAGCCCTGCTGCTCCGCAGTCTTGTTTGCTCTCTGCCTCTCTCTTGGGCACCCTGCCACACCCAGCCTTTGGAGCAAGAACTAGCGTCTGTGTTTCCTCGTAAATCTTGGCATGCCACCCCAGGCTACATTTTTAATTTGCTTTCTGAGGTTTGGGAGGAGGAGGAGGAAGGAGAGAGGAAGAAGGAGGGAGGGAAGGAAGGCAAAGGCTGCAGAAGGTAGAAATCATCCTTGTTCTCATTTAACCCTCCTGTCTCAGGACTAGGCGTGCATTTGTGTCTTTTGTCACAAAGTCTGAAGAGAACTTGGATTTTTACAATGCTGCCACTGGTGTAGCTGTAAGGAGTGTACCTTCCAACTGTCCTAGTTGGTCACAGAGAGTTCGGATTAATTCATTGCTGGCCCACTTCTAAGCAGTGTTAAAAATGTCCCAGTTTCTTTTTTCTCTTTCCACTTTCCCCTTTTGTCCTCAGCTTGCTTCAGTTGCTGCAAACAGAGCTCAAAGAGGTCAGGTAGTTTGCACCCAATTAGAATCATAGAATCATAGAGTTGGAAGAGACTACACAGGCCATCCAGTCCAACCCCCTGCCATGCAGGAACACCCTCAAAGCCCTCCCGACAGATGACCATCCAGCCTCTGCTTAAAAACCTCCAAGGAAGGAGACTCCACCACACTACGAGGCAGCATATTCCACTGCCAGACAGCCCTGACTGTCAGGAAGTTCTTCCTCAGGTTCAGGTGGAATCTCCTTTCCTGCAGCTTGAATCCATTGCTCCTTGTCCTAATCTCTGGAGCAGTGGAGAACAAGCCTGCTCCCTCCTCAACATGGCATCCCTTCAAATATTTAAACAAGGCTATCCTGTCCCCTCTTAACCTTCTCTTCTGCAGACTAAACATCTCCCAGCTCCCTAAGGCGTTCCTCATAGGGCTTCATGGCTTCCAGACCCTTCACCATTTTGGTCACCCTCCTCTGGACTTGCTCCAGCTTGTTGACAACCTTCTTGAATTGAGGTGCCCAGAACTGGACACAGTATTCCAGATGAGGCCAAACCAATGCAGAATAGAGTGGTACCATTACCATTTAATTCAGCAGGAGGGAGAAGAAAGGAAGGGGTAGAGTCTCGCCTTTTCTCATTTGCAACCCCCTCCCCCAACTTTCAAACTCCTAAAATCAGTACATAAATTCCAGGGCTTCTCTACTTTAAACAGTAGTTCTATCTGTTCTTTTCCATTAATAATTTCTACGATCTTGTTGCTTGACCGCACCCTTTTGGCCACACTTTGATCTTGCTTGGCCCTATGTGTCCCAGATTTCATCTGTGAAATGCTGGAAGGCAGGGAAGAGAGACTCTGTCTACAGTGCACGGGTTTATACAGCATCCTTAGAATCCATCCTAAGGAATCCTGGAATTTGGAGTTTAGTGAGGGACTTGCATTTCTCTGATGGAGAGAGCTCTCACTGAGTCTCCTAATCTACAGCATGATACTTCTTTAGTAGAAAATTCTGGGTCCCTCTTTGGACTAAAGATCTCACAATGCTATAGGATGACCTGGACAGATTGGATTTAAAATGACCTGGACAGATTGGAGAGCTGGGCCAAGGCTAACAAAATGAAATTCAACAGAGAGAAGTGTAAGGTCCTACACTTAGGTAGAAAAAATGGAAGACAGAAATACAGAATGGGGGACACATGGCTGGATAGTAGTACGTGTGAAAGGGATCTAGGAGTCTTCATAGACCACAAGCTGAACATGAGTCAGCCGTGTGATGCGGAAGCCAAGAAAACCAATGCAATTGTTGGCTGCATCGATAGGAGTCTGGTGTCTAGATCGAGGGAGGTACTGGTACCACTCTACTCTGCTTTGGTTAGACCTCATCTTGAATCCTGTGTCCAGTTCTGGGCACCCCAATTCAAGAAGGACATGGTCAACCTGGAGCAAGTCCAGAGGAGGGCAACCAAAATGGTGAGAGGCCTGGAAGCCATGAAGCCCTGTGAGGACAGACTTAGAGAGCTGGGTATGTTTAGTCTGCAGAAGAGAAGGTTAAGAGGGGACAGGATAGCCATGTCTAAATGTTTGAAGGGATGTCCTGTTGAGGAGGGAGTGGGCTTGTTTTCTGCTGCTCCAGAGACCAGGATGAGGAGCAATGGATTCAAGCTGCAGGAAAGGAGATTCCACCTGAACCCCAGGAAGAACTTCCTGACAGTCAGGGCTGTCCGGCAGTGGTATCTGCTGCCTAAATGGAGTGTAGTGGAGTCTCCTCCTTCCTTGGAGGTTTTTAAGCAGAGGCTGGATGGCCATCTGTTGGGAGTGCTTTGAGGGTGTTTCTGCATAGCAGGAGGTTGGACTGGATGGCCCCGGTGGTCTCTTCCAACTCTACATTTCTATGATTCTATGACCCTTTTCGCACGTTACCTGTTTATGTGGCTGGGCGGAGCGTCTCTCATGAAAAGCCTCAGTGGGAACGCTGCTGCTTCCCTGCTGCTTGAGTTCTGCAGCAGCTTTCGGGTTGCGCAAGCACCGTGCAAATGCCCCACCCCTTCCTACCGCAGCACAACCTGGGAATTGCAGGCTAGTGGTGAGGCAGGGAGCGCGACCGGCCCAGCTCCCGATGCACTGCACGCCAGATAAGTGTGCAGTGGCCCCAGGAGCATTGCATGACTGTGCACCATTTTCGGCTCTAAGCCGAAAATGAAAAGGTGCGTGCGCGGTCCGCATCAGGCCCTTGTGCATCGCGTAAATGGGGGTGCGTCATGCAGACCACTCCTCCCATTTACGCGACACTCAAGGGACCCTCTCGCTTTAGAAATGGCGTGCAAAAAGGGCCTATGATTTTATGACTGACAGTTAACATGGTACGTGTCTAGAGAAGAGTGACCAAAGTGGTCAAAGACCCAGAAACAAAGCCTTATAAGGAACAACTTAGGGAGATGGGTATATTTTGAGGGTTATGGAGACAGATATCTGAAGGGATGGATGCCTTGCAGGAAGACTGTGTTTGTTTTCTGCTGCTCCAAAGACCAGCACACAAAGCAATGGATTCAAATGACAAGAAAAGAGATTCCATCTAAACTTTAGAAATGACTTTTTTTTTTTCTACGACAGCCTGCCTTGGAAGGTGCTCTCCCTCTTTGGAGGTCTTTAAACAGACATTGGATGAGCATCTTTCCAAGGTGCTCTAATTGTGTATTCCTGCATAGAAAGCTATTATTGTCTTTTTCAACTCTAAGGTTATTTCTGCCCTCCACTGTAACAGAGCTACTGTTCCACTTTCCTCAACCTCCTGTGGAATCCTGGGGGATTTGCAGTTCGAAGAGGAGCCTTGAGAATTCTCAGCCAGAGAGCTCTTTGGGCTCAGGAAACTCTAAAGCCTAAAATTCCACAGGAGGTTGAAAGCGTAATAATAGCACTATAACAGTGTGCGTGGGAGGGGATGGGCTAAGTTTCTATGACTCTGTGAAATTGCTAGAAGGAAGTACTAGAGATACCCTTAATGGTCTAAATTCAGAGCAGGTAGAACACCTCATAGCACCAACTGCTGAATCATAAGTCAGCACTTACACAGATCCCATCACTTCAGTTTGTTACCGTGATTCTGCTATGTCTGGTGAGAGCACCAGATATCTCTTGATATCAAATAATTTGGCCTTTATGTGACCTTTCTCTGCCACCCTACTCCACATGTTTGCAAGGGCCACTGGACAAGCACGTAATAGGCGCGGCCGTTAATGGTTGTACATTCCAAACCCCATCTAGGCAGGCAACTTAATGCCTCTTCGATGCTTAAGGGACCACTCCTTCTTGCAAACCAACCTTGCTCAGCGCGACTTTACAGAGACGCCTGGCCAAGTGCCGAGCTATTCCTTTATGTTGGGCCATCAGCGTCCTGGCCATGCTATTGTCATCCAGCACTAAGCTCATCATGTAAAACCTGGCCTTTTCCAACGCCTTTGTCCAGCTACAAATTCTCTTTGTTCTCACTGAGCATGGCATGGCCTGTATTTAAAATCCACCCTATAAAAGGTCCTCAATTCCGAGCCCTCCTCGGATCACCCTGGACTTCCATCTAGCCTTGCTGCCGCTCTGTCCAGTGAAGTTTTCCCCTCAGTTCCCGACAACTGAGTGCACCCCTCGGACTACTTTGGACGTCCATCCCGCCTTGCTGTCGGTTTGTCCAGCGAGTCGCCCCCTCAGCGGACCACGCTGAGCTTTCTTCCCTGCAACTCTCCATTCTCTCCAGGACTACAAGAAAAGGTGTCGTATTACCCATTCCCCCTGAAACGCTCCATTTCTATTTCTCAGTTAGTTAGTGTATGTCGTGCCTTTCGTGTTTCTTGTCTTCAATAAAATATTATTTGTTGCTTGAAGAACTTGTCTAACCGCTCTCTGACCTGATGCTGTAGACATAGGGTTAAAGATCCCAGCTAAAGTTACCCTGCCTCTCACTAGCTTAAGAGAGTGCTCGAGTCTAATTTCCCCCATCTTGTGTTTTTATTTGGTAATTTAGGTGCCCCTCCTGGGACCCCCAACACACAGGTTAACAAGTTGGTCTCCTCTAGTTGTAAGCAGCTCCTGTATTCATGGGCTATGGGCTCTGCTGGCTAAGGCTGCTGGGTCATGCAGTGCAAGTACATCCAGAGGACCAGATGATTCCTTCCCCTCCCGAAACTCCAAACCCCAGGATTCCATACGATATTGAAAGAGGAATCATAGCACTATAACTGTCTCATGCAGAAATGGCCAAGGTCACATGGGGAATTGTAGTTCAAAAGAAGAACTGTTCTGGAATTCCATGAAAGTAACTTCTCCAGGACAGTCAGAGTTTGAGAGTTGGACTGTCACTCTGGAGACCAGGGTTCAGTTCCCCACTTGGCCATGGAAACCCACTGGGTGACCTTGGGTGGGTTACACACTCTCAGCCCCCAACAACTCTGTAATAGGTTTGCCATCGGGTCACCATAAGTCAGAAACAAGTTGAAGGCATACAACAAAAATCCCCTAGGCCCTGGTCTTGTCTCTTGAAATCGTAAATGTTTAGAGCTAGCAAAGCAATCAATTGGTGAAAGTGGTACATCCATGGTTTTTTATTATTTTTAACCTTTTTAGTGATTCAGGTGCTTTCTCAATGGAAGCAGAGTGCTTGAACATTTCTTTGTCGGTGCAGTGCCTTTAAAAAATCCTCCTGTTTCAGAAGCTGGGAACCTGGAACAGAGCTGTGTGTTTATAGGATCACCGCATGGCGGGAGAGAGGGCGAAAAAGGGATTGACTTGGTTTTCACAACAGGCAATACAAACCCAAGCCTGAGGTTTTGGCAATGGTACCAGAGGTCTTGGGAAGGGTTTTGGTAATTGTACGTGACACAAGAAACCCGATCATATTTTTTTTTTTCCTTTTACATCTAATCTGTCTCTTTTCAAAGATTAGAGTGCTCCAAATGAAGAGAAAAAAAGCAGCAACAGTTTGTTCTCAAAATGTACCCACTAAGGCATAAAGAAGACCCTCTGCCACAAGGCACAAACACACCAGCTTATATACACACACTTTTAACTAGCAGCTGAGTTCCATTGCTTTAAATCAGACCATGAATTCCACCCCCTCCCCAAAAAATCCACCCTTTTGGGGACTACAGCTCCCAAAATCCCCCTCAAAGCTGTCATGGCCATCATGCTGGCTGGGGAATTCTGGGAGTTTTAGTAATCTTTTCAAACTTTGCTTCAGAGCCAAGTGTTCCCATAATTCAAAAGTGGGCAAATACAGCCAATGCAGGAGTCAATTTTGGACTCTAACCTTGTCCATCTGCATGGCCAAGGTCACTGCATGCACAACTTCACTTAGAATAATGGAATCTTAGAGTTGGAAGGGACCACAAAGGCCATCTAGTCGAACCCCCTGTCATGCAGGAGTGTGCAGCTAAACCACTCCTAAAAGATGCCCACCCAGCCTCTGTTTAAAGGTCTCCAAAGATGGAGAATCCACCACCATTCAAGGTTGTCTATTCCACTGTTCATCAGTTTTTACAGTAAAGAAATTCTGTTGGTTCTCATCCTAGTCTCTGGAGCAGCAGGAAACAAGCTTGCTCCATCTTCTACATGACATCCCCTCAGGTACTTAAAGAGGGCTATCATATCACCTCATTGTCTTCTCTTCTCCAAGCTAAACAACCCAGATCTCCAAGCTGTTCCTCATAGAGCTTGGTTTCCAGACCTTTGGTCATCTTGGTTGCCCTTCTCTGAACATGTTCCAACTTTTTGATATAGTTCTTGAACTGTGGTATGCAGAAACTTCTGCAAATGTGAAGTTAATGCTGATGTTCCACATCATATAAAAATGTGAATGCTTCTGCAGGGAAAGTTACTTATCTGTTGGACACCCAAATGTTGCCAGCCCATATCCTTCTCATTTGCAGTTTCTCTGGAGTCTCACAGACTGCAGTGGTCCTGTCTGTCCAGTCCATTAGAGTCCACCTCACCCCACTTGTTGTCTTCCACAAAATCTCACCTGTTGAACTGTTTCACTTTCTAGGAGGGAAGGTGAAGGCCTACGGATCTTCTGGGACAAAGTGCAAGAGCCAACATTTCTCTCCCGTTGGAATCCCTGGTCCACTGACGTCCCTTATGCAACCTTCATAGAACATCCAGTGAAGAACAGCAGCCAAAGGTTCAACACCATCTGTGAGGTGAGCTACAGACCAGTGGATGAGGACCACATGAGTGTGGGATCCCATTATCCCATTCTTCCATACAGAAGCTCCAAAGAAAAGGTGTGGTTTCCCCAAGCTTTGTTCAGGACAACACTTCCCCAAATTGACTTCCCCATGGAGAAATTCAGGGATGAGGGGACCACTGGTAGGAAGATGTCTAAGCACCATTTCCCAAAATAATGTTGCAGTAACACTAATTACAGCCTCCAGAGTCTGCTTTGCTCATCTTCATGCTAAGAACTTTTATTATAAGGGAGCCCTGGTGGCGCAGTGGTTAAATGCTAGTACTGCAACCACAAGGTTGTGAATTCGACCCTGCTGGGCTCCAGGGTTGACTCAGCCTTCCATCCTTCCACAGGTCGGTAAAATGAGTACCCAGCTTGTTGGGGGCAATTAGGTAAAACACATTGTAAACCGCTTAGATAACACTCAGTTGATAAGCGGTATAGAAATAAATGCTATTGCTATAACAGGGGTGGGAAGAGTATGGCCCTGGGGCCATGAGTGGCCCTCCAAGGATGTTTTTGTGGCCCTTGAAATCTCAGTGTCTCCAGACTGATCTTTTTCTAGCCAAAAGAAGAGGGCAAGCAGCTGTTGCTGAAAGCCTCCACAATTGCAACAGCTCAATCGCAGAATCTTATAGGAAGGGACCATCTTATAGGAAGGGCCATCAAGGCCCACTCCTTGGCATGCAGGAATGCTCTACTAAAGCAGCCAATTAAACAATGAAAGAGAAACTAAGGGAATGACAGAAAAGAAGAAAAAAACAGAGGGAAGACAGAGTACCTGCAATAAACAATGGGGATTAAAAATATGGCAAATGTGTGTGGGGAGAATCCACATCAGAGCAGCTCAGAGAACAGCTCATTCCACAAGCAGATAAAATTTATGTATTTCTTTTGCAAAACAAAGATGTGCAGCAGAATCCTAGGGCTAGCCCTCTCCTGTTGCATGGTGGAGCCCTCTGTAGAAGCCCCAAGGAGACAGGAGATTGTGGGGTTGCAGCAGCTGTAGGGGTGGCTGATAAAGAAGTGTCATTGAGCAGGGATGCAAATCTCTGTTAATTTGGATCCCATAGGCAAGAAGGAAAAAATTAATCAATTTTCTTCCAGTTGCAAAAATATCTTTGACAAAGTGAGCCCTGGTGGCACAGTGGTTAAATGCCAGTACTGCAAGCCACAAGCCACAAGGTTGTGAGTTCGATCCTGCCAGGCTCCAAGGTTGACCCAGCCTTCCATCCTTTTGCAGGTCGGTAAAATGAGTACCCAGCTTGTTGGGGGCATGTATAGAAATGTTTCGAAATACATGCTATTTGTAAGTTGTTTGCCACCTCGATCCATATGGAGAGGCGGGATACAAATAAATAATAAATAATAATAATAATAATAACTGGGCACTTTTCAAGGACTATTCATAATTTCCTCACTAGCCTGTTCGAGTGCTAGGATTCCACTTGCAACATCCTATGGCATCCTGGGGTTTGCAGTTTCGGGAGGGGCCGGCCGCCCCCCCCCCAAAACTGCAAACCCCAGGATGCCATAGGATGTTGCAAGTGGAATCCTAGCACTAGAACAGGCTAGTGCGGAAATGGCCATAGTTTGGAACTTATCCTGTGTTCCAAGTTTACTTTTGTGCTGAATTCATTATCTTTTGTGCATGAGTTGTTGTTATTGTTATTACTGATTGTTGCTCTTATTGTTTATGTGCCTTTAAGTCATTTCTGACTTTAGGTGGTCCAGGGGCGGGGGAGCTATCATGGGGTCTTCTTGGCGAGATTTTGTCCAGAGGGCGTTTGTCTTTGCCTTTCTCTGAAGTGGAAAGAGTGTGACTTGCTGAAGATCACCCATTGGGTTTCCGTGGCTAAGTAGGCATTCGAACTCTGGTCTCTCAGAATTGTAGTCCAATATAGCAATAGCAATAGCATATATTTCTATACCGCTTATCAACTGAGTGTTATCTAAGCGGTTTACAATGTATTTTAGCTAATTGCCCCCAATAAGCTGGGTACTCATTTTACCGACCTGCGGAAGGATGGAAGGCTGAGTCAACCTTGGAGCCGGGCAGGATTGAACTCACAACCTTGTGGTTGCAGTACTAGCATTTAGCCACTGCGCCACCAGGGCTCCCTGTCCAGTGCTCAAAACAACAGATCACATTTGTTTTCAAGGGCATCTTCAGAGCGGGCTTGAGTTTGCCTTCCTCTGAGCCTGAGAGAGTGTAACTTGTCCAAGATCAAACGGTGGGAGCAGGAATTCGAACCCTGGTCTCCTGGAATCCTGGACCTCTATGTGCTTTTTCCCCCTCCCTTAGGTCATTTCCGCACTAGCCTGTTATAGCACGATGATTCCACTTTCAACATCCTATGGAATCTTGGGGTTTGCATTTTAGGGAGGGGCCGCTAAACTGCAAACCCCTGGATTCCATAGAATGTTGAAAGTGGAATCATCGCGCTATAAGAGTGTAGCGCAGAAATGGCCTGAGACTGACATCACACAAAAGATAAAAATGTAATTAAACTACCAATCCAAGTAAAAGCCTTTAAAAGCATGAACATTAAAAAGAAAAAAAGAAAAAATACAGACAATGCTGCACCTTATGAAGGGCCCTTTCCCGCTAGGCAACTGTCTCTGCTGAAACAGAACAGTCTTCGTCTTCCTAGGGAAGGAAAGCAAGGAAAGTCCCAATCCAACCCCTCCAGGAATCACAAAAAGAAAGAAGAAACAGGGATTGGAAAAAAGAAATGTGGCAGCACCTTTAAGACTGTTTTTTTATTATTATTATTTTCACATGAGCTTTCATGGATATAAACTCACTTAATTAAACTATTAAGTTCATACCCCTGAAAGCTCGTGCAAAAATTAAAAAATAGTGTTAAAAGTGCTGCTTCTTTTCTTTTCTTTTCTTTTCTTTTCTTTTCTTTTCTTTTCTTTTCTTTTCTCTTCTTTTCTTCTGTTGTCTCCCTTCCTTCCTTCTTTTCACACTGCAAGAGACTAAGGTAGCTGCAACTTTGAAAACTCTGTAGGAATGGAGTCCCAGAGCCTGGGAGTAGCTACCGTTATTTCACTGGCCATTTCCGCACCAGACTGTCATAGCACTACTATTCCACTTTGAACATCCTACGGAATCCTGGGGTTTGCAGTTTTGGGGAGGGTCCACTGACGTCTCCCTAAACTGCAAACCCCAGGATTCCGTAGGATGTTGAAAGTGGAATAATAGTGCTATAACAGTCTGGTGAGGAAATGGCCACTGTGTCTGCAAAGGAAGCAGGTCTTCCATCTGGAAACTGTGATTTTTCTACACAGACAAGAACCGTCCAATGCAGAAAAATAACCCTTTCTGCCCGCCCCCCCTCAAACCCCTAAAGTTTCAGTGTTGTGAAATTTTGCACAGTAAAAGTCCCAAACTGTTAAAAATGTTGCACATCAAGATTTCTGTGAAACTGTAGAATATTCCTTTCACCCCCATCGTGGAGTGAAAGTGAGATCCTTCAGTATTGCTTGTCCCTCGATGTAAACACGAATTGAGCAGTGAGTGTGTTTCCTTCTCTTTCTTGTAGAGGGAAACATGAGCTCCTCACCCAACCGTGGATTTAAAAGCTCCCATGTTCAGGTCATAAGCAATATCTTTTTTTTCTCCTTTCTCCTGAATTATCTCCCCATCTGCACTCCTGCTTGTAACAATGTTAGTAACTGGGGGCATTTCTGCACTAGACTGTTATACCGCTATAATTCCACTTTCAACATCCTATGGAATCCTGGGGTTTGCAGTTTCGGGAGGGCCTTTGAGGGGAGAGGGTCTTCGAGGTCCCTCCTGAAACTGCAGATCCCAGGATTCCATAGGATGTTGAAAGTGGAATCATAGCACTATAATAGGCTAGTGTTACCCTGTATGTTGGGGGTCCCAGGAGGGACACCCAAATAACCAAATAAAAACACAAGTTGGGGGAATTTAGCTTGAGCACTCTTTTGGCTAAACGAGAGGCAGGGTAACTCTAGCAAGGATCTTTAACCCAATGTCTACGGCTTCAGGTCAGAGAGCAGGCAAGCAAGTTTAAAAGTAACAAAAATAACAATTTTATTGAAAGATAAACAGCAAATAAAAACAACACGCACACTAGCTAACTTGGAGGCAGAAATGGAGAGCTTAGGGATGGGGAATGCGACACCTGGTCTCCTAGTCCTGGAGAGAAAGACGGGGTTCCGGGAGAGAAAGCTCAGCGTGGCTGGCTGAGGGGAGCTCCTTAGACAAACTGGCAGCAAGGCGGGATGGAAGTCAAGGGTGATCCAAGCAGTCCAGGGAGGATTTGGAAAAGGGGGCCTTTTATAGGGCGGATTTTACCTACAGGCTATGTTATGAGAACAAAGGAAATTTGGGGTTGGACAAAGGAGTTGTAAAAGGTCAGGTTTTGCATGATGGGTTTAGCTCTTAAGACAATAGCGTGGCTGGTACGTTGATGGCCCGACATAAAGAAATGGCTCGGCTCTCGGCCGAGTGGCTTTGTGTGAAGATATGCACCGAGCAAAGCCAGTTTGCAGGGAGGTTTTTCCTAAAGCAACAGAGAGGCTTAAGCTGCCTGCCTGAATGGGGTTTTGAGATGTACAACCATTAACGGCCGCGCCCAATACGTGCTTGTCCAGAGGACTTCTGCAAACACGCGGAGTAGGGTGGCAGAGAAAGGTCAAGCCAAGGCCGAATTATTTGATATCAAAAGGATATCTAGGGCTCTCACCAGACATATCATAACTGCAGTAACACTAGTGTGGAAATGGCCTGGATCTCCTTAGAAAAACACAATCAGACAGAGAAGGAGGGTTGTGCATTCATCACAAAGTTTTTCAGTGCAGTTCTGGGGAAAATTTGAGAATTGTCCCCTTCCACGTTTTTTTTTTTTTTTTTTGTGAGGAGCATGTTTGCTTCATCATTCTTTCTCTTGTGTTCTCAGTAGCACTGGGAAGGAGTGGGAATAGAGGAGGTTCTTTTGCATTCATGAGACGTAACAGATTTCTCACACAAACGATTTCCAGCAAAACATCTGATTCACCGAGAAATGAAATTGTTCACACTTAATGTAACAAAGGGACTGTGAAGAATCCAGCAGAATTTAAGGGAAACCAGGGACAGCTTACGGGCAACAGTCTTTGGAAGAGCATCAAATAAACTCTGTGTGAGCATATGACTCTTCCCACCCAACCCCAATGCTGCCAGATGCAAGTATTATTTTTTTTCCTTGGTCAGGCCTCATCTGGAACCCTTAGTACACTTCTGGGCAACTGATATTAGGAAGGAAGGAAGGAAGGAAGGAAGGAAGGAAGGAAGGAAGGAAGGAAGGAAGGAAGGAAACTGGAAACCATGAAGCCCTATGAGGATAGACTTAGAAAGCTAGGTATGTTTAGTCTGCAGAAGAGAAGGTTAAGAGGGGACAGGATAGCCATGTTTAAATATCTGATGGGATGCCATGTAGAGGAAGGAGAGGGATTGTTTTCTGCTGCTCCGGAGACCAGGACAAGGAGCAATGGATTCAAGCTGCAGGAAAGGAGATTCCACCTGAACCTCAGGAAGAACTTTCTGATGGTCAGAGCTGTCCGGCAGGGGAATCTGCTGCTGCCTCCGTGGAGTGTCGTGGAGTCTCCTGTTTCTTTGGAGGCTTTTAAGGAGAGGCTGGACGGCCATATGTCGGGAGTGCTTTGATGTGTGTTCCTGCATAGCAAGGGGTTGGACTGGATGGCCCCTGGGGTCCCTCCCACTCTATGATTCCATGATTCAAAGAATGGTTGATAAAAAGGTTGATAAAAAGTATGGAGAACAAAAACACATAAGAAAAGGTTGAAGGAGCTGGCCATGTTCAGCTTAGTAAGTAGAGGTTGGAAGAATGACACAACCTCACACTTTCGATACTTCAAGGGCTATCACAGAGAGGAGGAGGCAGGCATGTTCTCTGCTGCCCAGAAGGTAGGACCCGATCTAATGTTTTAAGTTATAGGAGGATCGATTTTGATTGAGCATGGGAAGGAACTTCTTGATAGAGGGTTCAGCAATGGATCTGATTTCCTGGAGAGGTGATGGGGTCTCTTTCTCAGGATGTCTTCCAAAAGAGGGTGGACACATACTTTCTGGGAACGTTGTAACTGAAGTTCCTGCATCAAGCGAGGAGTTGCTGGCCTCTTTCCAACTCTGTTATTCTGTTACCCTGTGTGTTGGGGGTCCCGGGAGGGGCGCCCAAATTGCCAAATACAAACACATGTTGGGGGAATTTATCTGGAGCACTCTCTTGGCTAAACGAGAGGCAGGGTAACGTTAGCAAGGATCTTTTAACCCAATGTCTGCGGCTTCAGGTCAGAGAGCAGGCAAGCAAGTTTAAAAGTAACAAAAAATAACAATTTTATTGAAAGATAAACAGCAATTAAAGCAACGCATAAACACTAGCTAACTTAGGAATGGAAACGAAGAAGTTTGGGAAGAATGGGTGATATGACACCTGGTCTCGTTGTCCTGGAGAGAAAGATGGGGTTCCAAGAAGGGAGGCAGGCTCAGTTGTGGAGAACTGAGGGGAAAACTTCCCTGGACAGAGCGGCAGCAAGGCAGGATGGAGGTCCAGGGTGATCCAAAGAAGTTCCAAAAGTGGGGACCTTTTTTAGGGGGAGTTTGTGCATACCGGCCATGGCATGCCAGGTGGGAACAAAGGAAATTTGGAGCTGGACAAAGGATTTGGAAAAGGTCAAGTTTGCATGAGGAGCTTAGCGCAATAGTTTGGCCAGTATGTAAATGTCCTGTCTAAAAGGACTGGTTCGGCTGAGAGCCGTGCAGCTATTGTAAGGTTTGCAGTGTGAAGTTCCCTGAAGCTACGAGCGAGGCTTGAGTTTCTGGCCTCAATGGGGTCTGGAATGTAAAACCATTAGCGGCTGCACCCTGTCCGTGCCTGTCCGGAGAACCTCGCAAACAAGTGGAGTGGGGTGTCTGAAAAAGGTCAGGCAAAGGCCAAATTGTTTGATATCAAAATGATATCTGGGGTCCTCACCAACAGTGCCATAGCAGGAGTAACAATTCTATCATCCTAAACATTTGCTGCAGAAAAAAAACCCCAGAAAGCAAGAAGTAAAACCCAACATTGAGTTACCCTGCTGGTTCTCACAGCAATGAAGTAGCACTCGGTCTTTCGTGTGTTTTTTCCAACTACCGCAGTGCAGCTGCAAGCCAAAAATGCTGTTGTGTGAGCAGAGTACATCTCACAGACCTAATAATGCAAACACCCCACAGAGGATGACAACCAGGTGCTGATGGGCCCATATGATTTACCCCAGGTGTGTCTTCCGTTTTCCTGGCTTTCCATTTCCTTCCTGGAAGCTAAATTTTGCTTCCACGACACATGGACCACTTTTTCCCATGCTGGGGATGCCACTGGGGACCACAGCCATATCTATCTGGACAAAGTGTGAATCTGCAGCTTGTCTACTCTGGTCAACCTGGAGATGTGTACAAGTCAAGTTGTCCATCTAGGACATAGGTGGGCAAAATGTGGCCCATGGCCACATGTGGCCCCTGTGACCCTAAAGTGTAGCCCCTCAGGAACCCCTCCCAAAGCCCTACAGCTAAAGTTTTTTTTTATAAAAAAAAATCCAGGCCTGTTATTAGACAACCTCCACCACCCCAAAACACCCCAAATGTGCCAAACCCAGTTTGGTTTGCTTCATGTCATTGCTCCCTCTAAAGCCCCCCAAACCTTCCCAAAACACAGTATAACCAAATAAAAAAAATCGGCTGCAAATAGGCCAAAATGGCAGCCAGAAGTGACATCATGTCACTTTGGACACCCAAAAATGCGCTGGTATGGCCTGCCAGGTGAGCCCTGGATGGAAAAATGGCCCCTGCCCAATGTTAGAGTTGGCCACTTCTGGTCTAGGACAACCACATAGACAAGTCAACTTATCCATCACAAACATCATAAACGATATTCACAAGTTGGAGTGTGTCCAGAGAATGGCAACACAATGGGAAAAGGCCTGGAAACCATGAAGGTCTCTGAGGAGTGGCTTAGGAGCTGGTCATATTTAGCCTGGAGAAGAGAAGGTTAAGAGGGGACATGGCAACCATTTTTCAGTATTTGAGAGACTGTTGTATGCAAAATGGGGCAAGCTTGTTTTCAGCTGCTCCAGAGACCAGGATATGGAGCAATGGATTCAAACTTCAAAAAAAAAGATTGTACCTAAACATTAGGAAGAATTTCCTCAAAGTAAGACCAGTTCAGAAGAGAAAATGCTGCTGCTATGGTGGAGTCTCCTTCTCTGGAAGTTTTCAAAGAGAGGCTGAATGGTCATCTGCCAAAAGGAGTGTTAGATTGTGTCTCCTTGCATGGAGGAATGGGGCTGGACCGGGTGGCCCTTGGGGTTTCTTCCTGCTCTATCATTCTATAAACATTTCTTGTTCGTTGATGTTGTTGATTTGGAAAGTGAAATATGAAGATAGAGGCCAGAATCCTGTTGGTGTTTTATGCATGCACAAGTTTCTCTATGGAAACTATTGGGTATTTTTGTCTGATAAAAAAATATGTATTCATTTCAAACTTCCAGAAGCAGAGTTGCACAGATGGTGCTCTTGCACATGGAAATGCATTGCCCACAGACACATATTGTGCATTACACATGAAGGTGCATGCACATTCAATCATGCAATTTCACATTGGCTTTTTTAGCTCAGTTGTCCTATGCTGACATTCAACCCCAGGCTTGTGTATCATAATCAATGCATAACTGTGAATATGGGGATTGATGCAAGAAAACACTGATGGCCTGAGAATCTGAACTCCCTTTTATTCAGAACACACAGATGTTAAAACATCCCATGTCTCTTAGCTGCTTACCTGGCTTTTTTGTTACTGGGCTGCCGCTCACATTCATAGATCTTCCCTTATGGAGACCTCCTTCAACTGCAGTCAGGACTTTGTGTAGCTTAGAATTTTGCACATTAAAAAAGTATTCCAGATGACAACATCCCCGGTGGTTTTGGCTCATGCCCAAGGTATGACTCATCATTGCCTGTGGTCAGCCCTGGTACGCAGAATTGCCACGGGGCTTCCACCCAATGGACAATTTCAAAACGAATTTGGAGCCTCATGTTTTCAGTATTCAATGAACGAATGAACAAAATTCTAATATGAATAGCAAAGTATTGTAGTGGGGCAGGAGACAGTATTTATAAATACCAAAGTCAGGATCTTCCATGCCATTGAACTTCCAATTTCTATGTATGAAAGTGGCACAGTGAAGAAGGGAGCCTTGGTGGCGCAGTGGTTAAATGCCAGTGCTGCAAGCCACAAGGTTGTGAGTTCGATCCTGCCCGGCTCCAAGGTTGACTCAGCCTTCCATCCTTTCGCAGGTCGGTAAAATGAGTACCCAGCTTGTTGGGGGCATGTATAGAAATGTATCGAAATACATGCTATTTGTAAGTTGTTCGCCGCCTTGATCCATATGGAGAGGTGGGATACAAATAAATAAATAAAAATAAATAAAAGAAAGCTGATAGGAAGAAAATCAACTCATTTGAAATGTGATTCTGGAGGAGAGTTCTAGGGATGCTGTGGGCTGCTCAAAAGACAAATAAATATGTCCAAGAACAAACCAACCCCAAACTCTCCCTAGAAGCCAAAATGAGTGAACTGAAACTGTCGTGCTTTGGACATATTGTGAAATGATGTGATTCACTAGAAATGCCATTAATACTTGGTAAGGTAGAAGGCAGGAGAAATAGAAGGAGACGACACGACAGGTGGATGGACTCAATCAAAGATGCCATGGCTTCCCTGAGTCTCAAACATCTGAGTCGGGTTGCTGATAACCAGCAGGACCTGGAGATGTTTTATTCAGAGGGTCATTATAAATCAAAGTTGATTTATCAGCAGTTAACAACCAGTGGCACAGGGAGGGGGCAGGGGGATGATGTGCCCTGGGTGGCACTTTTTTGGGGATGCTGCCGCTCCTTGCCTGCCCCGTCATGCCGTCGCCCCATTCCCATGCATAGTTGCCCCACCCCTGTGCATCGTCATCCCGCCCTGTCAGGAACCGAATTCACACACACAAATGTAACAGTGCTAATCCACTATTTATTAGGAGTGTGGTGCATAGTACAGGACTTCAGTGAGCGAACTGAAGGCAATTAGCAAAATCCAAACATTAGAAGCAAATAGTTTCCCATTCCGCCCGCAAGAGACCTTGAAGTGCCGGCTTCAGCTTGGCGGTGCTTATCACTACATTCCTAGCTTTGTTTATCTAACGGTCTCTGGTTCCCATACCTTGTTACAAGCAAGCAGTTAATTAACTCCTACTACATGTCCCATAACTGAAATATGGAGGGCTACCTGATACGCCGCTGCATGTTGTTGCCCTGCCCCTGTCCCTACCCTGCTTGCGCCAAGCTATGCCATTGTTAACAGCAATGTAGCTGCGCAGACCTTGTGGTGGTGAGCCCCTTGGTTTGGAGCATCTTCTGTCCGATAGAGATCTGTCTATCCCTTTCTAGAAAGCATCCCTTGACTTTAAAAAGAAATCCTCCAAGTGCTTTCTTAAAGCCATTGTACTCTAAATGAGACAGACACCTAAAATCATCATCATCATCATCATCATCATCATCGAACCATAGAATCCTAGAGTTGGAAGAGACCCCAGGGGCCATCCAGTCCAACCCCCTGCTATGCAGGAACAGCCATCAAAGCACTCCCAACAGATGGCCATCCAGCCTCTACTTAAAAACCTCCAAAGAAGGAGGAGACTCCACCACACTCCATGGAGGCAGCAGATTCCACTGCCGGACAGCCCCGACCATCAGGAAGTTCTTCCTGAGGTTCAAGTGGAATCTCCTTTCCTGCAGCTTGAATCCATTGCTCCTTGTCCTGGTCTCTGGAGCAGCAGAAAACAAGCCCACTCCTCCCTCTACGTGGCATCCCTTCAAATATTTAAACATGGCTATCCTGTCCCCTCTTAACCTTCTCTTCTGCAGACCAAACATCCCCAGCTCTCTAAGTCTATCCTCATAGGGCTTCATGGCTTCCAGGCCTCTCACCATTTTGGTCGCCCTCCTCTGGACTTGCTCCAGCTTGTCAATATCCTTCTTGAATTGGGGTGCCCAGAACTGGACACAGTATTCAAGATGGGGTCTAACCAAAGCAGAGTAGAGTGGTACCAGTACCTCCCTCGATCTAGACACCATACTCCTATTGATGCAGCCGAGAATTGCATTGGCTTTCTTGGCTGCTGCATCACACTGCTGACTCATGTTCAGCTTGTGATCTACCAAGACTCCTAGATCATCGTCATCCTCCTTTCTTACCTGGGTTGAACAACAGATTGAAATTTAGCTCCAAATAGAAACATACTAGACTTAAAAATGTGCACAAAAAGTCCCCAAAATCTTGGAGGGTTTGACCCTTTTTTTCAATAGAGTATGTCAGTATGTCCAAAACACAAGAACCTTATCTTTCTCATCATGGACAAGAAAATTTGTGACTATTCTTTACCTCCCTGGGCTGCTGGGATTTGGGGAAGCATTTTGAAGAGCCAGAGGGGAGGACATAGCAGAGCTGTGGGGTGTGGAGAAGTGGCGTGACCTGAAATTCAAAGCACTTGCTACTTTCTCAAGAGCCCGTCTGCGTCATATCCTGGAGGCAGAGACTGCTGAGGAAAACCCCGGTTGCATTCAGGATCGACACGCCTGTCTCCAAAGATTTGCATTCATAAGACAACAACTCCGTGACCCTTCTGCCATGTCAGCACAACTTCTGCTTCCATCAAAGGAGGGAATGAAATGAATCCCTTTAACCTTGGGGTGTGCAAAAAATGACCTGGAGAGCATACAGTTCCTAGGGCCATTTTGTGGGCCTCCCAGGGACTCCCAGGAGTTAAATCCTTTTGAAAAATATCTCAGCCAGAGAGTTTTTGGCCTCAGTAAACTACAAATCCCAGAATTCCAGTGGATCTTGAATGTGGAGTAATAGCACTAGAGCAGAATAGGGCAGAAATGGCCAAAGCAGCCTTTGCCTAGCAATGAAAAGAGAGCAGAGAGGGGTCCAACCAAGCCCCCTGTGGGAGGGAATTCCACAGTCTGGAAGCCACCACTGAGAAGGCCCTGTCGATTATGTTGGGGGTGGTGATAGGTCCAAGAGAAAGCCCTCCTCTTAGAATTTCAAATCATGGTAGGTTTATAGGAGCCCTGGTGGCGCAGTGGTTAAATGCCAGTCCTGCAAGCCACAAGGTTGTGAGTTCGATCCTGCCGGGCTCCAGGTTGACCTAGCCTTCCATCCTTCCGCAGGTCGGTAAAATGAGTACCTAGCTTGTTGGGGGCAGTTGGCTAAAACACATTGTAAACCACTTAGAGAGCACTTAGCTGATAAGTGGTATAGAAATAAATGCTATTTGTAATGTATAATGTACTTCATGTTGTTTGCCACCTCGATCCATGTGGAGAGGCAGGATACAAATAAATAAATATTATATATGTATGTATGTATGTGTGTGTGTGTGTGTGTGTGTGTATATATACACATACACACACATACATACATACACACACACATATACATACATACATACATACATACGTACATATATACACACACACACAGGAAGATAGCAACCTTTTGATAGTCTGGACCCAAACTACTGCTTTATAGGCTGTAATCTAGGCTTTGAATTGTTCCCGAAATCTGTATTGCATTGTGCTGTATTGCACTGCATTGTTGCATTGTTGCAAACCTGTCAAAATATTCACAGTCCACCTACTGTGAGAGAAGATAAAAGGTGTGGGATTAATAGTTCAGACAAGCCATGAAGACAGGAGTGGCTTTGTGAGGCAAGCCAAAGGCCAGGAAAATAAAAGGAGGACATTTAAAGGTGTAGGAGTAGGAATATACTTTAATAAAAGTATATTGTTATAACTTTAATAAAAATATAATTTTTTAAGAAAAGTAACCTTAGGGTGGGCAAAATATGACTCGGGGAGCATGCAGTTCCCAGGGCTATTTTGTGGGGCCCCCAGGGACCCCCAGGAGTTAAATCCTTTTGAAAAATGTCTCAGCCAGAGAGTTTTTGACCTCAGTAAACTACAAATCCCAGAATTCCAGTGGATCTTGAATGTGGAATAATAGCACTAGAGCAGAATAAGGCAGAAATGGCCAAAGCAGCCTTTGCCTAGCAATGAAAAGAGAGCAGAGAGGGGTCCAACCAAGCCCCCTGTGGGAGGGAATTCCACAGTCTGGAAGCCACCACTGAGAAGGCCCTGTCGATTATGTTGGGGGTGGTGATAGGTCCAAGAGAAAGCCCTCCTCTGAGAATTTCAAAACGTGGTAGGTTTATACAGGAAGATAGCAACCTTTTGATAGTCTGGACGCAAATTACTACTTTATAGGCTGTAATCTATGCTTTGAATTTTTCCCGAAATCTGTATTGCATTGTGCTGTATTGCACTGCATTGTTGCATTGTTGCAAACCTGTCAAAATATTCACAGTCCACCTACTGTGAGAGAAGATAAAAGGTGTGGGATTAATAGTTCAGACAAGCCATGAAGACAGGAGTGGCTTTGTGAGGCAAGCCAAAGGCCAGGAAAATAAAAGGAGGATATTTAAAGGTGTAGGAGTAGGAAAAGAATTTGGGAAAGAGAACCTGAGCATAAGAGAGCTGGGAAAGTAAGCAAGAAAACAGTAGAGGGGGAGAGGAAATGAAGCGGCAAAAACTTTGAAGAAACTTCAACGCGCTTTGGCTCTGAAGGAGATGTTTTTGAACAACATCCCATCACCATGAGAGATGCTAGAAGTCCAAAAAAGTAACTTTTCTAGACTCTGAGAGGAGCTAGGTACCAAGGGTGTGGGAAAAGTTATGAGATAAGGGGAGACAAAGAGAGAAGATGCTGGATAGCAGTACATATGAAAGGGATCCAGGAGTCTTCATAGACCACAAGCTGAACATGAGTCAGCAGTGTGATGCGGCAGCCAAGAAGGCCAATGCAATTCTCGGTTGCATTGAGGGAGGTACTGGTACCGCTCTACTCTGCTTTGGTTAGACCTCATCTTGAATCCTGTGTCCAGTTCTGGGCACCCCAATTCAAGAAGGACATGGTCAAGCTGGAGCAAGTCCTGAGGAGGGCGACCAAAATGGTGAGAGGTCTGGAAGCCATGAAGCCCTATGAGGATAGACTTAGAGAGCTGGGCATGTTTAGTCTGCAGAAGAGACGGTTAAGAGGGGACAGGATAGCCATGTTTAAATATCTGAAGGGATGCCATGTGGAGGAGAGAGAGGGCTTGTTTTCTTCTGCTCCAGAGACCAGGACAAGGAGCAATGGATTCAAGCTGCAGGAAAGGAGATTCCACCTGAACCACAGGAAGCAACATATCCCACACGGTCAGGGCTGTCCGGCAGTGGGATATGTTGCTTCAGAGTGAGGTGGAGTCTCCTTCTTTGGAGGTTTTTAAGCAGAGGCTGGATGGCCATCTTTGAAAGGATGCCATGTAGAGGACGGAGTGGGCTTGTTTTCTGCTGCTCCAGAGACCAGGACAAGGAGCAATGGGTTCAAGCTGCAGGAAAGGAGATTCCACTTGAACCTCAGGAAGAACTTCCTGACAGTCAGGGCTGTCCAGCAGTGGAATCTGCTGCCTCCATGGAGTGTGGTGGAGTCTCCTTCTTTGGGGGTTTTTAAGGAGAGGCTGGATGGCCATCTGTTGGGAATGCTTTGATGGGTGTTCCTGCATCGCAAGGGGTTGGACTGGATGGCCCCTGGGGTCTCTTCCAACTCTCCATTTCTATGATTCTATGCCACACCAATCATTGTTCAGTCTTGAGCAGCTTTGCTCCATTTCAACCCCTAGACGCTCGCCCTCTTCCTCCCCAGTTTATGTCTCTCCCTGTTTATCCTCCAAGAGGGCTTGGCCCTTTTCCCTGGAGTCTGAGCCGACTGCCTGGCATGGCGTAACACAACCCCTTTGTGTTCCCGGCATTCTGGGGATGCCTCGGTGTGTTAGAAGTCACTCCCGGGCAGCGGGGAAACAGCCTTGTTTTTAATCCTCATTCTCTGAATAAGCAAGGAAAAGTGCCCAACGTCTTTTGAAGGCGTTAAGAAATGGATTTCATGAGCTTGGCAGCTCCGGAGGCTGGGAGAGTTGGAATTTAAAAATGTCCCCGAACACCAGTGCCACACCGGGCTTGTGTCATGTTTCGGGGGGGGGCATGTTATTTGGGGAGGGGGTGAGAGTGCAGCCAAGGGATAAGAGAGACACAGTGAGATGAGGTGGATCCGGTTACTCCCTGATCCTTGCTGTGGAGAGCCAAGCACCTGCTGGACCTTCTGGACAGGTTGTTGTTGTTCTCCTTTCCTCCTGCTGGTTGTGGAGAGTGTTGTTGTGACGCACAAAATGCTCCCAGTCATTGGCTGGGTTTCATCATTCCTGCCAGGGTATTTTTAATCCATCAGGACAGGCCTCCTTCAGCACGTAGGAAATTCAACACTTCTCTTTCCTTCACTGGGTTCTTCATTTCCTGGAGAGGTTCCTCATGAGTGTATCCGTACTACAAAGTTTTAGCATTTCCATACCACCTCAACTGCCATGGCTCCATCCTATGGAATTCTAGGATCTGGAATTTGTTGAGGGATTTGGAACTGTTCCATGCAGTGGTTCTCAGGCCTGAATCCTCCAAGTGGTTTGGACTTCAGCTCCCAGCCAGCATGGTCAACGGTCAAGGATTCTGGGAACAGAAGGCCAAAAGAAACAAAAGACAAAAGTTTCTTGCTCCTTTTTTCATGCAGCAAAAAGGGGAAACCCATATTCACGATCCAATTCTTCAGCTATAATGCCCAACAAAAACATTTCTGGTAACATCACAACATGGACCTTTAAGGTTTTTTGGATTAACGTAGCTTAAGCCAATAACTTTTTGCTTACTGAAAAGTCTATCACTATGGGGGAGAAAAAGAGCCCTCCTCCTTATCTTGACATCCTCAACATTGGCTTTGTATTCTCTAGATACTTAAATTCATACAGTCATAGAGCTGGAAGAAAAACCAAGGGCCATCCAGTCAATCCCAGTCTGCCATACAGGAAGACATAATCAAAACATTCCCAACAGATGGCCATCCAGCCTCTCTTTAAAAGTCTCCAAAGAAGGAGACTTCACCACACTCTGAGGCAGCAGCGTATTCCACTGTTGAACAGCTCTTAGTATGAAGAAGTTCTTCCTGATGTTTAGGTGGAATCTCTTTTCCTGGAGTGTGAAGCCATTGCTCCATATCCTGGTCTCTGGAGGAGCTGAAAACAAGCTTGCCCCATTCTGCATATAACAATTTTTCAAATACTGAAAAATGGTTGCCATGTTCCCTCTTAATCTTCTCTTCTCCAGGCTAAATATCTCCAGCTTCCTAAGCTGCTCCACAAAGGGCTTCATGGTTTCCAGGGCTTTGACTATTTTGGTCACCCTCCTCTGGACACTGTTCCAGCTTGCCAATATCCTTCTTGAACTGAGGTGCCCAGAACTGGACAGAGGATTCCAAATGAGGCCTGACCAATGCAGAATAGAGTGGTACCATCACCTCCCTCGATCTAGACACCATACTCCTATTGATGCAACCAAGAATCGTGTTGGCTTTCTTGGCTGCAGCGTCACACTGCTGACTCATGTTCAGTTGTGATCTACCAAGACTCCTAGATCATCATCATCATCATCATCATCATCATCATCATCATCATCCTTTCTTACCTGGACAATAGATTGAAATTTAGCTCCAAATAGACACATAATAGACTTAAAAAACATCGATATCCTTCCTGAACTGTGGTGCCCAGAATTGGACACAGTATTCCAAGTGAGGTCTGACCAAAGCAAAATAGAGTGGTCCTATCACTTTCCTTGAGCTAGAGATTATTCTCCTATTGATGCAGCCTAGAACAGCATTGGCTTTTTTTATTTTTATTTTTTATATTTTTTATTTTTATTTATTTGTATCCTGCCTCTCCATATGGATTGAGGTAGCGAACAACTTACAAATAGCATGTATTTCGAAATATTTCTATACATGCCCCCAACAAGCTGGGTACTCATTTTACTGACCTGCGAAAGGATGGAAGGCTGAGTCAACCTTGGAGCCGGGCAGGATCGAACTCACAACCTTGTGGCTTGCAGTACTGGCATTTAACCAGGCCAGTTAAGTGAGTAAATGAATGGTATCCTAGCTTTCTCCCAAGTTAAGTATTCAAGGAGGCTTGCTACAGAGCTAAAAAGTTTTCAGTAACAGCATAATAAAGTATGGATGAGGTCTCACCTCAGGATTGTGTAGCGCATATCTCTCTGTGTACAATTGCATATTAATTGTGCTATGCAATCCTTGAATTGAATGGCAACCTTGCACAGACAAGACACCAAATGCATACACATGCAAAATGTGTGTATATCTGCATCTGCATTGCACATCATAGGTGTCAGGACACATTGCATAATGGTATCCCCTGCAAGCTTCACTTCCGTGAATGCAAACGTTGGGTGTCGGACAGAAACGTCCCAACCACTTCTCTACGGGAAAGTACGCAAATAGGGTTCCGGCTTATACACATTTAACATACAGATTAAATTAATTACACCATCACAGCACCAATAAAATAAATTAAAAACACTGTTCTAATGATAAACAAGCAGTAAAATATTTAAAAAGTAATTACACATGCTAAAATGCAAATTAAATTATTTATGCTGTTGTGATATTAGTCAAAAGAGTTTGGAAAACACCACACTCAAAAGCAGTACTAAACTAACCAGTGCATACTAAGTATGCAATAAAATGTTTTAAAGTATTTCTCTTGTTTAAAATACTTTACAATGTTTTTTACAGCATCTATATATCAAGCAGGATAGATACATTCTAAAGAGTAAATAAATTCCAGGTCAAAACATTGTCCCAACTAACACAGAACGATTTAGCTGCTTTTTGCTGCAATCTCCCACGTCACTCCAGTTTTTAGTCTGAACTTTAGCAGAGTTAAATGAGGTCAGCACCTTAGAGAGTTCCTTTAAAGCCCATGTAGGTCAGGAGGGGTTGCTAATACGCCAGAGGACAGGATCAAAATTCAAAATGACCTGGACAGATTGGAGAGCTGGGCCAAGGCGAACAAAATGAAATTCAACAGAGAGAAGTGTAAGGTCCCACACTTAGGTAGAAAAAATGGAATACAGAAATATAGGATGAGGGACACGTGGCTGGATAGCAGTATGTGTGAAAGGGATCTGGGAGTCTTCATAGACCACAAGCTGAACATGAGTCAGCAGTGTGATGCGGCAGCCAAGAAAGCCAATGTGATTCTCGGCTGCATCAATAGGAGTATGGTGTCTAGATCGAGGGAGGTACTGGTGCCACTCTACTCTGCTTTGGTTAGACCTCATCTGGAATCCTGTGTCCAGTTCTGGGCACCCCAATTCAAGAAGGATATTGACAAGCTGGAGCAAGTCCAGAGGAGGGCAGCCAAAATGGTGAGGGACCTGGAAGCCATGAAGCCCTATGAGGGCAGACTGAGAGAGCTGGGTATGTTTAGTCTGCAGAAGAGAAGGTTAAGAGGGGACATGAGAGCCATGTTTAAATATTTGAAGGGATGCCATGTAGAGGAAGGAGAGGGCTTGTTTTCTGCTGCTCCAGAGACCAGGACAAGGAGCAATGGATTCAAGCTGCAGGAAAGGAGATTCCACCTGAACCTCAGGAAGAACTTCCTGACGGTCAGAGCTGTCCGGCAGTGGAAGATGCTGCTGCCTCAATGGAGTGTGGTGGAGTCTCCTCCTTCTTTGGAGGTTTTTAAACAGAGGCTGGATGGCCATCTGTTGGGAGTGCTTTGAGGGTGTTGCTGCATGGCAGGGGGTTGGACTGGATGACCTGTGTGGTCTCTTCCAACTCTACATTTCTATGACTCTATGATTCTAGGATCCTCTTGGGCCATTTCCGCACTAGCCTGTTATAGCGCGATGATTCCACTTTCAACATCCTCTGGAATCCTGGGGTTTGCAGTTTCGGGAGGGGCCAACTGGCCCCTCCCAAAACTGCAAACCCCAGGATTCCAGAGGATGTTGAAAGCGGAATCATCACGCTATAACAGGCTAGTGTGGAAATGGCCCAGTGTTGCACCCATGTGTAAGTTCCTCTTAAGAAGTGGCTGGACATTTTGACTGCCTGCCTCCCTCCCTCTCAATTTCTCCCTCTTTTTTATAAATTTGTATTAAGTCTTAAGAAAATAACAACAAAGGTGAAAAAGAAAAAACAAGATAGTCGAAAACTAAAACTACAAAATATAAGAGAAGAAAGAGAAAGAAAAGACAGTAAAGAAGAAAAAGTAATTCCAATCTGCAATGATATTTCAGCCTAATTACTAGCCTATGCACTTCTTTCTATTATCAGTAAATTACTAATAATCAAACCCAACAACAACAAAATCACCTGTATCTTTCCTCGGAAAGTCCCTAAGGGGTTCCTACTCCTTAAAAAAAATCTTCCTAAAGACCCCTTTGGAATTAAAACACTACGGTCATCCATCTCGGCTAAGCCCAACACTTTTGCTATCTGCTCATCTGGGGTTGGTACTGCCAAATCTTTCCATTTCTGCAAATATACCAGCCTCCTTGCCGGGATCACATATTGAAATCATCTTCTGTGATCTTTTTCTAAATGTATGTGCACAAACCCAAAAGGAAGACAAATAAAGAAACCCAGGCTTCATTGGAAAATTTATTTTCAAAAACCTTCAGCAACAATAAACATATCTGTATCCAATTTTAAAAACTTTTTTGAAAGTCCACTGAGAATGATAAAAAGTCCCTTTCTTGTTGGACATTTTATCTACTGTCGAATGTCCCCATTCAGTTCCGGTTTGCAAAAGTCAAGCTGCCCGGGTGGTGCCATTGCACACGGACATGCTCTGTTAAGAGAAATGCATCTCGCATGGACGTTCACGGCATATTTATTTGTGCATGGGGAATTGGTGTGCATTTTATTTCACACTGGGTGCCTCAGTTTGCTTGTTACCCTGTTCTCTGGGGGTCCCAGGAGGGGCGCCCAATTAAACACAAGATGGGGAAATTAACTCGAGCACTCTCTTAAGCTAACGAGAGGCAGGGTAACTTAGCAGGGATCTTGCAACCCTGTGTATACGGGGTCAGGTCAGAAGAGCAGGTAGACAAGTCTTGAAATGATAAATTAATAACTTTATTAAAGGACAAACAACAAGTAAGACACTACATGCACACAACTAACTAGAAATTGGAATGAGAGTTTAGGGGAAATGGGTGATACGACACCTTATCTCATAGTGCTGGAGAGAAGCGGAGATAGAGTGGACTCAGTTATGGGGAACCGAGGGGACGACTTTGCTGGACAGAGCGGCAGCAGGGCTAGATGGAAGTCCAAGGCGATCCAAGCTGTCCGAGCGAGTAATCCAAGGAGGTCTCGGAATCGGGGAGTTTTTATAGGGTGGATTGTGCCTACAGGCCATGCCATACTCGGTGAGAACAATGCAAGTTTGGAGCAGGACAAAGCATTGGGAAACGTCAAGTTTTGCATGATCAGCTTAGCACAGATATAACAATAGAGTAACCAGTATGCAAATTGCTTAGCATTGAAAGAGTGTTGGCTCGAGTCCGAGCGTCTTTGTGTAAAGTCGCGCTTGAGCAAGGTGTGTCTGCAAGAGAGGTCCCTGAAGCGACGGAGAGGCATTAATCTGCCTGCCTAAGTGGGGATTGGAATGTCCAACCATTTAGCAGCTGCGCCTCTTTACATGCTTGTCCGGTGGCCTTGCAAACACGTGGAGCAGGGTGGCAGAAGAAGGTCAAATGGAGGCCAAATAAGTTTGATATCAAGAGATACCTAGTGCTCTCACCGGGTATGTCTGACCCGTGGTAACATGCTGACTCCCTCCAGAAATGAGGCCAGATCCAAAGTTGTATATAGCAGGGGGCCACTTCAGTTAATTTATACCTATGTAGAGGGAGACCTTTTAGAGTTGGATTTACTGCAGCCTGTGGTCAGCGCCAGACCTCCTTCTCAACCATACCTTGGAGCCCCGGGATAATTTCCACTTCCTGGATTGCTCCCATCCTGCCCCAGTTGAAGGAAGGCCCACCTGAGGAACCAGGGTTGCTAATTCACCATCGTCCCAGGCTGCGAGGTTTCCAGGCCAAAAACTGAGATCTAGAGACAGTCCCTGCTGATACTATCAGGCACAATGCTGCTAAATTCAAGTTTATTCTGAATGAGCCAACCAGGCGTTTGCACGCAATAAAAACAAATCAATGTCATATTCAAACATAATTAAGATAAAATAGGTGAATTAGTAATAAAAACATACCAAATGAGTCTGAGATTATATCTTGCCGCCAGAGAGGGTATAAGTTTCTCTCTTTATCAGGGCTAACTTGATGTATTTGGGCATTTGATAGAGCACAAAATTGTCAGCTCCTGCTAATAAAAATGTCAGGGGTTTTTTTTGTGTGAGATAGCATCTCTCCTACGAACAATAAGGGGATCAAGGTATTGCATTCTTAAATCTAAATACAAACAACCCTAACAGCCGGCAAGATAGAGGGAGGCTGACATTCATTGTGGCCGCCCCGACCCACAACAGCACTGTGCAAAAATTGCAACCCAAGGAGAGCATGGAAGTTGTGAGGATTACCATGGAGAACCAGGCTCTCCTTAAAAGGATCAGAGACCAAAAGTCAACCTATGACTGATGAAATCTAAGCTGGGCCAGCAGAATTTGAGGGACTATCTGAGGAACACCACCTGCTTTCTAACCTCAGATCATGAGAAGCTAAGCTGTGCAAGGAAGAACAAGGCATCTGGGGCTGCTTGACCATGACGGTTGATAGCGCTCTCAACAACTGGCTGAGAATCTTCATTAAGATTTTGGAATAAAACATGAAACATTGAAAGAATGTCATGTCAAGGAAGAAACAGGCTTGTTTTCCACTGCACCAGAGACCAGGACAAGGAGCAATGGATTCAAGCTGCAGGAAAGGAGATTCCACCTGAACCTTGGGAAGAACTTCCTGACGGTCAGGGCTGTCCGGCAGTGGAATCTGCTGCTGCCTCCATGGAGTGTGGTGGAGTCTCCTTCTTCTTTGGAGGTTTTTAAGCAGAGGCTGGATGGCCATCTTTGCAGGGGGGGGGCTTGATGTGGGTTCCTGCATAGGAGGGGGTTGGGCTGGATGGCCCCTGGGGTCTCTTCCAGCTGTATGATTCCATGGCCATTTCTACACTGCACTGTTATAGTGCTATTATTCCACTTTCAACCTCCTGTGGAATTCCGGGGTTTGTAGTTTCCTGAGGCCAAAGAGCTCTCTGGCTGAGAATCCTAAAGGCCCCTCCTAAACTGCAAACCCCAGGATTCCATAGGAGGTTGAAAGTGGAATAATAGCACTATAACAGCGTAGTGCGGAAATGGCCTATGATTCTAAGAACACTGCAGGGGTAAAAAAATGACACAAATCTTCCATCATTCTACAGCCACATGGGCACGGATTAAACATAAGTACCAACTACAGCTGCTAACAGCTCGTTATTCAAACACAGACTCACACAGGGCATATTTTCCTGTGTGGAAATCAAGATAGAAATCTTAGCTAAAGGGGATGTTGATAGATGGGAACAGGAACATTTAATCCAGCCCCCTTGGGTTTAGCCAGAAGGTGGATCCAGAGCAGAGCGGAGAGTGAGCCCTGGCATCAGAATAATTGAAGGGAAGGCGTAAGCTCACTAAGTAAAAATGTAGATCAGCTGGAGAATCTTTGCAAGTAGCAGCAACAAATCTATTAGGCCTTGAAAATTGTCACAAACTGCTGCTGTCCTGATTGAGACGGAGATTTGCACACAGCTGTAGGGACAGAACGGATATTTGTCAATTCCCAACTGGGTTCAAATTAGGAGTTGCCAACCCCTTGGGAAACTTAACTATTTTAGATTATTTTAGGACCTTAAGAACCCTATTTTAGAACCAAATGCTGGTGAGTTAGAAGTCTTTTATATGTATTTTTGGCCCCTTTTTTGTTTAGCTGTAGTTTACTTTAATTTAGTATTAGATTAGATATTAGAATTTCTGTTGGTTTACTTACTGCTTGCCTTTGTAATCCCCTATATGTTGTTTTATATATTGGATACATATTAATAAAACTATTTTTAAAACATTCCCAACTGGGGTGAAATTTGGGCCATTTCCGCACTACACTGTTATAGTGCTATTATTCCACTTTCAACATCCTATGGAATCCTGGGGTTTGTAGTTTAGGGAGGGACATTTAGAATTCTCAGCCAGAGAGCTCTTTGGCCTCAGTCAGCCACAAACTCCAGAATTCCACAGGATGTTGAAAGTGGAATGATAGCACTATAACAGTGTAGTGCGGAAATGGCCTTGGAGTTGCCAAATCCCTTGAGAAACTTAGGATGGAATAAAAATGGCATGTCGAAAGTTCCCATAGGACATAAACTGCACAGTTTCTGAGAAGTGCGCAAGAGCTTCGGAAACGACACAGCTTTGCAGTCAAGAGCTATTCAATGTCTTCCTTCCTGCACACAGAAAACTACATAGTTTCCTGATGAAAATGAAACCTTCACCTGTTTATGTTGTTTTTCACCATATCCTTGGGGAAACTTCAGAAAACGCAAAATGAAATTGTGCACTATAGCCCATATGAAAATAATATGGCGAAACATCTCATATCATGGCTGCAACCTTTGCCAGTTTGAAAGTTGCACAACCCAAATGTTACACAGTAGGAAAATAAATTCCAGATGATAGAAGCAGCAGCTACATGCAGTTTTTGCTCAAAAAAATAAATAAATTGTTGTGCAACATTTTTATTGGGCAATGTTGCTGTCTTTATGTGGGAAGCAGAAATAATGCACCACAAACATTCTGATTTTGTGCAACACTTCTGTTGTGAAATACTTTTTTTTTTTTTGCAAAATTTCCATTTACTATGTGAAATAAAGCAATGTTGTACAAGACCCACACAAGGCTGCCTGAAAACAGTCCTTTCTTTAGAGAAAGCTGTGCATTTTTCAGGGTAGGCGGCACAGTTCCAGGAGGAGCTGCACAGCATCTAGAAAACTGCAGTTTCCTGGGGAAGCTGCACAGATTTCTTAGAAAAGTTGTGTAGTTTTCCACCACTGGGGAGAAAAAATCCCAAGTGTCTGAAAGCTTGAGGATGAAAAATTGTTTTACTGGTCTTGATTTCTGGCCTTACTTGGAGAAATTAAGATTTGCCATCCTTATCTGGAGGTGAGCTCACCAAACCTTGTCTTCTGCCTGGAGAAGTTTTAGGAAAAATGGAGACTCAGGGCCAGGCTCTGAGATGTGGCAACCCTATAAAGAAACCCCTCCCTCAACTCATGCAACATGCAATGAAGAAGAACCCCAGGCTAACCCCAAGAGATAGTCCCCTTCCCCACCCATCTCCCCGGTCCCACCATCCAAAGGGCCATTCCAGGGACTTTCCCAATGAGTCATGTCCTCTTGTGATATGTCCAAAATACAATGGTACAGTTCTGACTTTGGTATTTAATGAAAGGTCTCTACACTTGAGGATCTTATCTAGTTCCCTCATGGCTGCCTTTCCAGGGCCATTTCCGCACGACACGCTTATAGCGCGATGATTCCACTTTCATCCTCCTATGGAATCCTGGGCAGGCCCCTCCCGGAACTGCAAACCCCAGGATTCCATAGGAGGTTGGAAGTGGAATCATCGCACTGAGAAGAGTGTCGTGCGGAAATGTTCCAAGTCTTCGTCACCTTCTGATTTCTTGACTGCACTCTCCATTCTGATTAATGACTGAACCAAGGTACAGGAAATACTTAACCATTTCAGTGTCTTTGTTACCCCCTTTAAAGTTATGTGAATCATCTGTGGTCATTATTCCTGTCTTGTTACTATTCAGTTGTATCCCTGCTTTTGTATTTTCTTTCATAATTTTCATCAGTAGTCATTCCAAGTCTTTGCTGTTTCCTGCAAGTAACGTGGTGTTGTCTGTGTATCATAACGTGCTGATGTTCCTTCCCCCAATTTCCACACCTGCTTCCTCTGACTCTAATTCTGCTTTCTGCAGGATATGCATTGAGAAATATAAACTAAATAGAAAGGGTAATAAAATGGAGCCTTGTCTGACTTTCTTGCCAATAGAAAACCACACTGATTTTTCCATACAGTGGCATGACAGTGGCATCGTGTGCAGAGTAGAAATTTTGCATCAGGAGAATCACACCTATTTCTTTAAGAGGAAAAACATCATTACTCATGGTCTGCACAATCAAAGGCTTTGCTGTAATCTATAAAGCACAGGCTGATCGTATTCCCAAATTCTTTGGTGCATTCCATTATTCAAAATATTTTTGCAATATTATCCCTAGTGCCTCTTCCTTTTCTGAACCTGGCTCTCAGACATAACCCTGTGTAATTTTTCAGCTGCTTTTTTGAAAAAGTGGTTGCAAACTCTTGCTCTTCTTTTCCAGCTCTCCACATTCACAGATCAGCTGGTCCAAGCAGTTCAGAATGCCCAGTGGAAGGATCCTGTGCCCGGACAAACTAGCGGAGTTGCCGTGGTGAATGAGCCCATCCTCATAGAGACCTACACAGGGATGATGTCATTTTTTGGGAACCGAAACAAGCTGGGGTATTCCCTCGCTCGGGGCAGTTTTGGCTTCTGAAGAGTGGTGATATGGAGGTTTTTTTCCTCTTGCATCTTGCAAAGTTGCTAAACAAGGTGGGGGCTTATCGGTAAATGTTTGAGAGGTACCATGTCTTTTGAATAGCAGACCCTCTTCTTCTCAAGGCAATTAAGGCTGGGGTGGGGGACCCAAGGGGACCTCCAGACACTAGGCTTGGTGCTACCATTAGGCAGAGCGAGGCAGTTGCCTCAGGCAACAGATCTGGGTTTCATGAAAAGGCAGCAAACCATAAGTTATTTACTTTATGATTATTCTTGTTCTGGGGAGGGGATTCTTTGAATTTCTCTGTCAGTTGGCAAAATGACCCAGCTGGGTTTGAGCACTCTGTTTAATCATAAGGGTCATTTCTGCACTAGACTGTTATAGCACTATTATTCTACTTGCAACATCCTATGGAATCCTGGGGTTTGCAGTTTCAGGAGGGGCCAGCCAGCCCCTCCCAAAACTGCAAACCCCAGAATTCCATAGGATGTTGCAAGTGGAATAATAGTGCTATAGGATGTTGCAAGTGGAATAATAGTGCTATAACAATCTCGTGCGGAAATGGCCGAAGTCATTTTTACTTCCACCTCAGGCAGAAAAATGTCTTGGGTTAATGCTGCCAGTTTGTTGTAAAATCTGGGCTAGACGATGCTACTGTTCGGTGGATTTGTAACTGGTTGACCAGCTGAACCCAAAGGATGCTCACGAATGGCTCCTCCTCAACCTGGAGAGAAGTGACTAGTGGGGTGCCATAGGGCTCTGGCCTGGCCCCAAGGCTATTCAACACCTTTATCAATGACTTGAATGAAGGAATAGAGGGCATTTTCATCAGATTTTCAGATGACACCAAATTGGGAAGAGCAGCGAACACCACAGAGGACAGGATCAGAATTCTAAATGGCTTTAACAGATTACAGTGCTGGGCCAAAGTTAATAAAATGAATTTCAACAGAAACCACTTGCAAGCTTCTTCCAAAAAGCACCCAAGGATGATTTTTTTTTTCCCTCTCACCTTTCACTCTTCTTGTGATTTCCATTTTGATGGCCAAACTGTTGGAAAATTCTGGCATTCATTTCCCCCCTTCTTGTTTTAGTGCAAGTGGGACTCAGCTAGCACCGTGCTTCTTTTTCCCTGGCATGTCAAAGCCTTTTGCCTTCTCACTTAAAGCCTCCGCTCTTGCTCTTTGTGTTACTTAAATGCATGGCTATGGTATCTAGGTGGCCAGACTATGTGACCCAGGATAGACCCTGGGGTCATTGGCCTTACATGAAAGACCTCACTTCTCAGATCTCTCCCTCTCCCTCTGCCATTTTTGCTTCCACTTCCTTCCCTCTGGCCATGCTTTGCCTCTCCACCAAGAAGATGGTGAGTTAAGAATGAAGCTACTGTCTTACTTAATCTATTTATTAGCTAGTTAGGATCAAGGCTCTCCAATGCATACATGATTATAAAATTCATTAGTAAACTTTTTATAAGTTTGTAACCTGAAACTGCCTGCTTTGTTTTGCTTTCTAAGTCAGTCTCAGTTCAGGGAAGCCACACAGAGATTGGAACATGCTTTTTCTGTTACTCTGATTAAAAAAAAGTCTGATTCCTAATAGTTTTAGCTTTCATAGAATTTTCCCCAAAGGGCTAACACCCTGGGAAACTCTAACTCCCAACACAAACTTAGAAATCTGTTGTTTCTTTTTGAACATGCTGAGGAGTGCTGGTGAATAATGTTTTTTCTGACCTCTCCTTTTCTCTCTGTTTTGTTGTTCATGCCATGCTCAGAAAGAGATTCTGGAGGCAGAGGCTGTTTACCTTGCCTTGCTGTAGGCAGGCACATGTGCCAACAGTAGGATTGGCTATATAAAATCCTTTTTTAAGCCAGTCCAGTATTTCATTGCTTGCTGCAAATACATTGCTTCATTGCTTCAACCTGATACTGAATGTTTGCATTTCTCAAGCCCACCTTTACTATCCTCCTAATCCTGATGCTGCTAAAAATACTTCTAGCTAGACAGAGGCTGAGCAGGAAAAGGGGAGCTGGGTGAACATAGAAAGTTTTTGCAAAAATGAGCTTCTGTGTCATAGGTTTTGTTACCTGACGTATGCCTGTAGTTGGGGAAAAAAATATCATTTTTCCAAGCTCTGGCTCTTACAATGCTGGCATCCAGGAGTTGTTCCTATTTTAATAGATGGACAGCCGCTGTGACAGCCTAGAAACATTCCCTTTTTTGGACTACGACTTCCATAATCCACAGCCAGATGGCTAGTAGCCGTGCTGGCTTGAGGATCTGGGGAACTATAGGCCAAAGAAAGGAACTTCCCCAAAATCTAGAATAGTCACTATTTATTTCTAAGAAGTTTTTTTTTTCCTTTGCAGGGACACTGCTAAGCTGATTGTATTCTTCCCCTGAAATGTTATGTCTCTTATTCTTTAAGTTCTACCAGGTATCTGACCATCATTTACACCGTTATTGCAAAAATAAGGAAGGCATCCATTCATATGTTCAGCAGAATAAAGTGATAAAACTTTTCTAAGCTAGACATGAGCCTGGGGCTGAATGTTTGGATAGAAAACCAGTGTATTATAGCAGTGATCTGAGACTTGCTTTATCCCCTATATGCAGTTTGTTCAAGAAAGTTTTCAGATTTGTTTTTGTTATTAGGGACACCATTCAAGCATATTCTCTACCCTACCTGGATCAGAGCAGTCTTGCAAAGCATCTTTTTCCAGACTTGAAAAATCAAGGGATGATTGATATAGTTACGAGAGGTCACTGGAAGAATCCACAGCACGCCATTCCTTTGTATTGCCTTGTTTTTGTCTATTGCAATTTCCAAAAATGAATAAAAAGCCTTGTTTTTCCTACATTGTAAATGTGCCTTCTAGAGTCTCTGTTCTGATCCGGGATGGCAATTGTCCCCTTGTATTGTGAAGTTCCCGTCCCAACAAATCACCACTCCTAATAATCCAGCTGTTTTCAAGCTAGACTTCGGTTGTTGGCCAGTGACTTTGATTTCCATGGAGTAGAATCATAGAATCATAGAATCATAGAAATGTAGAGTTGGAAGAGACCCCAGGGGCCATGCAGTCCAACCCCCTTTTGCCATGCAGGAACACCCTCAAAGCACTCCCGACAGATGGCCATCCAGCCTCTGCTTAAAAACCTCCAAGGAAGGAGACTCCACTACACTCCATGGAGGCAGCAGCAGATTCCACTGCCGGACAGCCCTGACCATCAGGAAGTTCTTCCTGAGGTTCAGGTGGAATCTCCTTTCCTGCAGCTTGAATCCATTGCTCCTTGTCCTGGTCTCTGGAGCAGCAGAAAACAAGTCCTCTCCCTCCTCTACATGGTATCCCTTCAAATATTTAAACATGGCTGTCATGTCCCCTCTTAACCTCCTCTTCTGCAGATTAAACATCCCCAGCTCTCTAAGTCTATCCTTATAGGGCTTCATGGCTTCCAGGCCTCTCACCATTTTGGTCGCCCTCCTCTGGACTTGCTCCAGCTTGTCAATATCCTTCTTGAACTGGGGTGCCCAGAACTGGACACAGTATTCAAGATGAGGTCTAACCAAAGCAGAGTAGAGTGGTACCAGTACCTCCCTCGATCTAGACACCATACTCCTATTGATGCAGCCAAGATTTCCATGGAGTGAGGAAACCATTTTGAGTTCTAATCCAAATTTTAAAGTGCAGCCTTTGGGTCCTCTATATAGTGGCTCATGAAGCCCCCCAGAAGTCCCCAGGACCCCCTCCCCCATTTTTTGTTTTCTTGGGCTGATTTTTGGACATTCTTTGTCTGCAAACTGTCCCACGTCTGCCAAAACTGCAGATGTTTGCTTCCCCAATCCTCCAAATTCCCCCAAAACCTCCCACACAGGGATTTAATTCTTCACTAAGTCTCTGAATAGTTGTTATAATTGAAATAAGTTTCTTCTGGCTGCGAGAAAGTCTTCAAAAACCACACAGTTTTTAAACCCTGTTTGCAATTCAAGAGTTATTCTTTGCAAAATTCACACCTGTTGTTTTGCACAGAAAGCAGCATTTTTTTTTTGCAGAAAAGAGTATCTTTCCTTCACAGAAAAAAATAATTATTTCTCATACAGAAAATGTTATTTTCTATGCAAATCAATCACATACAAATTTTGTGAGCACCAATTCCTAATAAAAGCAATTTCTCCTCGGAAAACAACCTTTTCTTTTATTTTTTCCCAATTTATTTTTATTAAATATTACATAATAATAAAATCATAGCATACATATTATTCTGTTCATGTTTTCTTACATATACAAATATTTACATATTTATATATTTTCGTGGAAATGTGTTGCATTTTTCACTTCTTACGTTCGACTTTCTATATCCTGCTCTTTTATTACATTTCCTTGACTTTCTGTGCAGGAATTACTACTTCTTGTATTTCTGAATAGAAACAGTATTTTTTTGTGGTGGAAAATTCTGTGCAAATAAACAATGCAAATTTTGTGCAGAATAAGCCTTGAACTCCAAAAATTCTCATCCGTCCAAGATTCTTTTTGGCAGGAGTTTCCAACACTTAAAAAGCATGTTTTTCAACCAATTTTCAAATATTTTTCAATATTGCTTCCATCCTTACTCCCAAACTGCCAGAAAAATGTTTAAATTAGTCTAAAAAAACCAGCAAAAATCAGCAGTGGCATTGCATCATTTCTGCTCAGAATATGCCCACTCCCTGCACAGTTGCCCACCTCTGCTTTATATGATCTAGGCCATTTCCGCACGACACTCTTATAGCGCGATGATTCCACTTTCAACCTCCTATGGAATCCTGGGGTTTGCAGTTCCGGGAGGGGCCGGCTGGCCCCTCCCGGAACTGCAAACCCCAGGATTCCATAGGAGGTTGAAAGTGGAATCATCGCGCTATAAGAGTGTCGTGGGAAATGTTCCTACTCAAGGCACTGAAGTTATCTGGAGATCAAAGAGGTTCAAAAGTTCAGACTAAAACCCAGAGTAGGTTCACCTCACTAATGACATTAGACCATCCTGCTGCCACGGCTTTTGTCCCCTTTTTAAACATTTCCTGAGAGTTTGCTATTTTCTTGAGTCTACCAGCAAGTTCCATATATTGGTTCAAGTGTACAATGGAAGTCTGGAGAGTTTTTTTGGGATTTTTGCATGTGTGTTTTTAATGTTTAGCTCATGTCCTCTCCAGGAATGTACAGGGTGTCCCAGAAATGTACACAGTCTTTCGTAGCCAATAGTAGCTCTTGTGATTGCTTGAAGGCTAAGTAAATATGTTTATACTGAAAAATAAATGTGATAATAATGATTTAATCAGAGTTACAAATTCCATCTTAAATTACAATTTTATATATGGTGTTCAAAGTATCATCCCTGCACAGCACTGCAATGTTCACAATGTTGCAAGCAAAGAGCTGCAAATCTCACTTGAAATTTATCTTGCAATTTTGTGATGCTTCTCAGCTGTTCAGATCTTTAATCCTGCTAAGTGTGCATGCATTTCTTACAAAAAAATTGCAATGTGTGTGTGTGTGTGTGTGTGTGTATGTATTTTCCAGAACTATAAGCTATTGAGGATGTATGCATTTTGGGGAGACACCCTGTACATCTTTGCCTTATTCATCTGCACCTGGAAGGACAAATCATTGCCATGGGATTGTTTCCATTTCACTTTCTATCTGTCTATCTAAGATCTATGAAAATCTTAGCACAGTATTGTCTGGGCAGCTCCTTCTTAGGGTATTTTCATCACTGTGTCGCAGCGCCGGGAAGCGGAAGAGCTTCAGCCAAATGGCGCAAAGGCTGATCCAGAATTCAAATCGGTCCTGGTGGCGTCATGCTTCTGCAATACCCAGCACCTGCTTTTCCGTCTGAAGGCGGCAGGCCCTTCCCTTGAGGAGAAGATGGGGACCGCTCCCTGCTTACAGGAATTGCCATGGTCTGAGTCATGCTCGGTGCAAGGTGGGCTTTGGCGCCATGGAAACCGAGCCTAGGGGATGTCATCGGTTTGGAGCACCAGCTGCTGCTGCTGTTGCTACAGGGTTCAACCTCATTCTGACAATACGCCGGGCCTGACACCATGACGGATTTCTCAGCAAGCCTGGTTGAGAGGCTGCCCCAGTTCTGCTGCTCTTTGGCATTGCTTCAGGCAGCGAGTGCTATTAGTGGGCCACGTAATGGAGGAATTCACTTTGGGTGTGTGTCTGTGTTTGCTTTCCGCCCACGCTATACCCTCCAACCATACCTATTTAATAACTTATTTTTCTTTCCCATTTTGTGCAGCAGCTGCCAATGCTTTGTGATCCTCCCGAGGCATGTTGGGAGCAGAGAAGTTCCTTTCTACAGAGTCAGGCCTGTGGCCCGTTTAGCCCAGTGTGGCTCTTCTGGGTCTCTGGCAGGGGTCTTTTTCAGTTCTACCTGGACATGTTATTGTTGTGCACCCTCAAGTCCTTTCTGACTTATGACAATCCTATCATGAACCTGTCACTGGGTTTTCCTGGCAATATTTGCTCATGGAGCCTCCCTCTGAGGCTAAGAGAGTGAGACGTGCCCAAGGCCACCCAGGAGGTTTCCATGGCTGAGCAGGGACTCACACCTTGATCTCTAAAGTCATAGTCCAACGTTTAAACCACTACACTGGTGGTCTCCTAACTTTGGTCCTTCAGTTGTTTTGGACTTCAGGTCCCAGAATTCCTGAGTGTTGGCCAAGCCAGCTAGGGCTTCTGGAAGCTGAAGTCCAAAAGACCTGGAGAACCACTGAAGTACACCATGCTGGCCCTCACCTGGACATGCTGGGGATTAAATTTGGGATCTGCTGCATAAAATAAAAGAAAAAAAGAAAAACAGAAAGATGACTCAGAGCCATGGTCAGTTAGTTCAGTACTATCAGCTCTGATGAGCAGCCATGATTCTTCAGGACTTCAGGCGGAGGACTTTCCTAGCCATAATACCAAGAGAAGTCAGGAACTGAATCCAGGGTTTTCTGCACAGGGAAATAGGAAGCTGCTTTAATACTGAGCAAAATACCTTTTGTTCCATCTAGCCCAGTAATATCCATTCTGATTGGCACCAATGGCTTTCTCAGATTTTAGACAGGATTTGTTCTTGTGGCTGTGAGGTGCCTTCAAGTTGACTTTGACTTATGGTGAACGTCCTCAAGAGTCTTCTTGGCACAGTTTATTCAGAGGGGGTTTGCCATGGTGCCCCTCTTAGGATAAGAGAGTGTATCTTAACCCAAAGTCACTCAGTTGGTTTCCATGGCTGAGCAGGAAATTGAATCCTGAGGCCTTTCCACACTACACTGTTATAGTGCTATTATTCCACTTTCACCATCCTGTGGAATTCTGGGGTTTGTAGTTTCCTGAGGCCTAAGAGCTCTCTGGCTGAGGATTCTAAAGGCCCCTCCCTAAACTGTAAACCCCAGGATTCCCATAGGATACTGAAAGTGGAATAATAGCACTATAATAGTGTAGTGTGGAAAAGCCCCTGGTTTCCTGGAGTATTAGTGCAATACTTGAACCACCACACTCTATTGACTCTTACGGTTTCTTCAGAGGAGGGTTGTTGTTGCCTTCATCAGAGTCTGAGAGAATATGACTTGCCCAAGGTCACTGGCTGAGCTGGGATTTGACCCCTGCTCTCCAGAGTCAGAGGTCCTTTCCACACCCTACCTTCTCGTGTGGTCCTCTGGTGGCAATGCCAGCAGTAGCTCTACTGGGAAGGGAGCACAACAGGAGCTCTCTCCTCCGTACTAGACCAGCTCCTTGAGGAAGGGAGCGTGATGGACACGTCCCCTCCTTCCACAATGTGGCCGGGCACTTTCCCAGGCTGTGCTGGGGCAGGGAGCACCGCCATTGCACGTCCAGGGCTTCTGTAGGACAGGTAAGTGCAGGATGCGGGTGTGATTGCAGGTCATTGATGGGGAAAACCCCTCAATTATTTAATCTGTGATTGTGCCACAGAGGATCGGGACCACGGTGACATCATGCAGGAGCATCATCATGGTCCTGCTCCTCTCCTATCCCCATGCTGGGATGGGAGGCAACTGAGGAAAAGCCCTAGTCCAGCACTCTGAAAACTACATCACACTGGCTTCTATTTTACAAGGGCCTCAGTCCTACTGTTAGCCTTGATGAGAGAAGAGCTGTTGAATCAATTGCATTTCCCTATGTGTTGACTTACTTACTCATTAATTCGTTTAATGAGTCTCCTCTTGTTGGGACTAACCAACAGGATTTGAGCCATGCAGTTGCACATACTTGGGTGGCACGTAACTCTTTGCCAGTGCCCCTAGTGTCCCATTCAGTTGGATTGGACTGTAGAAAGAACCCCTGTGCATTATCCCCCGTGGCACAAGGGGATAAGAAGCTGTTATGCACGGACAGATACATCAGTTGTGCCATGTCACTATCCAGCAGAAAGGTGGCATAGCACAACTGTCATGTAAACATGTGAGTGTTGATCTTCACTACTCAAACAGAAGGTGGGATCTTGGTCTTATCTCTCCTCTCTCAAATCTTTGTCAACTTTCCTCACTCCTTTTGGCCAATGCAACCCAGCTTCCAGTTAACAAGCTGGTCCAACTGTCTCCAAGCATCCAAAGGATGCATGCCTTCTAAAAAAGGCCATGGGAGGAAAGAGCATCCCTGCGCCAGGCCTGAAATCCTGGGAATGTGGGGCTGGGCAGCCAAGTCCTTCACGCCTCTCACTCATTAAAGCCCCATGTCTATAGTTAGCTGTTCATGGGCCCTTTTCTCTGGGGGCCGGAGAGCTTTCGCCAAGCCCAGAGAGAGCAGACTGCCTTTGGGCTGCGATGAGTGAAGCCTTCACACAACACCTATCTTGCAGACGTCCATAATTAAGTCGTATCTTCTCTAGGAGCTATGGACAGGCCACCAGTTGCCGAAAGGCACAGCTGGTTTTGTGTTCAAAGGGTGAGTGGCCCAGCTTGTAGCTAATCCTTTCCTGGTGGTTTTTGCACTTCTCTTTCATTTGAATTCAAGTTTGAGTCTATTTTTGAAAAGGCAGAGAGAGAAGACATCTCCCTGGGATGTGGTCCAGTGAAGAAAAAACATGGGCCTGTTTTTGCAGAACTTGATGGGGATCAAGCACAGAAGGGGTGCAGTTGTGTGCTTTCAAGTTGTTTCAGACTCATGGTTGACAATAAGACCAACCTATCATGGGGTTTTCTTGGAAAGATTGTTTGTAGGATGGTTGCCTTTGCTTTCCCCGAGACTGAGGAAGAGTAGGACTTGCCAAGTTCGTCTGGTGGGTTTCCATGACTTGGTAGAGATTTGAACTTTGGTCTCCACAGTCATAGACCAGTGATCAAACCACTACACCATGCAGGTTTGAGTGCAATTTAGACTTGAAAGATAATTATTTCCATCTACCGGTGTATAATTTACCAAAAAAAGAGAATCCACCTAAATATAAGGAAGAAGTTCTACAGAACTTCTACAGGAGATGGTGGACTCTCCTTTACTGAAATTTTTAAGAGTAGTAAGGTGGCCTTTGTCAGTAGTGTTTTGAGTATTGGACTGGGACTCCAGGAGGTCAGGGTTCAAATCCCTGCTTGGCCATGGAAACCCAATGGGTGGCCCTGGGCAAGTCCCACTCTCTCAGCCTCAGAGGAATTCCACTGCAAAACTCCACAGAATAAATCTAAACCTGGAAGATGATCAAGTTGAAAGCTCATGACAACAACAATATCAGATGAACAATGTGGCAACCAACTCCTAGAGCTTTCTTGGCAAGAATTATTCCAGGATATGTGCCAGTGTCTTCCTCTGAGGATGTGAGAGTGGGACATGCCCAAGGTCACCCACTGGATTTCCATGATAGATCAAGGATTTGAACTCTAGATTTGGTCTGCCAGGGTCCTAGTCCAGTATTCAAAAGACTACACCATGTTGGCTGCCATGGGCAAGATTTCTTAGAATTCTAGAATCCTAGAGTTGGAAGAGATCACAAGGGCCATGGATTGGAGTCCAACCCCATCCCACCATGCAGGAAAACACAATCACAACACTCCCAACTGATGGCCATCCAGCCTCTGTTTAGAAGCCTCCAAAGAAGTAAGAGACTCCATCACACTCCAAGGAGGCAGCAGTATATTCCACTATCAAACTGCCCTGACTGTCAGGAAGTTCCTCCTAATGTTTAGTTGGAATCTCTTTTCCTGAAGGTTGAAGTCCTTGCTCCGTGTCCTAGTCTCTGGAGCAGCAGAAAGCAAGCATACTACAATGGGAAGGTTTGCTACTGATTACTTCTTAGGCCAAGAGAATGTAGGTTTCCACAGCTGAGTGGCAACTTGAACTCTGGTCTTCTGGATTGTTAGTCCATTATTCGAACCACTACGTGAAACGGGCTCTACATTAGTTCTTATTTTTGGTTGGTTACAGTTATACTACCTCGCACACTTTTGTCCAGTGAGCTCAAGGCAGGATGCATGGCTCTCTTCCAACCTCCTGCATCCTCACAACAAACCTATGAAGAAGAGCAATCTGAGAGAAAGAGAGAAAGTCAGCAAATCTTGAGGCTGAGCAGAGATCTCTGAAGCCCCAGTCCAATGTTCTAACTACAGCCCTTTCCGCACGAGGAAATTAAGATGGGCCAATGCCTCTTGTCACGGAGGTCGTCTGCACCTTGGAGTGGACTAGGTTCGGACTATTTACCTTTGTTCCACACCTAAGTCCAATTAAATGTGCCCCCAAGTGGTCGTTCAGCATGCTATTTGACGAACGGAAGAAATGGGTTTTTCAGTTTCCCAGATTGCACCAATTCATACCTGCACAGTTGTGCAGATGCACACATTCGCACCAATGCGAACTGGGGATCAGTGGAGGGCAGGCTGTGGGCATGGCCAGCTGGGCAATTGGTCCCACTGAACAAACCACAGGAAGCTGCGGAGATAGTCTGGATCTATGAACTCCCACTGCTCTGAATCAGAAGGGAACATACTGCGGAAGGACGTAAGAGAAAGTCTGCCCTGTTTCAAGCCCGGAAGAACCGGTAAGAAATGGCCCGAAGCGATTCACTAGCCTCGTGTGGAAAGGACCTACTTCATCATTCCAGTTCTCAGTAGACACACTGAATGGGGGATGTTGGCAGTTTCAGTTGGACTAAAACTCCCAGAACCCTCCAGCTACTCTGTCCAATGGCTGGCTAGGGGTTCTGGTAGTCCGAACAGTAACTTTCCCCAAAACTCTACAGGAAGCTGAAATTCACATGAGGAGTGGCAGTTTGGGAGGTAAAGGGGAATAAGAAGGATCTCAAGGGAGGACCAGGAGAGGGATTCACCTACTATTCAGCCGTAGGCACATACCTGTGGGATTCTTGGAGCTATACAGCAAAAAAAGTGTCATGCCCCTATTCCAGGACCCAGACAGGATCCTTCCCAACAAGCACAGCCCAGAGACTTGGGAGGAACAATACTCACAGCAGCCACTGTAGGTGGGAAAGGGAGAGCCCAAGTCTCTTGGAGCATTGGTATAATAAGGATGCCTTAATTAGGCCAACAGCTGGGTAAGACTAGGCCTATGTAACAAAGGACCAAAAGGAGAGGAGGCTGTTGTAGCTAATTGATTCTTTTGGTGGAAGCAGCCTAGCTTATACTACGGCCTTTTCTGCACGACACTCTTATAGCATGATTATTCCACTTTCAACCTCCTAGGGAATCCTGGGGTTTGCAGCTTCAAGAGGGGTCGGCTGGCCCATGAATTCAGCAGGGGGAGAGGAGAGGAGGGGGTGGAATCTTGCCCTTCCCAGGAGACTCAAGCAAAAGTAAACTGCTGCAACAGCTCCTAGCCTTGTCAGGAACTATTTTGCCATCTTTACCATGTGCTGATATTATTTTGCCACATGGGTCCTGATTTTCATCTTTTGATTTTCATCTTTGAAATGTTAGAGGCCATGGCATGCACATTGGCTTGCACAATGTCATGATTCACCATTGAGTGTGCAACCGCTGTGTTGTGGTTGCATAACTCCCTGAGCATAAACCATTTCCACATTAGACTGTTATAGTGCTATTATTCCATTGTCAACATCCTATGGAGGTTTGCAGTTTAGGGAGGGGCCTTTGACGCAAACCCCAGGATTCCCTAGGAGGTTGAAAGTGGAATAATCGTGCTATAAGAGTGTCGTGCGGAAAATTGTTCATGCTCCTAGAACCCTTGACTTTTGCCTTTTCTATGGATTTTGCCATCAGACACTCCCTCTCTGGATTTACTCTAAACTTGGACTGTCTCTCTTGATCTATTGCAAACTCGGACGGCAACAAAACAAATTTTGCTCGCTGGCTCCTGGTAACAGGCTAATTAGACAGCTGGGAGCCTTGGCTGGCTGCCAGAACAGGACAAAAGGGAACTTTTCCAGGCTCCAGACCAAAGGGGTGAGAAAGGAGAATGATTTGGATGGGTGCGTCTACAATCGCAACACAGGGTGCTCTACATCAGAGGTTCTCAAAATCTGGCCCTTGAAATATCTGGGACTTCAGCTCTCAGGATCTCGGAATATTACCCAAACTTACTGAGACTTTGGGAGTTGAAGTCCAAAACATCTGGAGGACCAGGGTCTGAGAACTCCCACTCTACAGAATACCCAAGGACAAGTTCCTGCCCCAGGGAGACTACAGTAAGAAACCCGAAGGGCCCTTAATGCAGTTGGGGAAACTGAAAGGAAGAAAAAGGACGATAAGTGTCAGCAGCCATTTTTAAACTGACTCACTTTGCTCCAGCCTGCCTTCTTCATAGAAAATGGATAAATAAATAAATAATGAAAAAAGCAAAATTGCAAACACCACAGTGCTGAGGAGTTCATCCAAGTTGCATAACATGAACACCAGCCAATCTTGTGGTTTTTATAAGAGCTTAATTACAAAGGATCTTTAAAATAAAACTGGGGAACAAAAAAAAAAGTGTTTTGCCTGGTATCAGAAAAGGACTGGATAATTTGGGACTTCTTTCCTCCTATAAATGGAGAATCAAAAGGCCTAACAGCAGGGGAAAATCAAAAAAGTTTTGCTCAGGATGGAAAGATGGAACAGTGAGGGAGACCAGATTCCAGGAGATGAGCAATGAGGGGAGAGCTGAATTCTGTGTTTTTCTCCCTTAAAATCCACAACCAACTCTTTTTTTTCTAGATATTTTGGACAAGCATCATTCATTTGGCTGATTTTGCCAAGAAAAAGGTTTGTGGATCTAATTATACTGAGGAGATCCACAAACAAGGGAGGTCTTGCACCATTTTCTAACAGCAAAGCCATTCCAGTTCTGACACATCAAAGCCATCCCTTCCCATTTATTTTATTTTATGGGAGTGAGGTGACCAGAGGAGCACTAAAGCTTTAAACAGATTGCTCTGATAAGAATAATGTGGTTAGAAATGGGAAAAGGAGTTTAAAGGGTTTACTGTATAAACATATAGAAGCCAAGATTATATATCCAGGAGACGGAGTGTAAGGCCATTTCTGCACTAGATTGTTATAGTGCTATTATTCCATTTTCAACATCCTATGGAATCCTGGGGTTTGCCTCAAAGGCCCCTCCCTAAACCTCAGGATTCCATAGGATGTTGAAAATGGAATAATAGCACTATAACAGTCTAATGTGGAAATGGTTTATGCTCAGGGAGTTACGCAACCACAACACAGCGGTTGCGCACTCAATGATGAATCATGACATTGTGCAAGCCAATGTGCATGCCATGGTCTCTTAACATTTCAAAGAGGAAAATCAGGACCCATGTGGCAAAACAATATCAGCACATGGTAAAGATGGCAAAATAGTTCCTGACAAGGAAGGATACATACGCTAAGAGCTGTTGCAGCAGTTTACTTTTGCTTGAGTCTCCTGGGAAGAGCATGATTCCACCCCCTCCTCTCCTCTTCCCCCTGCTGAATTCATGGAACGCAAAGTACTTTTGTGCTTTGAACTGTTTTCAGCAATTTATTATTATTATTATTATTATTATTATTATTATTATTATTATTATTATTATTATTTTATCAAGTTAAGAAAAATAAATAATTCATTTCCATAATCGATTACATTGTTTGCATTTTTTCGAAGCATATTTAGCACACAAAAGTAAGCACATATTAGTATGCAGACCTCTGCTCATATTGTCCGTCTTCAATGATCTAATCTATTTAAGGTCTGTATATTTCCTCCTGCCTTCTTCTTATCACTTCCTTACTTACTCCAAGGTAAATCTAATCTAAACGCATAAAATCAGGTTTCTCTTTAATTTCTATTAATAATAAACAGCTTTCTCGCCTCTTAGAGTATTGTCTCATAACATTTTTGTAATCATCAAGCACCCGTGCCATGACAAGTTTTCAGCAATTTAATTAAGCTGAGGACAAAGGGGGAAAGTGGGAGGAAGAGAGAGAAACCAGGACATTTTGAAAGCAGTTGAAAGAGAGATGGCAGAGGAATGATCTGGACTGGTCAGCTGAATTGGGACAGTTGGAGGGTATGCCATGCATCTCTGTATGTGCTATGCACATTGCAAAACCATGTGTGATGTGCAACCGTGAAGAACTGAGAGCAATGCCCAATCAGAAATAACCAGACACAATGCGCATCAGTATATATTATGCACCATATGTTCAACTCTGCCTCCACAGCCATGAACAGAATACTCTTCCACACTGGACAAAAATGTCCCATAGCTTCCATAGGAGAACTTAAGCATGTGTAAGACATCATGATTCCAGCCAAAGAGTCCAATCTTCATCCAGAAGAAGGAGGAAAAAGACTGAGTCCCATATTCAATTTTTGGTGTCCTACTCTTTAAAGAAATATGCTTGATCTCTGAGCTATGGGTCTTATTTGTGGGCCTACATTTGTGGTTGGTCCCATCAATCTGAGGGCCCTATCACACTATACTGTTATAGCACTATTATTCCATTATAACTGCAATGGAAACATCCTGTGGAATTCTGGGGTTTGTAGTTTCCTGAGGCCAAAGAGCTCTCTGGTTGAGAATTCTAAAGGCCCCTCCCTAAACTGCAGATCCTAGGATTCCATAAGATGTTGTCATGGCAGTTAAAGTGGAATAATAGTGCTATAACAGTGTAGCATGATAGAGCACTTAGTCAATAAAGCCAACAATGAAGAATGCTGGGAGTTCAAGTCCAATCACATCTGGAGGGTCACACTTAGCCCATCCTGTCATTGACCCACTTTCCTTAACCTGTTGTCTTCCAGGGGTGTTTGGACCACAGTAGCTGGCTGGTGGCTTATGGGTGTTGCAGTTCAATGCATCCATAGAGCACCAGCTTGGGGAGGTCTTCCCTAGACTGGAGACAAACCACTGGTCCGACTAGGTCAGGCATGAGCAACGGGGGTCTTCAAGATATATTTGGCTTACCAAAACTCCCATTAGCCCCAGCCAGGGAAAAGGGATTATGAGAGCTGCCATTTAGCAACATCTGGAGCTGCCCAACTGTGGATGTAGGCATGGTCTACTCTGACTGGCAAAAGCTCTCCAAAGGCTCCAGCAAAGATCTTTGCCTGGCTTGCAACTTTGGTACAGGCCAAAGAGAGAAGACATGTGGATGGGATCCCTACCTGCTGGCCTTGAGTGAGTCTTTTGTCATGCTTAATAGCTATAGAGGGGAAGAAGATTTAAATATATTCCAAAAAAATAGTTGAAAATCATGAGACGCAGAATCCTAGATAGGCAAGAATTTTCATAGTTTGGGATTTAGTTTGCACAAAAAAAAACCCGACCATTTTTTTTGCAGAGAAAATATCATTCTCTTTGCAGAAAACTAAGTAGAAGACATATTTCCTATACACAAACCAGCCTATTTTTTGGCACAGATAATGTCGTTTTATAAGCAGGAAACTGCCATGTTGTTTCCTATGCTGAAAAATGTGGACTCTGCACAGGAATTTTGTTTTCTGCATAGAAAATGTTTTTTTTTTCTGCATTAAAGAAAGAAATGCATTTAACTCCTACACTGCAAATAGTCTTCAAAAACTGCACAGTCTTTAATGAATTCTTGGAGCAAACAGAAAAATGGTAAAATTGTTCATTTTTGCCTGCAAGAGTGAAATTTATGAAGATTTACATCTCTATGTAACAAGTAAACTTTTCTCTCTTGCGATGAAAACATGTCTACCAAAAAAAATGTATCAAACCCAGAAAGCAAATGCGAGCACCAGTTTGGATCGCCAAAGTCAAATAAACCTGCTTTTTCAAATAAACATGCCTTGCTTATTCAGTGGCTTGAATATTCATTGTGGAAGCAAATGCCCACAGGCTAAATTCAAAAGTCCTCAGAGGAAAATAAAATCCTGGACTCCAAATGGACTGGCAAACTTTATTCTTTTCTTTCTTTCCTGGCCTTGAGAAATCTCAGCGCCAGGGCCCAGAGGGGTTCGGACTCTGCCAAGGAGGAAAAACTTGCCCAAGGTGGCGTTTTTGGCTTCGCCCCTTTCCTGGAGGGTCACAATGACCCAACCACAAAATTATTTGAGGACTCGAGATCCCCAGAGGGTGGTGTGTGTTTGTGTGTGCCATGTCTCTGTCTTAGAGATATCTGGGCAAGATTCTCTCTTGTAAAATACTTGGGACAGTTCATAAAACCAAACTGTTGACAACCGTGCGTCAGTTCCCCCTAGTCCTTGGAGAGATTTTTTTTTATCACTTCATCAATTGCTCACCAGCTATTTACAAGATATTTTCCTCCTTCTCTTCCTGCTACAGATGGCTTTCTCTTCCTTTGCTCCATTGCAGGGAGCACAAAGAGAGCATTGGAGGGTTGCTAAGAGAGGCTGAAAGAGGGACCCAAATTCTACAACAAGTTTTGTGATGGATCCCCTTGCAGATGTGATGGATCCCCTTGCATCCCCTGCAGTTCCAACCCTGGCACTCCCTTTGCTCTTTTCTCCCCTTAATCCCTTCCTGGATTGGATACTTGGGCCACAAGAGGCCCTCCTACTGTGGACCAGCGGCTGTGTTGGCTTCGCTTTGGCAAATCTGACCAGGTCCCCCACCAGACTTAATGTGAACAGACAGAGGGCCTTTCCGTCCTACACTGTTATAGTGCTATTATTCCACAGTCAACATCCTCAGGGGAATTCTGGGGTTTGCAGTGTCCTGAGGCCAATTCCCTAAGCTGCAAGCCCCAGGATTCCACAAGATGTTGAAAGTGGAATAATAGCACCATAGCAGTGTAGTATGGAAAGGTCCAAAGACAGTGGGAAAACAAACAAGCAAGCGGAAGTTTATTAAGGCACAAGAAAATAATATTCCAGCCTTCAAAATACAAAATCACTCGCAGCTACCCAAACCATAGTCAGTTCTTTCTTCTAACCCTCCTCTCTCTATTCCATCCATTCCTATCACAAGGTCAGCTTCTCCCTGTCTCAAGGCCACCTTTCCCCTTTCTCTGGGCCAAGGCTAAGAAAATGAAATTCAACAGAGAGAAGTGTAAGGTTCTACACTTAGGGACAAAAAAAGGGAATACAGAAATATAGGATGGGGGACACGTGGCTGGATAGCAGTATGTGTGAAAGGGATCTAGGAGTCTTCATAGACCACAAGCTGAACATGAGTCAGCAGTGTGATGCGGCAGCCAAGAAAGCCAATGCAATTCTCGGCTGCATCAATAGGAGTATGGGGTCTAGATCAAGGGAGGTACTGGTACCACTCTACTCTGCTTTGGTTAGACCCCATCTTGAATCCTGAGTCCAGTTCTCGGCACCTCAATTCAAGAAGGACATGGTCAAGCTGGAGCAAGTCCAGAGGAGGGTGACCAAAATGGTGAGGGGCCTGGAAGCCATGAAGCCCTATGAGGATAGACTTAGAGAGCTGGGTATGTTTATTCTGCAGAAGAGAAGGTTAAGAGGGGACATGAGAGCCATGTTTAAATATTTGAAGGGATGCCATGTAGAGGAAGGAGAGGGCTTGTTTTCTGCTGCTGCAGAGACCAGGACAAGGAGCAATGGATTCAAGCTGCAGGAAAGGAGAGTCCACCTGAACCTCAGGAAGAACTTCCTGACAGTCAGGGCTGTCTGGCAGTGGAATGTGCTGCCTCGGAGTGTAGTGGAGTCTCCTTCCTTGGAGGTTTTTAAGCAGAGGCTGGATGGCCATCTGTCCAAGGGAGTGCTTTGAGGGTGTTCCTGCATGGCAGGGGGTTGGACTGGATGGCCCCTGGGGTCTCTTCCAACTCTACATTTCTCTGATTCTATGATTCTCTCTTTGTAGTCCTTGCCCAGTCTCTAGGCCACCTTTTCCCTATCCCCAGACCACCTTTCCCTTTGCTCTCTGCAACCCTTTCCCTATCTCTATACCATCTTTCCTTATCTCTATTCTGTTTATTCCCTATCTCAAGGCCACATTTCCCTTTCCACCTTCTGACAGGCACAAGCCTCAGTTTTATACCCTTCCTCCCCATAGGCTCCACCCCTTCACAGCATTCCCTGAGCTGTGATTGGCTGGCACTAACCAGGCTTGCCTGGCCCCTCCCCTCACAAAGCAGTTGCAGTGTGATACTTACCCATGCAGTTCTGTGTCCTCTGCTCCACTCTGTTTGCTTTTGAGCCCCAAGAAGGGCTGCTCTGGCCGCTCCTTGCCAATAGGGAGGGGAAAGGCAACTCAGAGGAAGAAGCTGGAGGTGGCCTGAGCTCATGGGGGAAAAGAAATGAGGGTGCATTTCCCAAAGGTATTGCACTGTCCTTTCCCCTTCCTCTCAAAATGCATCATGTCATGTCACTTCCTGTTGTCATTTTGAGAGGGACTGATGGTTGCGTCAATAGGAGTCTGGTGTCTAGATCAAGGGAGATAACGGTACCACCCTATTCTGCTTTGGTTAGACCTCATCTAGAGTACTGTGTCCAGTTCTGGGATATTGAGGAGGAGGATATGGACAAGCTGGAGCGTGTCCAGAGGAGGGTAACCAAAATGGTGGAGGGTCTGGAAGCCATGAAGCCCTCTGAGAAGCAGCTGAGGGAGCTGAGTAGGTTTAATCTGCAGAAGAGAAGATTAAGAGGGGATAGGATAGACAGGTTTAAATATCTGAAAGGATGTCAGGTCAAGGAGGGTTTGTTTTCCGCTGCTCCAGAGACTAGAACAAGAAGTAATGGATTCAAGCTGCAGGAAGGGAGATTCCACCAGAACCTCAGGAAGAACATCCTGATGGTCAGAGCTGTCCAGCAGTGGAAGATGCTGCCGCCTCAGTGGAGTGTGGTGGAGTCTCTTCCTTGGAGGATTTTAAGCAGAGGCTGAATGGCCATCTGTTGGGAATGCTTTGATGTGGGTTCCTGCATGACAGAAGGGGGTTGGACTGGATGGCCCCTGGGGTCTCTTCCAAATCTGATTCTATAATTCTATAAAAATGGAGATACTTCATAGCCCCTCCAGCATTTCATAGATGAAAACTGTGAAACATGTGGCTGAGCAACGCCCGAGTGTGCTCATAAAAAAGGAGTGACCAGGCCCACGAGAACCAAAAAGTTATTCATGGAATCATAGAATCATAGAGTTGGAAGAGACCCCAGGGGCCATCCAGTCCAACCCCATTCTGCCATGCAGGAACACCCTCAAAGCACTTCTGACAGATGGCCATCAAGCCTTTGCTTAAAGACCTCCAAGGAAGGAGACACCACCACACTCCCAGGCAGCAGATTCCACTGCCGGACAGCCCTGACCAAAATGGTGAGAGGCCTGGAAGCCATGCCCTATGAGGATAGACTTAGAGAGCTTAATGAGTAAAAATGCACAAAACCATTATATGAAGCAGAGAAACTCCAGAATTTATGTAGTGAGTTTAGGAAAACCTGCATAAAGAAAAACAAAACAGAAGAAATGAAGCCACTAGGAAGGGCAAACTCCATCCTTTTGTCTCCCTCTGGCTGAATTAACTGGTGCCATTTCTGCACTAGACTGTTATAGCGCTATGATTGCACCTGCAACAGCCTCTGAAATCCTGGGATTTGCAGTTTCGGGAGGGGCCTCCCGAAACTGCAAACCCCAGGATTCCAGAGGATGTTGCAAGTGGAATCATAGCGCTATAACAGTCTAATGTGGAAATGCAGTGAGTCAAAGCTGCTTTTTTCCACTTTTGAATCAGTTTGCTCCAGTGGAACTAAACCAAGGAGAAAGGAAGATAATGGGAGGAGAAGAGGGAAACTAGGAGATTTTAAAGGCAGCTGACAATTTAGGTTATCAGAGGAGTAATTGGGACTTTCCCAGCTAAACCAGGAGCATTGTAGGTATGGTGTCCAGATCTGCTGACTGTCATGGGGGAATGACCAGCAGAACAGTCCAGTGGGAAAATTAGCCCCTAGCTCCTGTCTTAAGGGGTCTACTATAGCTGTCAGACCTACTATAAAGGGTTTAACAGCAGGAACCAGACTCCTAAAAGGAATTTTTTCAAGTTCTGCAAATTGCAATAAAGCCTGGCTTAGTATAAGTCAGGCCCTTTCCATACGAGGCGAGTGAATTGCTCCGTGCCGTTACTCACCACTTCTTCTTGGCTCGAAGCAACGCGGACTCTCCCTTACACCCTTCTCAGGGCTCCTCTGTTGGTTCCAGGGTGACGCGGAGCAGTGTGAGGTCTACAGATTTGCACTGGTGAGGCTGACAAAATGGCAGCTTCCAGTTGTTTGTGAGTCCGGACCAACCGCTGAAGCTGACCACCCTCCGCTGATCGCTGGCTCGCATTGGTGCGAATCCGCCCATCTGCACAGCTGAGCAGGAATGCAGTGGCGCGCTCCGGAAAAGTGAAAGACCTGTTTTTCCCAGTCTTTACTTAGCACGCTGGAGGACCACTTGGGGGTGTTTTGGATCACACTTAGGTGCAGAACTAAGGTAACTAGTCCGAACCTAGTCTGATCCAAGGTGCGGACGACCTCCGTGACAGGATGCCTTGGCCCATCTTAAATTCCCCGTGTGGAAAGGGCCTCAGTTTTTTGAAGTTCTAGGGCACTGAGGATTTGCAGATAAGAAACACAAATGCCTCTCTAAAGTGCCACCATATTGCCTGGCAGGGACGGATCAGAGATCAGCCCGCAGCCTCCATTGGTTGGAGGCCCAGGGCATATATGCCAGTGATCCAGCCTTCAGCCCAGACAGTTTTGATTAATCCTCTGTTGTCCCACTTTTAAGCAACTTTTAAAATGTCTCAGTTTCTCTCTCCTTTCCTTGGTTTTCCCCTCTGTATTCAAATTACTTCAATTGCTGCAAACTACGTTCAGATTGCAAAAGTAGTTTGCCCTTCATTTACTCAGCTGCAGCTGGGGGAGGCGGAGAAGAGGGGAGGGCACAGGATCTTTCCCTTCCCAGTGCACCCAGGGAAAACCAGACTGCTACAGCCTCTTCTTGCTTGTGTGTTCTTCTCCTATAATAACTTGTGCCATCTTGACCACAAGCTGATGCCACTCAGCCACATGCATCCCAGTTTTCATCCATGAAATGTTAGAGGTTAACCCATGACACTTCTCAATCTTCTCCAACCTAAATAGAGTAACTTTAGGACAAGTTAAGCAGCCCTAACACACTTGCCTTCAAGTCATTTCTGACTTAATGGTGACCCTAAAGTGAACCTGTCACGGGGTTTTCTTGGCAGAATTTGTTCAGGAGTGGTTTGCCCTTCTGAGGCTAAGAAGGTGTGACTTGCCCATGGCTAAGCAGGGATTCAAACCCTGGTCTCCAGAACAGTAATCCAGTGCTTGAACCACTGAACCACATTGGCTGTCTTCTAACCTACTTGTTGTTGGGTACCTTCAAGTTATTTCCAACTTAGGGCAACCCTAAGACCATTTCCGCCCAGCCCCTCCCGAAACTGCAAACCCCAGAATTCCATAGGATGTTGAAAGTGGAATCATGGCACTATAACAGGGTAGTGTGGAAATGGCCTTAAGACAAACCTGGGTTGAGTTTTCTAGGGTGGAGACTGTGTGATCGGCCCAAGGTCATCCAGCGACTTTCCATGGCTGGGTAGGAGATTGAACCCTGGTCTCTAGCATTCTAATCCAATATTTAAACCACTATACCACTGGCTGTCAAAAATAACACACATTTGACATTTGCTTTCCCAAAAAGTGGAACTGAACCACTTTGATGCTAAACAGCTACAGGTTTGAAGCCTGCTCCTTGACCACTGAGAATGATTCGGGCCCTAATATACTTGTTGTTGTGTGCCTCCAAGTCTTTTCTGAGTTACGGTGACTATCATGGGGTCTTCTGGGGGCTGAGAGGGTGTGACATGCACAAGGTCACCAAGGTGAGATTAGGCATGCTCAGGGTGATATGGCTGGATGTAGGCTCAGGGTAGTGTGGCCGTAAACAGGATTACGTGTAAATAAGTTACAGATGGTTGGGAAATAAATGGAACTATTCATGTCTTTTGGAAACTTTAAAATTGTGGCCCTTTTCGCATTAAGGCTTCTAGCGCAAGCGGGGGAGGGCGGCTCGTGCAAGAAGCTTTCTCCAGGAGGCTGCCGTTTCCCTCTCTTTCCTTCCACAGGCAAAGGAACGAGCGGAGAAGCGGCAGCCTCCCGGAGGCGGAGGCGGCTCGCGCGTCCGCCCCACCAAGCAGGAGGCTGTCGCATCCGCCCCCCGCACGCGCGAATCAGGAGGTGTCGCATCCATCCCCCCCTGCGCGCGCATGCGAATCAGGAGGTGTCGTGTCCGTCCCCCCCGTGCGCGCGCGAAGCAGGTGGTGTCGCGTCCGTCCCCCCGCGTGCGCACGAAGCAGGAAGTGTTGCGTCCGTCGCGCTAGCTCCCCGCCCCACCCCTTCCTTCCGCAGGGGCGGAGGGAAGGAATCGTGACCCGTCCGCCTCCCCGACGCTTCGCACAGGAGGTAAGTACGTGTGGCCGCGGGTGATTTTCGCTTTGAGGCGAAAATCAAAAAATACGCACTCGCGCAGCGTCAGCCCTGTGAGAGCAGCGGAAGTGGGAGTGCATCGTGCAGAGCGACGCTTCCGCGAGGCTCACGGGGCTGTCGTGCAACAGAAAGCCCGTGCAAAAAGGGCCTGTAAGATTATAAAGTTATAAATATAACAATTTGAGCGAATGGATGACAAACATGTATGAAAAACAAGATTTCATGGTGTGTATCAGGAAGGACTGGGCAGAATAAGTATAGAGGTACACACTATTAACAAATAAGTACTCTGTATCCAACAAAAGGAAGGAAGGAAGTAACTTGGAAACTTTACCATCTTAGCTCATTTCATTATATGTATTTTTTTTTTTTAATGTAAAGTCGAAGGCTTTCATGGCCGGAATCCATAGGTTGTCGTGGGTTTTCTGGGTTTTGAGGCTGTGTTCTATTAGTATTTTCTCCTGATGCAGGTGAAACATCAGGAGAAAATACTAATAGAACATGGCCTCAAAACCCAGAAAACCCACAACAACCTATATATTATTTTTTTAATAAAAATAAAATTTAAAACAAAGTCACCCAGTGGGTTTCCATGGCTGAATGGGAATCGAAGCCTGGTTTCTAGGTTCATAGCAGTCCAATGCTCAAACCACTACATGACGCTGGCTCTCACCCCTAATATACTTAGGTCTCTTTAATTAAGAGACATTCTCTGTCGTGATATTGATTTACAGCACCTAGCACAAAATCCTCCCCGTAACCTCTGCGCTCTGAACAAAACATGTCCCAGAGGCAAGCATTGAACATACAGCAGAGTTTCAAAACAGCAACAAGCGTGAGCAGCAGCAGAGTGCAACATCCAGCATCAGCTCTGACCCCGATGTCATGAGCCAGGCGGAGCAGGAGGCTGAGCAGGCTGCCAATTCAGACGGGGACTCTGAGTTGGACTTGAACTCCCAGTTGGGGGAGGATCCTTTGGAGGGAGAGGGGGCTCCTGCAGAGGAGAGGGAGGGGCCTGCCAGTGACTTCCCAGCTGACCCAGGCCCCATACCTACAGCAGAGGAGTCCAATGCTTCTGGCTCGGCATAAGCTGCTGCTTCTGACTCCAGCCCGGAGCTTGCAGCAGACTTCCCCCCACATTCCTTCAGAGGTGGCTGGAAAAGGTGGCAGTTCATAAATCAAAATGCCTGCTAGAGAAGCGGCTGAGATCAGAGGGCCTTCAGCTGCGGGCCAGGTTAACGAACACTTGATTAGCCACAGCTGGGCTAAAGACTATTTAGGGCAGATGCTGGGGGGAGTTCAGGTAAGGGGCAGCAACCGTCATTCATCCGTGACTCTGATACCTGTTCCATGGGCTTGCTATTCCTGAGTTCCACTGCCTTTGTTCGTGTTGGGTGATGTAACCCCTTAATTACTTTACGACTTTATTTATTGCCTCTGTTTGCTTTGGGTGCTGTAAACCCTTGATTATTTTACGGACTACTTACTAAAAGCCATAAAACTCCTGTTGTCGCCTCTGTGGTTGCTTGGCCTCCTCCTGACATTGACACCCACTCTACTCACTGGTTAGTAACTCTAACACACAGAGTTGTCATCCAAAAATACCTAGAGGCTCTTCATCTTCAAAGTTCCAATATATACACATCGGGATGAGCAGATCCTCAGTGATAGGTTCAGCATCACAGACACATCAGACAGAGGTTCGCGCGGACAGTGAATAGTCAGAGAAAGACACAGTCTGAGCTCCCCTCTTTTATACCCACCTGCTGATAGCTCCTCAGCTAGGGACAATGGCTGATGCAACCCCTTGGCATTATTTCACATTACCATGACTCAGCCTTACTGTCCCCTATGGCTTACATCATGTGTCACCAAGTCATTCCCCAGGTGTATCCCACATACTCATCAAATGTATTTTCACCTGGGGCAAATGTCACAGCACTTCCACCCAACATTCTCCTCTCCATTAAGTTCCAATGAATGATGAATAAAGCAGAGCTCTCCTGTAGAATTTAAATACCAACCAGGTAGTGGCAATGAGTTCCAAGGATGAGGTCTTGTATGTTTTCGGACCATGTTTCCATCTCGTGGCTCCTTCCAGAAGGTGTGTTTGCCAATGGCTCTCTCCGGAAAGGTAGGCGCAGCTTGGCTCGGCCTCTTCTCTTTCTCCTCCAGCTGTTCAGTTCTTCTCTTTTTTTCCTTACCCTGGAAGGTCACTGGGATGCCAAGCAATGTCTCCCGCCTCTCCAGGGACACTGTTTAGCCAGCGCAAGCCGCTACACGTCAGGGCAAACAATGGAGCAAGGTGTTCCCGGCAGGGGTGCAGTTGTGGGGAGCAAAATGAGGGCATTGACCTCCCAGTTAAGAATAATGTCCCTCCACAAACAACCTTTTCCTTCAGTCTCGAAATTTCAGGCACTGCAGTAACTTAAAACCTCAGCCAAGCTTTTAGAAATGCCGTTTAAACTGAAGGGACGCCGGGAACGCAAACACAGCAAATAGAAGAGTTCTCAGGGTGCACAGTTTTCAATGTCTCCCTCTCTGCAAAGCTAGGAATTTAGAGGGGTTCGTGGAGGATGTAGTGGTTTGAATGTTGGACGAGGACACTGGGAGAACAGGGTTCCTATCCTCACTCAGCAGCCATTTCCGCACTAGGCTGTTATAGCACTATGATTCCACTTTCAACCTCCTATGGAATCCTGGGGTTTGCAGTTCAGGGAGAGGCCTTTAGAATTCTCAACCAGAGAGCTTGTTGGCCTCAGGAAACTACAAATCCCAGGAATCCACAGGATGTTGAAAGTGGAATAATAGCACTATAACAGTGTATGGTGGAAAGGCCTCTGCTGTTGCATTCCAATTAAAACAGGAACGAGGAACATGTCATAGAATCATAGAGCTGGAGGAGACCCCAAGGGCCATCCAGTCCAACCCCATTCTGCCATGCAGGAAGACACAATCCAGGTGCTTCCTTTGGCAAATGGCCATCCTGCCTTTGTTTAAAAACCTCCAAAGAAGGAGACTTCACCACACTTCGAGGCAGCAGATTCCATTGTCAAACCCTGACTGTCAGGAAGTTTTTCTATGTGTTTATGTAGAATCTCTTAACTGGCTTGAAGCCATTGCTCTGTGTCCTGGTATTCAGAGCAGCAGAAAAAAGGCTTGCTCCATCCTCCATATGACACCCAGTGGCCCTTTCCGCATTGAGGCTTCTAGCACAAGCGGGGCAGGGCGGGTCGCGCGAGAAGCCTTCTCCGGGAGGCTGCCGTTTCCCCCTCCTTCCTTCCGCAGGCAAAGGAACAAGCGGGGAAGCAGCAGCCCCCCAGAGGCGGCTGCTGCTCGCGCGTCCACCCTCCCTCGTGAAGCAGGAGGCTCCCGCATCCGCCCCCCGTGAAGCAGGAGGATGCCGCGTCCGCCCCCCCCACGAAGCAGGAGGCTGTCGCGTCCGTCATGCTAGCTCCCTGCCCCGCCCCTTCCTTCCGCAGGGGTGGAGGGAAGGAAGCGCGACCCGGCCGCCTCCTCGACGCTCCGCACAGGAGATAAGTGCGTGTGGGCGCTGGGAGCGCTGTGCGAGCGCGGGTGATTTTCGCTTTGAGGCGAAAACCAAAAAATATGCGCTCGAGCAGTGTCAGCCCCGTGAGAGCGGCGGAAGTGGGAGTGCGTCGTGCAGAGCGACGCTCCCACTCCCATGAGGCTCAGGGGGCTCTCGCGCAACAGAAAGACCATGAGAAAAGGGCCAGTGTCAACCTTCAGCTGGACTGCAGCTCTCATCACCTCTTGCTCCATATTATACTGTACCAGAGATGCAAAACTTGAACTGTTTTGTCCTCCTATGAATGGAAGAATAATTTCCACAGTTTTCTCCCCACTGTGAGTAGGTCCTTTTAACAGAATATCTTTCTTTGATGTCCATTCTTCTGTTCAGGAGTTGGTGACTGGAAGTTTCTCCAAGAAATGCAATCTTCTGACATTCACGTTCGGTAGAGAGAGATTTCAAAAGAAGAATAGGAAGGAAGTTGATACAAACCTGCAAATGGATTTCATCATGCCCCAACATTTTTTTTATTATTATTATTATCCTGCCCACTACCAGAAAATTCCTCAACCAAAAAGAAAAAAACAAATCCCTATAATTCTTAATGAAGTTTAACTTAAAAAAAAATTGGTTAAAACAATGCAACTGATCTGACATTGTAAAAGATATAAACTGGTGGATTATTTTTATTTTTAATTGCAGTGACATGCAGAAATTCAGGGATGGGAATTATGTGGCTCAGCGATTAAATGATACATGCCTATGTGTCTCTGCAAGCTGCCCAAAGGGCAAGAGTGGGTGCTCATTTGGACACCCAAGTATTGTTTTAAAAATGCCTTGACTGAAAGAGAAAATGAGTACTTCAGAAATTTCTCTCCACATTTGCTCATCCTCTAAGTAGAGTTCAGGGAGTTATTCTGTGCAGAGATACACCTGTGTTTTTTCTACACCAGAAATATATACTTCCTGGACAGAGCTCCTTCCTTCCTTCCTGTCATTATCCTGCCTTTCAAAATGATAGCGATCCCCACGGCCATTCAGTCCAACCCCATTCTGCCATGCAGGAATCAAAGCACTCCCAACAGATGACCATCCAGCCTCTTGTTTAAAAACCTCCAAAGAAGGAGACTCCCCCACACTCTCAGGCAGTGTATCTCTCTGTTCAATAGCCCCTCTTGTCAGGAAGTTCTTCCTAACGTTTAGGTTTTCCTGTGGTTGGAATCCATTGCTCCGTGTCCTAGTCTCTGGAGCAGCAGAAAACCAGCTTGCTCCGTCTTCAACAGTCTTCTTGCTCTAAAATTCTTCGTCCTCACTCTGTGGTCTCACATCCTACTCCTGTATGATAGTGTCTGGGTTATGGCCCAATAACTGACTTCAGGGCAATTCCTTAAATTACCACTTGCTCCTTGATCAGGGAGTGTCATCAGATTACGAGATCCATCATTACCCAGCCAGGTGTCCATGGGCTCTAAATCTGCACGTTCTCTATTTAGCTGTCATCCATGGCTAAGAGCTGTTGATAGACGCCTGTAACATTCTCTGGTGGGCTTAAGGGCTTTGCAAGAGGACGGCTGCAGTTCACAGACAATACTCCTTTTGGCAGTCATGATAGGTAACAGAACCTCCAAGTTCAGGAGCAGCAAATACTTTGGGAAGAATCAATACCTCCAAATACCTGGAGAACCAGCATTGCTATCTTGCCCTCTTCATGGGCTTGCTGTAATCATCTCCAGCTGTCCACCGAGAGAGCTTGGAACAGGGATGTAACTCTTCTCTAAATTCATTCTCCAAGGAAAGAGCAGGTGGCAAGAAAATTGCTAAAATCACCTGCTCTTTCCTGTGTGCAAAAACTGCACAGGTTTCTTAGACTTTCTTGAAGAAACCTGTGCAGTTTTTGAACACTGTTCAGTATGGAAGTTTTTCTGCACAAAATTCACATAGAGTATTTCTGCACAGAAATGTTATTTTATGCATTGAAAATACTGTTTGTGCAGCAAGTGTTGTAGCTGAGGATTTACTCGGGGTAAAATCAGCACATTTTTACACAGAAAACAGCATATTTTGCATAGGTAACAGCATTTTCTGTACACAAAACCCATGTACAAATTTTGTGCTCAGTTAACGGGATTCTTCTCATCAGGATTTCTACTCTCAAGAAATACCCAAGAATCATGTTTTTGCCTTATTTTTCAAATACTGTCAAATATTCTTTCTATCCCTACCTTGGAAAAGTTCCCTTTTTGGGGTTTTTTTGGAACTTCTAAGCTCTCCCCAGCTAGCATGGCCAGTGGGGAATTCTGGGCATTATATACCAAAAAGTAACTTTCCTGAGCTTTGTGATACCAGGAAGTGGACCCAAAGGCCTTGCTTTGATTCTTCAGGTCTATTCCCATCTTCCTGGTTCTTTGAGTCCAGGGCCATTTCCACACTAGACGGTTATAGTGCTATTATTCCACTTGCAACATTCTATGGAATGCTGGGGTTTGCAGTTTAGGGAGGGGCCGGCCGTACCCCAAACCCCAGGATTCCATAGCATGTTGCAAGTGGAATAATAGCACTATAACAGTCTGGTGTGGAAATGGCCCAGCTCTTTTGTTGTAACATCTCATGAGATCTTATTCAGTGTTCAAAGCCTGGCTCTGAACATGAATATTTGGCTTGTGTTCTGCTGCAATGCATCTGCCCCGGTATAGCTGAAACCTCAGGCATTGCTGGAGTGCCTCGAGGGAGCCAGATTTAAAGTGAGAACAGAAAACAGAACTGACACAGGTCAACTCGGCAGTAAAGTTTTCATTAACTTTAACCACCACGGAGGCCCAATAAACTGTACCCTCTAAATTCTGGCAGCTTGTGCTAATCCTTGTCTATCCCTCCTCTGGGCTTTCCGTGAGCATAAAGTTAACCTATTGGGGTTATTTTTATCCATGGAATAGGGTGTGAATAAATGCTAAGGATTTTTTTCTGCATGGCTTGAGGTTTCAAGGTTCTGCTGCATTTTGTGTTTGGAAACACATACCCTGTGCCATTTATTTATTTTTTAACTCGTCACAGGGTTATAGATTTGAATTTTTTATTCTCAGTGGTAGTTGCAGGTGCAGTAACAAATATGCCAGCTTTTACCTTTTTTAGGATTTAGATATATCATTCTGTTTCAGAATCTCATTTATTTAAATGTACTACATCACCCGTCAGTGCAAATGTGGTAGGTAAATGTTTGGCGTGAAGGGGAAAGATGTACCTTGCAACCTAAATCATAGAATCCTAGAGTTGGAAGAGACCCCAGGGGCCATCGAGTCCAACCCCCTGCTGTGCAGGAACACGCATCAAAGCAAATCAGGTGGGTAACTTCATGGGAGCGATGGGCTGATTCTTTCCCCCATCAAAGAAGTTCCTTGTAGGGTGTATCCAACTGCCACGGGACACCCAAATAACTTTGTTTTGCTCTGCAGTCCCCTTCCACTTGGCAACTTTCCTACTGCCATTTTGGGAGGAACTGCAGAGGAAAAGGGAAGCATGTGAGGGTTACATGGGGTTATGGATACTTGTGGAGGCAGTATGTGGGGATTTTTGCATGCTTTCATTCATTTGAGATGTGTTCTGCATGATTTGGAGAGCGGTAGTTGAATAGTTCAAGGTTTTCCATAACTTGGCTCAGTCATTAATCAAAATGGAGACTGCAGTCAAGAAATCAGACATAGACTAGGGCCATTTCCGTACTGGACTGTTATAGCGCTATGATTCCACTTGCAACATCCTATGGAATCCTGGGGTTTGCAGTTTTTGGAGGGGCCGGCCATCCCCAGGATTCCATAGGATGTTGCAAGTGGAATCATAGTGCTATAACAGTCCAGTGCGGAAATAGTCAAGGATTTGGAAGGGCAGCTATGAAGGAACCAGACAAGGTCCTGAAGTGTGAAGCTATATAATGAAATACTAAAGTTATGATTGTCCCTGCCATTATATTTCCCATTTCTATACATGGTTGTGAAAGCTGGACAGTGAAGAAATCTGATAGGAAGAAAATCAACTTCTTTGAATTGTGGTGCTAGAGGAGAACTCTATGGGTATCTTGTACAGCTAAGGAGATAAATGAATGGGTCCTACAGCAAATCAAGCCTAACATCTCCCTACAGGTCAAGATAACTCAACTGAGGCTGTCATACTTTGTCTGTATCATGAGAAGACCTGACTCCCTGGAAAAGACAATAGTGCTTGGTAAGGGAGAAGGCAGTAGGAGAAAAGGGAGACCACCTTACAGAAGGATGGACTCAATCAAGGAGCCCACATCCCTGGATCTGCAAGACCCAAGCAGCGCTTCAAGGTTTCTCATCCATAGAATCGCTATAAATCAAAGTCAAATTGATGGTGATTAACATGGTGCTGGAGGAGAGTTCTACAGATTCTACAGATCTACAGAAGAAAAGGTTAAGAGGGGACATGATAGCCAGCTTTAAATATTTGAAGGGATGTCATGTTGAGGAGGGAGCAGGCTTGTTCTCTACCGCTCCAGAGACCAGGACAAGAAGCAATGGATTCAAGCTGCAGGAAAGGAGATTCCACCTGAACCTCAGGAAGAACTTCCTGACGGTCAGGGCTGTCCAGCAGTGGAATCTGCTGCTGCCTCCATGGAGTGTGGTGGAGTCTCCTCCTTCTTTGGAGGTTTTTAAGGAGAGGCTGGATGGCCCTCTGTTGGGAATGCTTTGGGGGTGTTCCTGCATGGCAGGGGGTTGGACTGGTGTCTCTTCCAACTCTATGATTCTATGATTCCCTGCACTGCTAAAAGGACAAATAAATTGAGTGTTTCAATTGTGTTATTCTGCATGGCAGAATGAGGTTGCCTGAATGGCCTTGGGATAGCTTCCAGCTCTAGCATTCTATGACTTTAAGTCCCAAACTGCAAAGGTTTTCATCAGGCCAAGATTAATCTCATCAGAGTTTCTCAACACTTGAAAAACATGGTTTTTGATCATTTTTCAAATATTTTTTAATATTCTTTCCATCCTCATATGTGTGTGTGTGTGTGTTTTCTGTGCAGCAAGCACTTTATTCTCTTCAAAAGAACATTGTTTTCTGCACACGAGGTAGCTTTCTTGTGCAATATCCATACCTTTTATGCAGAAGAAAAGAAAGTGTGTTTTTGAAGAAAGTAATTATTTGCTTTTGTACTAGCCGTAGCTTTAACTGCATTTGGTTGCAGCTCAAATGGCTAGCCTCCTTGAGTGTCCTATGGAGTGAAGGCAGGGTATGCATTAATTTACCAGAACTAAGTCAGTCCTGCAGAACATTTCAGGATATGTGAATACAAGCAGAATATTGCACAGAGATATTTGGATTTTTTTAAAATTCCTGCAGTAGAGAGAACACTAAAGTAGTCATTCATTCTTGCATGCAAAGAGGAAGTAGTCTGTGTGCTCTGCACTGCACCGGCTCAAACCCTCGTGCTCTCTGGATGCCAGAGGTCCCATGGGTCACTTGAGGTCACAGGTAATGTGAGCAGCAATCTATCCCAGTTGGCCACAGCCTTCAGGCTGAAGTGTAAACACGCCCCACCTGTCACAAGTTATGTATGCCGCTCTCCCTCAGACCACATCGTTTTAGCATTGCTAGCATTCGCAGGATGCTGCCCCCCCCAGCAAATCTCCCCCTTTTCCCTGCACCCCATCCAGCCCTGGCCCTGGCCTGCATCTGCTCTTCTGCCCGTCTCACACTCCTACTCCCGGCCCCCCATTCCATCTTGGAACACCTCCCTTTGGAGATCAAAATACCCTCTGGATTATTTTTGATGAAAAAATTATTTACCCGGCAGCTGTCGGTGTGTCTGGGTCTTCACACATGGGTCTAGAAGGGTCTTACGATCCACGGAAACTCCACCAGACAGGCAATTCATGTAGAAAGTAGCACAAGCAAGAAGTAACCACTCCCACAACATACATATGTACAATATCTTCCAGCTGTCCCAATTTGGTACAGATAGTCCTGATGAATCCTCTATCTGTCCACTTTTTCAGCTGCTTTTAAAATGTCCCAGTTTCTCTCTCTTCCTCTTCCTCCTCTGTCCTCAGCTTACTTCAGTTGCTGCAATCTGATTTCAAAGTGCAAAAGTTGTTTGCAGGCAATTAGCTCAACAGCAGGGAGATGAGACATGTAGGTGGAAATTTGTTCTTCCCAAGAGGCTCTGGTGAAAGCAAACTATTGCAGCCTCCACTAGCTTGTCTGTTCTTCCTCATTAATGATTCTTTCCATCCTGGCCATGCTCTGATGTTGCTTGGCCACAAGTAACCCAGTTTCCATCTCTGAAATATTGGAGAGTATGATGGATGCACTCACTGGCCTCAGTGGTGAGGAATGCTGGACTTTGCAATCCAACAAGTTCTAGAGGACTGCACAGTTCCCACTTCTGTTTTAAAGGATTGGTTACCCATGGGAGGATTAGTCCCCATGTCAACAAAGGTGAGGAGACAATTATTGTTTTTCTCTGCATTTGGGGAAGTTATGCAAAACGTAGAAAAGTGTTCTAGGTTCCTGTATGCTTTCCATGCTCCCTCCCCAGATACCACTGGAAGGAAGAGTGCTCATGTTTCTCTTCATATAGTTCCTTACAGGTACATGGGGCCACCACACAAAAGGCACTGCTCTTGCCATAAGTGACTTTGCACCCCTTGCTGGAGAGATCTAGAGGAAAACTGTTTAGACTGCTCTTAAAATGCAAAGGCCATTTCTGCACTAGACTGTTATAGCGCTATGATTCCACTTGGAACATCCTATGGAATCCTGGGGTTTGCAGTTTTGGGAGGGGCCGGCTGGCCCCTCTCGAAACTGCAAACCCCAGGATTCCATAGGATGTTGCAAGTGGAATCATAGCACTATAACAGTCTAGTGCAGAAATGGTCAAAGGAAAGAATTTCAAGATCAAAGAAGAAGCCCTGAGAGGTATCTTGGTTCTGGCTGTTGAATATCCTCATTCATTAGCAGTCTAATGAGCCACCATGCAAGCATGTGAGGAGGAACAATAGGTTGAACTTCTAGAATCATAGAAATGTAGAGTTGGAAGAGACCCCAGGGACCATCCAGTCCAACCCCCTGCCATGCAGGAACACCCTCAAAGCACTCCCGACAGATGGCCATTCTATAATATATCTGTATCGATAACTAATGTAAGTTGCTTTTAAAAAAACATGGGATTTCTTATTGTGATTTAAGGCTAAGGAATAGATGTATATCTCCTCTGTCTTCCAATCTAAACTGGCCTGTGAACAATCAGTGGGCCTTGGTGTGTGTAGAATGGCATCCGGTTACTTACAATGTCCTAAGTTAGACTTAAGACTTGTTGCTGCTGTATATCCTAATTTGTGATCGTGGCACTGTTGCCACAACTGAGAATGTTCCTAAAACCCACCTTAAAAGCTAGCCAGTGATGGAGCGATGGACGTCTGTGCTATTGGCAAGCAGGATTCTGAAAAGGATGTGGTCAGCCCCCTGCTGCTAGTGAGTGAGCCTGTGATAAAAAGTCATAACAGATTCCCCACAGGAATCTGTTGGGAATGACTGAATCATAGAATCATAGAAATGTAGAGTTGGAAGAGACCCCAGGGGCCATCCAGTCCAACCCCCTGCCATGCAGGAACACCCTCAAAGCACTCCCTTGGACAGATGGCCATCCAGCCTCTGCTTAAAAACCTCCAACGAAGGAGACTCCACCACACTCCACCGAGGCAGCAGCAGATTTCACTGCCGGACAGCCCTGACCGTCGGGAAGTTCTTCCTGAGGTTCCGATGGTATCTCCCTTCCTGCAGCTTGAATCCATTGCTCCTTGTCCTGGTCTCTGGAGCAGCAGAAAACAAGACCTCTCCTTCCTCTACATGGCATCCCTTCAAATATTGAAACATGGCTATTGCGTCCCCTCTTCACCTTCTTTTCTGCAGACTAAACATGCCCAGCTCTCTAAGTCTATCTTGAAAGGGTTTCATGGCTTCCAGGCCTCTCACCATTTTGGTCGCCCTCCTCTGGACTTGCTCCAGCTTGACCATGTCCTTCTTGAATTGTGGTGCCCAGAACTGGACACAGGATTCAAGATGAGGTCTAACTAAAGCAGAATAGAGTGGTACCAGTACCTCCCTCGATCTGGACACCACATTCCTACTGATAATGAAATATCAATTCACCCTTGTTTCCCAGGTGTAGAAACATGGAGCTCAGACTGGGGACTTGAATCAGGTTGGGAAGGAGACACACACACACACACACAATTGCTCTTGGCCAAGGGGGAACATCTTCCCAGCTTCTGCTCTCACCTTGGCTGCACCAGTAGTCTGATCAGGTGGACAAAGCTTTATTGAAACATCTTTACAAAGCTTCCAAAGGGCGAGAAAATGCATGCAAGTGGCTTATCATAAAACAGAGGACGAGATAACAGATCATTCTAACATTTTTCTGTAAACAAAGGCATGTTCTCAGTCAGTTATTTTGTTGACTTTTGACGCAGTTCTTGCAAGAAGGCTGAATGGCTTGTTTAGAATTGCTGAGGAAATCAATTTGGAAAATTTAGCCACAACAGATCCATGTTTGTCCTCCTCACGTCATCTCTTGCTTGAAGTAGGGGCTGGTCATCTCATACTACAGTACTCTGCTCACCAGCACCACACACCTGGCTTTTCAGGTGGACTTCAGGGGTTGGATAGGGTGTTAAAATGTAGCTATAGCATTGCAACCATATGTTTGGTGAAGAATCTCAGCCTCCATCTTTGAAGACTATAGATAAATAGCACGGGAAGTCCATATAGTTCATCTCCTGGCTGTGAGCTTCCAAGGCACACATGGCTATTTGCATTTGGGACCTGCATGCTGGACTTGACTAGAGCTTGGAAAAGCTGGTTTTTTGGACTACAGCTCCCAGAATCCCCTAGCCAACGGTCAACTTTCCAAGCTTTGGATTAGACAAACTTGTTTGATCTAGCCAAGAAATTGTCATGTGCTAGATGGACTCTGACGGTGAATTGTTCAATAATATTGCTTTCTGTCTCATCATTGATTATACTAGTAGGAATATGATATGGAGGGTGTACAACAACCCAGGCCACTGCACTAGCAACCTAAAGCTGGCTGAAACTAGCAAGACACTCTGAGATTCACTATTCAGGCCCTGGAAGTCTTGGATGAATCTTTGCCATCCTTGCATAGCGGAAGCTGAGTTCATAGTGCCAAGGATTTTCATATCAGGATGTGCTGAACCCTCTTGTAGGATGAGAAAAACCAAACATTCATTTCCTTTCGTGGCAAAAAGTCCCAGACTGAGTAATTCAGCACCAGCCAAGTCCTTCCCTCCCTCCTGTAGATCCCAGACTGATTTGTAAATGGAAAGCCAGTGGAGGGTCAGATAAACCATAATGCTATGGACTCATGGAATCCTAGAATGGCAAGGGACCCCCAAGGGCCACCTAGTCCAACTTTTTGCAGTGGAGAAATACATGAACAAGCCACCCCTGCAAACTGTCCATTCAACCTCTGTTTAAAGACCTCCAAAGACTCCACCACCATGCAAGGCAATCTATTCCACTGTTGAACTGCTCTTGCAGTAAAAAAAAAAAGTTCTTAATATTTAGGGAGTTTTGGTTGGTGTTCTAGTCTCTGGAACAGCAGTAAACAAGCTGACTCTATCTCCTACATGACTTCCCTTTCGATTTTTAAAGATGTCACCTCTATTATGTCACCTCTCAGTCAGCTCCACGGTACAGAACAAGGATGGGGGAAACGTAGCATATAGGCATCGTGTGGATCCAGGTCCTTCCCCACCAAGCTCCTAGGACATCTCCCAAAAGCCCTCAGATGCCAAATTTCTCTTAAAAATTTCCAGGTAGGAAAATATCCTAGTTCAAACCAGGCTACATAATTATAGTAGATTAGTGGCTTTTTAAGCGATGTGGTTTCATCTTAGGGAAACCTGGGACTTTTGCACCCCCACAATAGAATTTTCCTCCATTCCCCAAATTTTGAGCATTGGAGAAGGTGAGATACTGAAAATTGTTCACACCTACAACTCTTCTATTTGCAGTTTTTGCATTCCCTTAGCCATTTTGCCTGCTCCTTGTCCTTGAATGCTTAAACACTATTTCCAAAGACTCAACTGAAGTTTCAGATTACCGGGGACTGAAAGAAAATTCAACTTTACGGGGGAAGAATTCTTATTTTGCTTTCCTCTTCTAACTACAACCTTTGCTTAGTCCATATCTTCCAATATTTCCCAGACAAAACTGGGGCACCTGAAGCCAAGCAACATCAGTATGTGATTGAGATGGCAAAAGCTGTTACTGAAGAAGACTGCACCAGATGGGAGAGGGCAAGATTCTACTCCCTTCTCTTCTCTTCCCCCTGAGTGCAAATTACTTTTGCATTTTGAAGTTTGTTGCTGCAATGGAAACAAGCTGAGGACCAAGGGCAGGAGGATATTTTAAAAGCAGCTGAGAAAGTGGGAAGACAAAGGGTTATGTGGGCCCATCCCTACCAAAATGGGTAGGAAAGTATGATAATCTGCATTATTTAAAAGAACTGTGGTAGGTTCTGAAGCTTTAAATGCCCATGGATATCTCCAGATCCTAAGGCCATTTCCACACGAGTCTGTTATAGTGCGATGATTCTACTTTCAACCTCCTATGGAATCCTGGGGTTTGCAGTTTTGGGAGAGGCCGACTGGCCCTTCCCGAAACTGCAAACCCCAGGATTCCACAGGAGGTTGAAAGTGGAATCATCGCACTATAACACTCGTGTGGAAATGAACTAGGATTCTATTAAGATCTACCAAAAAAAAAAAACCCACTCGTCAAAACCTCATCAAGCAAAGTGCTTTCCTCCAGTCAAAGAGATCAGTGAGACCTTCTCCTTTCAAATTTTGAGAAGCTAATTGGAAGGGAACTGCAACTCCCAATATCCCCAGTCACTAGACATGCAGGTTATAGTCTCATAGGTTATAGAACTCATAGTCTCCTGATGCCATATTGGAGATAGCTGGTCAGGCTAGGTGACCAACTTTAATCTGAGAGGCATCTTCCAAGCTCCCATCTCCCTTCCATCCACCGGACAACCACAAGAAGAAACCATTGATAATAATAACCACATATCCTGGACCGGAGCCCTGAGTTTGAATCCAGGTTTGGAGGCCAAATTAAGGATAAACTGTAAAACATCTTGGACATCCCGTTCATGTCAGGCACTCTAAAAATTAGAGCAGGGAGAGATGGTTTGCATTCCTGAGAATGTTATGGAATCTTAATCCGTTCTGCTCAGACTGAAAATACTTTCCGACACCAGAAAAACTGGGCTGGTCGGCTGGCAGGCTGAAGAGAGGAGGCCAAGGTGAATCTCAGACCCGCCAACTGTCAGAGACAGTCCCAGTTAATCCCTTTGCTTCCCTCTTTCCCGCAACTTTTACAATTTCCCAGTTTCTCCTCAGTTTAGTACAGTTTAGTTCAGTTGCTGCAAAATGAGGTCAAACTATAAAAGGAATTTGCACTCCGTTAATGATGCAGGTGGAAGAGGAGAAGATTCAAATCTTGCCCTTCCCTGGGGGCTCGGGCAAAAGCAAACCGCTGCAGGCTCTCCTAGTTGGTGTGTTCTTCCTCATGACTTTAGTCATCTTGACCATACTGTGAATTTGCTTGGCCACATCTGTCCCAATTTTCATCTGTGAGATGTTGAAAGGTATGGAATCATAGAATCATAGAATCATAGAAATGTAGAGTTGGAAGAGACCACACAGGCCATCCAGTCCAACCCCCTGCCATGCAAGAACACCCTCAAAGCACTCCCTTTGACAGATGGCCATCCAGCCTCTGCTTAAAAACCTCCAAGGAAGGAGACTCCACTACACTCCGAGGCAGCAGATTCCACTGCCGGACAGCCCTGACCATCAGGAAGTTCTTCCTGAGGTTCAGGTGGAATCTCCTTTCCTGCAGCTCGAATCCATTGCTCCTTGTCCTGGTCTCTGGAGCAGCAGAAAACAAGCCCTCTCCTTCCTCTACGTGGCATCCCTTCAAATATTTAAACATGGCTATGATGTCATAGAAGCATAGAATTGGAAGAGACCCCAAGGGCCATCAAGGAATACACACTCAAAGCACCCCCAGCAAATGGTCATCCAACCTCTCCTTAAAAACCTCCAAACAAGGAGACTTCATCGCACTCCACTGAGGCAGCACTTGCTTTGTGGCTATGTCTCATTTGCAGTATCAGAATTGTAGAATCCAAGGGCTGGAAGAGACCCCAAGGGTCGTTGAGTCCGGCCCCCTTTTGCCATGGAGGAAGAGACCACCAAAACACTCCCTTTGACAGGTGGCCATTCAGACTCTCTTTAAAAACCTCCAAAGGAGGAGGAGACTCCACCACACTCCATTCAGGCAGCGTATTCCACTGTCCAACTGGTCTTACCACCAGGAAGTTTTTCCTAACATTTAGATAGAATCTCTTTTCCTGTAGTTTGAATCCACTGCTCCAGGACAAGGAGCAATGGATTCAAGCTGCAGGAAAGGAGATGCCACCTGAACCTCAGGAAGAACTTCCTGACGGTCAGAGCTGTCTGGCAGTGGAATCTGCTGCTGCCTCCATGGAGTGTGGTGGAGTCTCCTCCTTCTTTGGAGGTTTTTAAGGAGAGGCTGGATGGCCATCTATCAAAGGGAGGGCTTTGATTTTGTCTTCCTGCATGGCAGAAGGGGATTGCACTGGTTGGCCCCTGGGGTCTCTTCCAACTCTATGATTCTATGGTTCCCTAAGCTAGGAGCTGAGTCATTTTGACACCTCAGATACTTCCTGCTGGTAACAGCTGCATCATGAGAGTTTTCCTCCCCAGGACCCCAGTTTTCACACTTTTTGTGGGGAAAGCGTACTATTCCCCTGGGTCTGTTGCTTCAGTCATTTCTGCCTTGCTTGTGGGCAGTGTGGTGGTGGGAAAACCCCTCCCTCGCCCCTCTGATTCAGTTGATCTAATTTAATCCTAGCCAGCTGCCAAGCTGATGTCAGCATCCGTTTCCTTTACTCTTTTCTGAGGTTCACTTGTGGTGGAGAGCTCACTTTTGTTTCCTTTCTGTTCTCAAGCTACATACCCTCCATCACACCACGGATGAAAACTGGGACACGTGTGGCCATGCAATGTCAGAGCAAGGTCAGGAGGGCAAAAGTTATTAACTGGGAAGAGATTGCCCAACAAACACCATCAGAATGCAGGACATGTTTTAGATCAACTTAGTGTCAACAAGCTGGAGCGTGTCCAGAGGAGGGCGACCAAAATGGTGAAGGGTCTGGATGCCATGAAGCCCTATGAAGAACGCCTTAGGGAGCTGGGTATGTTTAGTCTGCAGAAGAGAAGGTTAAGAGGGGACATGACAGCCATGTTCAAATATTTGAAGGGATGCCATGTTGAGGAGGGAGCAGGTTTGTTCTCTACCACTCCAGAGACTAGGACAAGGAGCAACGGATTCAAGCTGCAGGAAAGGAGATTCCACTTGAACCTCAGGAAGAACTTCCTGATGGTCAGGGCTGTCCGGCAGTGGAATCTGCTGCTGCCTCCATGGAGTGTAGTGGAGTCTCCTTCCTTCTTTGGAGGTTTTTAAGCAGAGGCTGGATGCCCATCTGTTGGGAATGCTTTGATGGGTGTTCCTGCATAGCAGGGGGTTGGACTAGATGACCCTGGGGTCTCTTCCAACTCTATGATTCCATGGTCACCAGGAAGTCTTAGTGAGGGATTTCTCTTCCAAATTTACCTCTACACCACTGCAGGACGGTCAAGCAGAAGCCGTAGAAGGGAGAAGGGGAAGGTGGGGAGCTGTGCCAAGGAGCTGTCTGGCAGCCATTGTACAATCTTACAGAACTGTTGTATAAAGAGGTCCTGGATATTCTCTTATGGCATGTTGGAAAATGTGGTTACATTGCTGGAACCTCACATGATACCAGTGTAAGTTCCAAGGAGGTTCCAGCTAGAAAGGCAACTTCTTCAAGCTCTAGGGAAGGATCTCTCAGCTGAATCCTTGATGTGGTTGTTAACTGCCATGAAGCTGACTTCAGATTATGGTAACCCTATGGATGAGAAACCTTCAGGCCACCCTATCCTCAACCACCCTGCTCAGGTCTTACAGATTTGGGGACGTGTCTTCCTTAATTAAGTCATTCCACCTGTAATGGGGTCTTCCTCTTTTCCTACTGCCTTCTACCTTACCAAGCACTATTGTGTTTTCTGGTGAGTCATGTTTTCTCATTATATGGCCAAAGTACGACAGCCTCAGTTAAGTCATCTTGGCTTCTAGGGAGAATTCAGGCTGGATTTTCTCTCGGACCCATCTATTTGTCTTTTTAGCAGTCTCCTCCAGCACCACATTTTGAATGAGTTAATTTTCTTATTGTCCACTTTCTTCATTGTCCAGCTTTCACAACCATACATAGACATGGGAAATGCAACGACATGGGCAATCCTAACTTTAGTATGCAATGCTATATCTTTTTGCTTGAGGATCTTGACTAGTTCCTTCCTAGCTGGCCTTCCAAGTCCTAGGTCATTTCCGCACTAGACTTTTATAGTGCTATTATTCCACTTTCAACATGCTATGGAATCCCGGGGTTTGCAGTTTAGGGAGGGGCCTTTGAGGCCCCTCCCTAAACTGCAAACCCCAGGATTCCATAGCATGTTGAAAGTGGAATAATAGCACAACAATAGTCTAGTGCAGAAATGGCCTGGTCTTGACTGCAGTCTCCATTCTGATTAATGACTGAGACAAGGTCTGAGCCATTTCTGCACGGGGCTGTTATAGCACTATGTTTCCACTTTCAACATCCTATGGAATCCTGGGCTTTGCAAGTGCAAACCCCAAGATTCCATAGGATGTTGAAAGTGGAATTATAGTGCTGTAACAGCCTCGTGCAGAAATGGGCATGGAAAACCTTGCTTTGAAATGTTACCTTTTGGACTACAAGTCTCAGAGAGCCCTCACAAACATGGCCCTCCTGTTGGGAGTATTCTGGGAGTTATAGTTCAAAAACTGCAACCTTTCCAAGCACTGATCATGCTGCTTTGCCCCTGAGGTTTAGGGCTTCCGTTACCTCTACCAGGTTGCCTTAAAGTCCTTTAATGTCTTCTGATGTACGTAGAGAATTTCACTTTGAGCAAAGTTTGGCTGGTAAGTCTCCATGCTCCTTCGCTTGTTTTTAAACAATTCCTGGGCTTCCCAGCATAGTCACCTCTCTCATGTCAAAACAAGGTGAAAACAAGAAACTTTTTAGTCGAGTAATTAGCTGCTTCCATTGCAGCCTCTGTCATAGCATAATTGTGTGCTTTCAAGCACTGTTTGGTTCTGACATATAGCAATTAACAGATGCAATTACCTGAATATATCTTGACTGGTAAGTATTTTTTATTACTGTGTAGTACAGCATTCCTGTTCCATGGAAAGGGAAGAAACTTCCAGCGTCTTAAGGTCGTCTCCAGTAGCTGGGATTCTTTGGAGTTCAGCAACTTTCTTTTGGGAGCAGGACTTTGCTTGCTGTAGCCTCTTGTTAGCAGAATTCTCTCTTCCAGGATGTTAGCGATACGACTTCACAGTGGAAACTTTTTAGCTTTTGGCCACTAAAACAATACCCTGTCCTCATATATTAGAAATATTTTAATAACTAAGCCAACAAATACCAAGATGGTAAAAGGCCATGCCTGCTGAAGAGTGGCTTAGGGAGCTGGATATGTTTAGCAGGGAGAAGGGAAGGTTAAGAGGGGACATGACAGCCATGTTTAAGTATTTGACAGGATGCCATATGGAAAATGGAGCAAGCTTTTTCTCTGCTGCTCCAGAGACTAGGACACGGAACAGTGGCATCAAGCTACAGGAAAAGAGGTTCCACCTAAAAAATAGAAAGAACTTCTTGATGGTAAGAGCAGTTTGACAGTGGAATCTGCTGCCTGGGAGTGTGGTGGAGTCTCTTTCTTTGGAGGTTTTTAAAGAGCAGCTGGTGGCCATCTGTTAAAGGGAGTTCTTAGATAGTGTGTTCCAGCATGGCTGACTGGATGCCCCTTCTGATCTCTTCCAACTGTATGGTTCTATGAAATAGTTAAAAATGAGGTCACAAGCAACTCATTGTTTTACATAATGCTTTTGAAATTATAGGCAGAATCTTGTTGTTGTCTTTTTTTTTTTTATTAAAAATATATTTTATTCAAATAACATTAAAAACAAAACAAAACAAAAAAAACAAAAAAAACAAAACAAAACAAAAAAAACAACAACACAAATACGCACAAATCAAATCATACAAACCAATTCCATCCAAGCCAAATTTATCTACTAACTTACTATACAAACTTTTAACTAACTAACTAACAAATTTATATACTTACACACTTACTATCTTTGCACTCCATTCCATACTTTCTTGACTTCTTATTTTCACACCATTGAGAACATCTCCTAACATCTCCTCTATCCAGCTATTCAAAATTAACTTACTCTAATCTTTATAGCCCTTTACCCTATACTCTAAACTTCTAACTGCTTATCGTACCTTCTTGTAATTTCTATTCTATTACAGAAAAATAAATTCTATTCACGAATCTTAAGTGTCCTTTATTTATAGCTTACTAAATAATTACATTCCCTTTCCCTCTATTTCTTATGTTATAATTTATTTCTATACATCTTATATCTATACCTTCCTAATAGCTAACCTACTTCATTATTTATATCCAACCTATTCATATGTAATTAACATCCATTTTTGTGATATATCTATATATTATTATATTCCATAGTTTTTAATCTTATTATCCTAGTCATACAGACCTAATGTTGCCAATTTTCCCCAATGTTCATTCCATAATGGGTCTAAAACTTCCCATTCTTTTTTAAATACACTGTTATTTTTATTCTCCAGATATTTTGTCAATTTATCCATTTCAGCCATTTCGTACAGCTTATTAGCCCAATCCTCCATTGTTGGTGTGTTTGTGTCTTTCCATCTTTTCGCATATACTAATCTTGCAGCACAAATCATATAACTTAAAATACCAGAATTTTCTCTCCTTACTTTTACATCTATTTTCTCAAAAATATTTAACAAATATATTTCTGGTAACCTTGGAAAGTTAATTTTTAAATATTTCGTTATCTGTTCATGCACTTTAATCCAAAATTTCTTTGCCTCATCACATGTCCACCAACAATGAAAAAAGGACCCAATTTTCTTACATTTCCAACAGTTAGGTGTTGATTTCCCTTTCTTCATCTTGGAGATCTGCACCGGAGTTAAATACCATCTATAAAAGATTTTAAAAAAGTTTTCCTTCAGATCTGAGCTTCTTGTATATTCTTGATTTAATTTCCAAGCATATTCCCATTGTTGTAATTCTATTGAGTGACCTATATCTTTGGCCCATTTTATCATATTTTCTTTTACAACTTCTTTTTCATATTCCAGATTTATTAATAATTTATACATTTTACTTACTGTGCCCTTTACCTCTTTTTTAAATATTTTATCCAATTCATTCTCTTCTAATGAAATTCCCTTTTCCCTACTATCTATTTTATATCTTTCTACTAATTGTCTATGGAGGAACCAATGTGATCTATATCCTTGTTCAATCATTTCTTCTTTACTCTTTAATCTGACATCACTTCCATCCCTTTTAATTATATCTTTATATGTGACCCATTCCCCCACCTGATTTTTCTCTAATTTATGAAAAGCTTCATGTGGTGACACCCAACTAGGAATCCTTAGATACAATTTATTTCTTACTTTTAACCATACTCTTAAAAGTGATTTCCTCACATAGTGATCTAAGAAATCTCTATTAATTTTATGTTTATCATACCATAAATATGCGTGCCACCCGAAGTATAAATTATATCCTTCTAAATTTAGCAATCTTCTATTATCCAAATTAACCCAATCCTTAACCCAATTTAATACTGATGCCTCATAATATATTTTAAAATCTGGTAGGGCGAGGCCCCCTCTTTCCTTAATATCTTTCAAATACTTAATTTTTATTCTGGGTTTCCTCCCATTCCAAATAAAATCACTCAGATCTTGTTCCCATTTTTTAAACACTTTATCATTATGTATTATAGGTATGCTTTGAAATAGAAAAATCATTTTTGGAAGTATATTCATTTTGATAGCTGAAATTTTCCCTAATAAGGATAATTGCAAATTTTTCCATGTGAGGATGTGAGGGCGATCTGGCTGCGACATCTGTCACCCCATTGATCGCCAGGGTTGATTCGGCTGATCTGGCTGGCTAGGCGGGTGTCCCCTTCCTCCCTCACCGCTCCATGTGCGTCCCTCCCGAAGCTGCGCGCTCGGTGGAAGAGGACGACCATCCCAGATAGAAGGAGTGTACCGTTCTTCGGTCAAGGGTATACGATAGCTGCGCTCCCCTGCTAGAACCTCCAAACAAGCTCAAGAATCTTGTTGTTGTCTTAAGCCATTTCCGCATGATACTGTTTATAGCGCGATGATTCCACTTTCAACCTCCTATGGAATCCTGGGGTTTGCAGTTTCGGGAGGGGCCGGCTGGCCCCTCCCGAAACTGCAAACCCCAGGATTCCATAGGAGGTTGAAAGTGGAATCATCGCATTAAAACAGACTCGTGCGGAAATGGCTCTAGACTGTGTAAGTTCCTCTATCCAAGCAAGTTGTACATTTATATCTGATGTGAAATGTCTGAATTCAGTTCACATTTGCAAAAAGCAGAGTTCCATATGGAGTGCCCGTGTGCATGAGACACACATTAGACCTCCATGTGTATAAGGGATGCGCTTTTGGTGGTACATTCAATTGCACATTGAAGCATGCTTTCAGTGGGTGTGGGCCATGCTGCCATTGAACACAAGGGCAGTGTAGCATAACCAATGCATAACTCCATGTTCAGAGAGTAGCAGAGCATAACCCCAGTGTAAGATCATGACCGATGTCTACTACTATCTCTGACTTTTGTGTGGATGTGTGTTTAGTTATGATGTTTTAATTTGTTTTTGTATTGCCTTTATTTTGCTTTTGTTTTAATTTGCTTTTATTGCTTTTGTGATTCTACTTATTTTTACAGGCAAGGAATACTGAATATGGAAAGTCAGGCGTATTGTTCACAAGTCACATCAAACCAAACCAATGAATTTCATTCCGTGAAGTCTAGAATTTCCTTATAGTCAAACCATGGGTTTGCCTCCTCCTCCAAAATGTTGTGACTTTTGCCCTGTTCACACTCCACAATCATAGTGCTATGAGACCACTTTAACGGCAACGGCTGCCTCATATATTCCCTCCACTGTCCCAGTTTGGCAGAGAGAGTCCCAATTACTCCTCTGTCATCCCACTTTTCTAGGTGTTTTTAAAATGTCCCAGTTTCTCTGTCATCTCACTTTTTGCCTTTGTCTCCAGCCTATTGCTGCAAATTGAGTTCAAAGTGCAAAATCCATTTATTATTATTATTATTTATTTGTATCCCGCCTCTCCATATGGATCGAGGCAGCGAACAACTTACAACTAGCATATATTTCGAAACATTTCTATACATGCCCCCAACAAGCTGGGTACTCATTTTACCAACCTGCGAAAGGATGGAAGGCTGAGTCAACCTTGGAGCCTGGCAAGATCGAACTCACAACCTCGTGGCTTGCAGTACTGGCATTTAACCACTGCGCCACCAGGGCATTTACATTTAATTAGCAGGAGTGAGAGGAGAGGAAAGAGGGCAATCTTCCCCTTCCCTGTAGGCTCAGGCCAAAGCCAACTGCTGCACCATATCCCAGCTTGTGTGGTCTCCCTCATTAATAACTTTTGCCATCTTGACCACCCTCCAAGGTTGGTTGGCCCATGTGTCCCAGATTTCATCTGTAACATGTTGGAGGATATGATCCTATGGAATATTGGGATTTGCAGTTTAGGTGGTGGTACTTAGAATTTTCAGAGAGTTCTAGTGTTCCCTGCATACATATAGGATGTTACCGTAGCCTGGGGTAGTCCTGACTTGGCCACCTTTAATGGCAGCCATATCTTAAACATCATGGAAAGGTCACCCTGAAAGTTCAGAGGACTGAACCAGTCACATTTTTCAGTCCTCCAGATTCTCGAAGACCACAGCCTCCATTTTTATGGGATCATAAGTCACATTCCTGACGCTTCTGGTTTCTTTATTTGATTATTTCTTGTTGTCAAGGAGAGGGGGCTGTCCACTTCTCTGAAACGTGTGAAAGGGATCTAGGAGTCTTCATAGACCACAAGCTGAACATGAGTCAGCAGTGTGATGCGGCAGACAAGAAAGCCAATGCAATTCTCGGCTGCATCAACAGGAGTATGGTGTCTAGATCGAGGGAGGTACTGGTACCACTCTACTCTGCTTTGGTTAGACCCCATCTTGAATACTGTGTCCAGTTCTGGGCACCCCAATTCAAGAAGGATATTGACAAGCTGGAGCAAGTCCAGAGGAGGGTGACCAAAATGGTGAGAGGCCTGGAAAACATGCCCTATGAGGATAGACTGAGAGAGCTGGGTATGTTTAGTCTGCAGAAAAGGAGGTTAAGAGGGGACATGATAGCCATGTTTAAATATTTGAAGGGATGCCACGTAGAGGAAGGAGGGGGCTTGTTTTCTGCTGCTCCAGAAACCAGGACAAGGAGCAATGGATTCAAGCTGCAGGAAAGGAGATTCCACCTGAACCTCAGGAAGAACTTCCTGACAGTCAGGGCTGTCCGGCAGTGGAATCTGCTGCCTCGGAGAGTAGTGGAGTCTCCTACCTTGGAGGTTTTTAAGCAGAGGCTTGATGGCCATCTGTCGGGAGTGCTTTGAGGGTGTTCCTGCATGACAGGGAGTTGGACTGGATGGCCCGTGTGGTCTCTTCCAACTCTACATTTCTATGATTCTATGATTCTAAACTGGGATTAAACCCTGGAGGTATCTTTGGGATGGGAGTTGTTCATTTTTTTTTTTTTAAGAAAAGGAAAAGATAAAGTGGGGTCTTATGGGGTGAAGGGACCTAGAGGGGGCATGTGAAAGAACTCCGCATGACTGAATTCCCTATCATCTTGAAATCTGGAAAATGCATGACACTCACAATCCAAAATCAGTGGTTTCTTTTTTAAAGAGAGAGACATATACTGAGACTCCACAAAGAATTTACTGAGCATTGTCTTTTTCAGTTCCCTGCCTGGTAAAACCCCATCTCAAATTAGTTCAATTTATGTATTTTGCAAAGGCACAGGGGTGTAGCTATGGAGGGCAGGAGCAAAGAGAGGGAATTACTCTCCAAAATGAGAACTTGGAATTCTCCTTTAGTCCCAGATTTTTAGCCCTGCAGTAGTTTAGGCCTTTGCTCAGACGTTTAGAACTACAATTTAGGTGTCCAAAGAAAAGGTGCAGCAAAGTGACCCATGGAATGCAGACACAGCAAATGGAAGAGTTATATGTGTGAATGGTTTTCGTTGTCTCACTTTTTGCAATGCTAGAAATTTGGGGAAAGACAGAACCGTTCATTGGGACAGAAGAAAAGCTGCCACCCCAAAAAAAACTACACTCTGAGATCATTAGGAGAGGCCTCTTTTTGTCTGTTTCCACCCTATCCTGCTATAATGCTATTATTCCACTTTCAGCATCCTTGGGGAATTCTGGGGTTTGTAGTTTCCTGAGGCCCAAGAGCTCTTTGGCTGAGAATCCTAAAGGCCCCTCCTGAAACTGCAAACCCCAGGATTCCCATAGGATACTGAAAGTGGAATAATAGCACTATAACAGTGCAGTGCAGAAATGGGCTCCGTCCCACCACCGTTGCAGGCACGGTTGGTGGGGATATGAGAGAGTCCCTTCTCAGTGACAGCACCTAAGCCATTTCCGCACTAGGCTGTTATAGCACAATGATTCCACTTTCAACCTCCTATGGAATCCTGGGGTTTGCCGTTTTTTTTATTATTATTATTTATTTGTATCCGCCTCTCCATATGGATCGAGGCGGCGAACAACTTACAAACAGCATGTATTTCGATACACTTTTCTATACGTGCCCCCAACAAGCTGGGTACTCATTTTACCGACCTGTGGAAGGATGGAAGGCTGAGTTAACCTTGGAGCCGGGCAGGATCGAACTCACAACTTTGTGGCTTGCAGTACTGGCATTTAACCACTGCGCCACCAGGGCCCCTCCCGAAACTGCAAACCCCGGGATTCCATAGGAAGTTGAAAGTGGAATCATAGCGCTATAACAGCCTCGTGCGGAAATGGCCTAGCTAGACTTTGGCACTCCCTTGCTGCCCTTCTGTTGGCAGGCTTTAAAAACAGAAAGTTTTTCAAGAAAAGGCTAAGGAATGCTGTAGCAACTGAACTGAACTGTTTTTAAGAAGTTTAAAAACCTTTTAAACTGCATTTTGTCCTTTTACTGAGGTGTGATTGTTTTAATACTGTAAATAGTTTAATTCTATCCTCATATTCTCTTTTTGTATGTTTAATGGTATTGTGCTTTTAAATTGTAAGCCACCTTGAGTTCTAATTCTGGGGGGAAAGTGGGATAACAGCAGCAGCAGCAGAAACTACAACAATGCATTCCTTGTTTTGTACAGAATTGACATTAAAAAGAAAAAAGATTAACCATGGTCCTGCTATTACTCCATCCAAAAGTGGAAGGAAGGAAGGAAGGAAGGAAGGAAGGAAGGAAGGAACTATCTCATCTTTTGAAAAATATTCTAGGATTAAAGATTTTTTCTTTTGCAGTTGGCCACTAGAGAGCAGTATGACTAAAAACAGCCCTGCTTTCCTACTGTAGTTCCATATGATTATTTGTTAAGAATTGCTATTGCTACAGATATAAAGACCCTTTTTTCTATTATTTATCTATGCATTCATGGTGAGCTCTTAAATCCTGCTATTATTAGGATCAAAAGACCATTTGATTTGATTTTTAAAAGGGAGACAAATTTACAGAAGCAACTTTCTGTGTTCGCTGGGGTTCAATTAAAACTGAGTTTTGTGAACATCACTGCTTGGGCAAAAGTTTCTTTTCGAACTAGAGCTCCCACAATCCCCCATCCTGCTGGCTCTGAGGGAGAAGGGGCTGGCTGCATCGTTCTGAAGTGCCCCACACACCCATGCCATAGATCTCCATTGTTTGGAGATGCCCCCTGGAATTTAAGGCGGGATCCAGAAGTTGATTTCTTATCTCATGTTTAGCTATGTTTTACAAATGCAATGCACAATCTTGGCCATCATTTTCTGTGCAGGAAACAGAATTTATTGCATTCAGAAAATACTCAGAATTATTGTTTTCTGTGGATAATATACTTTCCTCTGCTCAGAAAAGCTGTTTCCTGTCCCCAAAAACCACATGCAAAATTTGCACTGAATAAGACCCAAACGGAAATGATTCTCATTAGTCCAGGCTTCTCTTCACCTTTTCCTGACACTCAAAAACCATGTTTTGAATACTTTTGAATGCTCTTTCCATTTCTACTCCTGAACACACAATAACCATTCTAATGCCACCAGACAGTGGTTAACTTTGGGCCAACTGATGTGGACAAAGACTCCAGAATTCCTCTGCCAGGGCTTGGGGTCGACATTTGCTTCGCCCCTCTCTTAGGACAAATGCTCCCTCCCCATGGTCATTCATGCTGTTGCAACTGCATGAGTCCCAGAACAAATTTTGCATCTCCCTTCCCATCCCAGTGGACCACATCTCTGAGCATAACAGATATTCTTGGTTAAAAATACCAAAGGACATGCTGTCCCAGGCTTGGCAGTGGTCAACTTCTCTTTCATGCCATGCTACCCCCCTGGCACTGGGCACACAACTTGCCATGTTTGCAACAGGTGCTTTCAGATTCTTCTCCCAATGTCTGAATGGAAGCAGACTTGAGTTACTCTGGAATCTGTGGATTTCATTGGAAAGCATATCTAGGGTGCCAGAGAGCTGCTCAGTGCCATCTCTGGACACTGAGATCTTGGATAGCCCATCCAAGAGATCTATTCCACCTTCCTCCAACTTTCCAGAATCCATTTCAGAGCCCCAGAGCCAAAGTAAAAGAGTAGGAGTTGCCTTGGGGTGGATTGGCTCAGTGACCTGCATCTTGAAACTGATTGCTCCTGCAGTAGAGAACAAATAATTTAATCCATTTTCTCTCTGGTGCAGACCTGTTTATGAAAACTGTGCAGTTTTTAATCATAATCACTGTCATCATCATCATCTTCATCATTTTGTTTATATCCCACCTGTGAAGGGAGGAGCTGGGCAAGCTTTGTTGGTGACAGTTCAGGGAATGCTGTGGAGGTGGGACTATAGGGGAGGAAGGACACAAAACTGAGGCTTGTCCCTGTTGGAAAGGGGAAAGATGGCCTAGGGATAGGGAGTCATAAAGTTGGACGGGGCCTCGTGGACCACCAAGTCCAACCTCCTGCTCAGTGCAGGATCTCCAGCTATAAGAAATTGAGCAATAAGATGGGTGACACCTGGTTTGACCACAGTACATGTGAAAAGAATCTAGGAGTCTTAACAGACCCCAAGCCGAACATGAGTCAAGAGTGTGATGCAGCAGCTAAAAAAGCCAATGCGATTCTAGGCTTCGTCAATAGGAGTACAGTGTCTTGGCTGAGGGAAGTAATAGTACCATTCTATTCCGCTTTGGTCAGACCTCACCTGGAATGCTCTGTCCAGTTATGGGCACCTCATTTCAGAAAGGATATTGACAAGCTGGAACGAGTCCAGAGCAGGGTGACCAAAATGGTCAAAGGCCTGGAATCTTGCCATATGAGGATAGGCTTAGATTGCTGGGTATGTGTAGCCTGGAGAAGCGAAGGTTAAGAGGTTTAAATATTGGAAGAAATGTCATATGGAGGATGGAGCAAGCTTGTTTTCTCCTGCTCCAGAGACCAGGACAAGGAGCAATGGTTTCAAACTTCAGGAAAAGTGATTCCACCAAAACATTAGGAAGAACTTCCTGACGGTCAGAGCTGTCTGGCAGTGGAATCTGCTGCTGCCTCCATGGAGTGTGGTGGAGTCTCCTGTTTCTTTGGAGGTTTTTAAAGGGAGGTTGGATGGCCATTTGTCAAAGGGAGAGCTTTCTCTGTGTCTTCTGCATGGAAGAAGGGGGTTGGACTGGATGGCCCTTGGGGTCTCTTCCAACTCAACGATTCTATGAGTGCAATCTCCTCTTGCCCTTTGAATTCACTTTGCAGTTGCTGAAGTAAGCTGGGTACAAAGGGGGGAAATGGGAGAAGGATAGATAAACTGAGACATTTTAAATGCAGCTGAGAAAATGGGATGATGGAGGATGAATCAGGACTCTCCGTGCCAAATCAGAACTACTGGAGGGTTTGCTTCTCCAGTATAATATCAACGGCATTATCAACACGCAGGAATGAGCAATACTCTTGGTCTTGCCACCAGGAGCCCCTTAAGAGAAGATTTGAAAGTGGAAACTAAGCCTTGGAAGTAAAGACCTGCTGAGTGAAAGGAACAATTTCCCCTCCCGATATAATTGGCTCTCCATAGGAGTATGCAAAACACGAGACATTGACAGGGGATGCATGCAGCCTGGGTGGGTATTTTTAATACGTTTTCCTCTCCTTCTTGACAGATGGAACAAATAGCTCCCTGCTTCTTAGCTTCGGGGTGGCCTTGGGGCTGTGTCTGGATGGCAAGGATGCACATTGGTTCCCCCTTGGGTGAACCTCTCCCGGGAATGTGTCAAGGCACACAGCAGGCAGGGGTGGGGCAGAAGGGTAGAGGAGGGAGGAAACAGCAAGGCACTCTCTCTACTAGAGAAATGGCAGGGGAAACATAGAACTGTAGATTTGGAAAAGACCCCAAGGGCCATCCAGGCCAACCCCTTTCTGCCATGCAGGAAACCACAATCAAAGCATTCCCAACATAGAATCATAGAATCATAGAATCATAGAAATCTAGAGTTGGAAGAGACCACACAGGCCATCCAGTCCAACCCCCTGCCATGCAGGAACATCCTCAAAGCACTCCTGACAGATGGCCATCCAGCCTCTGCTTCAAAACCTCCAAGGAAGGGGACTCCACTACACTCCGAGGCAGCAGATTCCACTGCCGGACAGCCCTGACTGTCAGGAAGTTCTTCCTGAGGTTCAGGTGGAATCTCCTTTCCTGCAGCTTGAATCCATTGCTCCTTGTCCTGGTCTCTGGAGCAGCAGAAAACAAGCCCTCTCCTTCCTCTACGTGGCATCCCTTCAAATATTTAAACATGGCTATCATGTCCCCTCTTAACCTTCTCTTCTGCAGACTAAACATCCCCAGCTAAGTCTATCCTCATAGGGCTTCATGGCTTCCAGGCCCCTCACCATTTTGGTCACCCTCCTCTGGACTTGCTCCAGCTTGTCAATATCCTTCTTGAATTGGGGTGCCCAGAACTGGAACATACGGCCATTCAGCCTCTGTTTCAAAACCCCCAAAGAAGGAGATTCGACCACACTCCATTGAGGCAGCGTATTCTACTGTAGAACTGCTCTTACCATCAGGAAGTTCTTCCTAAGGGTTAGATGGAATCTCTTTTCCTTAAGTTTGGAGCCGTTGCTCTGTGTCCTAGTCTCTGCAGCAGTAGAAAACAAGCTGGCTCCATCCTCCACATGACATCTCTTCAAATATTTAAACATAGTTATTTAGTAAGGGGCCTAGGCCATGAAGCCCAAACTTCTACTCAGTGCAGGAAATCCAGCTAGAACATCTCCAGCCAGGAGCTGTCCAGCTTCATTTTGAAGATGTCCAGGGAAGATCTTACCACCCCTCTAAGCAATTGGTTCCATTGCTAGACCATTCTCACTGGCCTCAAAGCCCTTCAAAGGCCCCTCCCTGAACTACAAACCCCAGGATTCCATAGGATGTTGAAAGTGGAACAATAGCTGTATAACAGTCTAGTGCAGAAATGACCGGTGTCAAGAAGTTCCTTCCAATGTTTGACTGAAATCTACCCTCTTGTAATTTAAAACCATTAGACCTGGTCCTGCCCTCTGGGACAATAGAGATCAAATCTGCCCCCTTCTCTCCATTGCAGCCCTTGAGCTGTGATCACATCACTCCTCCATCTTCTCTTCATCAGGCTGAACATACCCAGCTCTCTCAACTCTTCTTCATGTGCTGTTTAATAATAATAATAATAGTAATAATAATAATATTTATTTTTATCCCGCCTCTCACAGTGGATCGAGGCGGCATTACAACAGTATATAAATACATTAAAAACACTAAAATGTAACCCATCCTCCCCACCCCCCAACCCTTCTAACCCCCTAAAACACATTAACTATTAAACAAATTAAAAACAAATTAAAACCAAGAGGACAGTTGATGAGAGGCGGTGGAACACTAGTCTGGGAAGGCCTGTCGGAAGAGAACAGTCTTGACCAAAGACATGTGGTTTTTATAAAATGATTTCATTTATCTTTTTGTTGTGCTCATTTGCCATCAGGACATCTACCTATCAGCTCTTCTGCTCAGGTCTTGCAGATTCAGTGCAGCTGTGGCTTCCTCCTTTGAATCAATGCACCTATAGTCATGCGGTGTCCCTCTTTTTTTCCTAATCTCTGCTTTACCCCACTTTATTGTCTTTTTTGGTGAGTTTTTTATTTAATTTTATACATCATAGAATCATAGAGTTAGAAGAGACCCCAGGGGCCATCAGGTCCAACCCCCTGCCATGCAGGAACCCCCATCAAAGCACTCCCAACAGATGGCCATCCAGCCTCTGCTTAAAAACCTCCAAAGAAGGAGGCGACTCCACCACACTCCATGGAGGCAGCAGCAGATTCCACTGCCGGACAGCCCTGACCATCAGGAAGTTCTTCCTGAGGTTCAGGTGGAATCTCCTTTCCTGCAGCTTGAGTCCATTGCTCCTTGTCCTGGTCTCTGGAGCAGCAGAAAACAAGCCCTCTCCCTCCTCTACATGACATCCCTTCAAATATTTAAACATGGCTATCACGTCCCCTCTTAACCTTCTCTTCTGCAGACTAAACATACCCAGCTCTCTAAGTCTATCCTCATAGGGCTTCATGGTTTCCAGACCCTTCACCATTTTGGTCCCCCTCCTCTGGACTTGCTCCAGCTTGCCAACATCCTTCTTGAATGGAGGTGCCCAGAACTGGACCCAGGATTCCAAATGAGGCCTAACCAAAGCAGAATAGAGTGGTACCATTACCTCCCTCGATCTGGACGCCATACTCCTATCAATGCAACCAAGAATCACATTGGTAAGTTAAGTTGTCTTCTGACACTTTGTTCAAAGCATGGCAGCCTCAGTTTGGTCCTCTTGGCTTCCAGTGACAGTTCAGCCTTCATTTTCATTCAGACCCATTCCTTGTCTTTTGGCAGTCCTTGGTCTCTACAGAACTCTCCTCCAGCACATTTCAAATGAGTCAGTTCTCTCTCTTTCTTCACTGTCCACCTTTCACAACTAAATATAGAAAACTTTTACTAGCATCCCTGAGTAGTATTTAGGACCAGTTAACAGTAAACTGTGGGAAAAACTGAGATGTTTCTAGTCCCATTTTCTCACAAAATATTTGTAGATTTTTTCCCCAAGCACACAGTTGCAAATATAATTTGGAGACACATATTAGTGCATTTACATGTTCTGTACAAGTCTAGAGAGCTTGAACCTTGGACTACAAATCTAGATACATACCTTGAGTATGTCACACAGTCTCAGCCAAAGAAAACCTCATGATAGGTTTGCCTGAGGGTCCCCATAAGTCAGAAATGACTTGAAGACACACAACCACAACAACAAGTCTACTCCTACTTCCTTTACGTGCAGGCTCCATTTAGAGGCAAACATGCATAGAACAATTTATAAAAATAGAATAAAATGGAATATATAGGAATGACAAAGCAGAATAAAATAGAACAAATTACAGCTTCAGACTCAGAGCCTGGAAGGGTTATTCTTTTGGACTAAAACTCCCAGAATTTCCTCCCAACCGCTAATGCTGATCTCCATGAAGAAGACGGAGCCAGTTTGTTTTCTGCTGCTCCTGAGACTAGGACACGAACCAATGGATTCAAAAAACAACAAAAGTCCAATTTTTAGGGTATCTCTTTGCAACAAAACAAAGCAAAAAATGAGAGGAGATTGCAAAGAAAACAATGGATGAGGTGCCACGTTGGGAAGGCATAATGTCCTGTCCTGTCCTGTCCAACAGAGTCAAACTGCAAGAAAAGAGATTCCACCTAAACATTAGGAAGAAGGTCTTAAGATCTGTTCAATGATAGAATAGAGCAGTGGTTTTTAACCTGGGGTCTGTGGACCCCTGGGGGGCTATGATGTCCTCACACTGGGTCAGCAAAGGCTCGAAGAAATGTTATGAGCTTTTACTGTTAAAATAGAAAAAAAATGAAAGAGATGGACAGTCAGACAGACAGACAGAATGGTCATACATTGATCTCAAAGAGTAGGAATATTTTCCAGCATTAATTGTAGAAAATTTCATTATAATATGTCAAACCATTCAAAAGTTATGAAACTGTTAGGAAAAAATGTGCTCAGCACTTCCTACTTTTGCATGCAATGAGAACATGCCAATGAGAACACGCACCTCAGTTCAAGAAGGATGTTGACAAGCTGGAGTGTGTCCAGAGGAGGGCGACCAAAATGGTGAAGGGCCTGGAAGCCATGAAGCCCTCTGAGGATAGACTTAGGGAGCTGGGTAGAAGGTTAAGAGGGGACATCATAGCCATGTTTAAATATTTGAAGGGATACCACGTAGAGGAGGGAGTGGGCTTGTTTACTGCTACTCCAAAGACCAGAACAAGGAGCCATGGATTCAAGCTGCAGGAAAGGAGATTCCACTTGAACTTCAGGAAGAACTTCCTGACGGTCAGAGCTGTCTGGCAGTGGAATCTGCTGCCTTGGAGTGTGGTGGAGTCTCCTTCTTTGGAAGTTTTTAAGCAGAGGCTGGATGGCCATCTGTCGGGAATGCTTTGATGGGTGTTCCTGCATGGCAGAAGGTGGTCGGATTGGACAGCCCCTGGGGTCTCTTCCAACTCTATGATTCTATGATTCTATGAATATTGCGAATGATAAAGAGAGGCTGAGTGAAAGCATATGACTTTTCTTGCTACAACACATACGTCCGGAAGCCTCCTTGAGTTAAGTCTTGGTGGTCCGTGGCAACAAAATATATTTAAAAGGGGTCCATGGTAAATAAAAGGTTAAGAACTACTGGAATAGACTGCTTCAGAGGGTGGTAAACTTTCCACCCTAAGAGGCCTTTGAACAGAGGCTGGATGGACATCTTTCAGGGTTGCCTGAATTGTATATTCCTACAGGGCAGAATGGGTGTTACCCCAAAATGGGAGTGACTCAGGGGTCCAGTGTTACCAGTATTTTGCAGGAAAGAACCAGCCAGAGATCCAAAAGTAAGTTTAATTGTGTTTTATTGGGGAGTTGCAATCACACACACAAGATCCACAGAATCATGCAGTCACACAAGGCTAACTGAAGGAAAAGGGAGGAAAGTTTTGGATAGAGAGATTTCAGGATGATGTGGGTGATATTTACCAATCCAGAAGAGCAGCAAAGAAGAAGGGATGTGGCTTAGACTCAAGTCTAGGGACAGTATATAGTCAGAAATTGGAGCAGCAGAGTGGCAACCAGAAACCAGTGTACTGCAAGTTGACTGGCCAAAACTAGGGGTTTATATACCCAATTTCTTCCTGGAGGATTAGGGTGTGAATGGCTCTCCACCCCAGTAGACAATGGAGTTCACAGAGTGAACAATGGGGTCCAGAATGGGCTAATGGTCTTAGCAGTAAGTGACAAAGGGCTAATGGCTGTCCTGATAGTTCAGTACTAGTCGGACAGGTCTGAGGACAAAGGGGAAACTTGCTTGGTCAGGGGGTACAGAGTTAAGACAATCAGCCGTCTTGTGGGGATCTTCCAGCCGCTATTGTCTAAAAGGTTGAATCATCAAGGCTCACTTCAAGCTTCTTATCTCCAGAGTTTCCCAGTGATTTCTTGCCTATGACCTGCCTACACCTGCAGGTTTCTTCTGACCTAATTTGCAACGCATGTGTTCAGTCAACCTTTTCCTCTTATCCAGCCTGGCCATACAGCCATAGCAGGGTATGTTTTTATATCAATGCCAATTAATATACATTTTGCCAATTAAATCATATTTTGGCAATTAAACCATAACAAAGCCCTGGTGGCGCAGTGGTTAAATGCCAGTACTGCAAACCACAAGGTTGTGAGTTCGATCCTGCTGGGCTCCAAGGTTGACTCAGCCTTCCATCCTTCCGCAGGTCGGTAAAATGAGTACCCAGCTTGTTGGGGGCATGTATAGAAATATGTATAGAAATACATGCTATTTGTAAGTTGTTCGCCGCCTTGATCCATATGGAGAGGTGGGATATAAATAAATAAAATAATAATAATAATGATAATGATGATGATGATGATGATGATGATAATAATAATAATAATAATAATAATAATAATAATAATAATAATAATAATAATAATAATAAAGTGTGGGGTTGTATGGCCTGGTAACATGGAGACGGACTGGACGGCCCTTGGGGTTCTTTCCAACTCTTTCCGATTATGTGATTCTACGACTCTCTTATCTTTGCTGGGGGGCACAAAGGGGAAAATTTTGGGGCCCTTTAAACATACACCAGAGACCCTTGTCAAAAACCTAGAGGATGAGTTGGTTTATCAAAAGACTGCTGGCAAATTAAAGCTCTCAAGTCCCACCTGAGTCTCCCCTTCCCTGTGCCCCACATAAAAAAACTGGCTGAACCCCGAGATGGAATCTTTCCAGCTCCGCAGAGAGGGAGTGAAGGAGACATCAAGGGGGCAGGGGGTTCTGAAGTTCTATGGTTTTTCTATATTTCAGACTTTGCTCCAGGCCAAACAGGGATATGAGTCAGAGAAGGAAGGAAAGATTGATTTGGTAGCTGCCTCCGGGTCCCTTGGAGTTGTATTTCTCGATGGTGAACTGAGAAGCTTCTAGAGGACTATAAATCTTCAGCTGTCTCCCAAAAGGAGATGCCGTTTTGGAGGAAGGGGAGGAAGGAACTGCCCGTTGCTTTTTCTTGAAACTCAGCTTGGGAAAATTGACAAGAAAAATTCCAACTGAAAGTGGACCAGCTTCACATGGACAGATGATCGCATCTTCCATTGGGAAAACCTCCCAACCCAAGCTGGCCACTGCTAGCTTTTCTTTTCTTACAGTGCCATTATTCCATGTGCAACCTCCTGTGGAATTTTGGGGTTTGTAGTTTCCTGAGGCCAAAGAGCTCTCTGGCTGAGAATTCTAAAGCCCCCCCAAAAAACTGCAAACCCTGGGATTCCATAGGAGGTTTCAAGTGGAATAATACCACTATAACAGTGCAGTGCGGAAATGGTCAAAGTCAAATTCTCTCATTCTCAGAGAAAGGAAAAGGCAACCCTCCTCTTGCCAAGAACTCCCCATCCCAATAGGTTCATCGTAGAGTTGCCATAAGTCAGAAATAACTTGAAGGCGCATCATAACAACAAGACTGCCAATGAGACCCAAAGAGCTCTTTAGGTTCGGGTGAGGAAAGTTTGGCCCCTGGACTCCTTCCTTTGGACTCCAGAGCACCCCAGGAGAACACCAACACAGCCTGACTCTCCACCCCAAATTGACCCAGTTGTGTCCCAAGCCACCCAGATTGCCACAATGGCGGTGACTGAGGTTCTTGCCCTGTGCTAAGGATAGAAAGAAAATCCAGACATTTCCCAATACTTGACGAAAAACAGTTTTCTTAGCAGTCAAGATTCCCTGCTGAGGAAATCCAGATGTCATGAGATTTTGAACGGTTGGGGACTTTTCTACACAACATTCAATCATGTTGGAGGTGGTTGTACAGAAAATATGACTTTTCGCTATAGTGATATTCCCTTCTATGCAGAAGACCATGTTTTTATACAGGGGGGAAAAAAAGCCTTGTGCAGAAAATCACATTTTCCATGGGAAAAGGGTGCCCTTTCTTTTTTTGCATAAAGTCACAAAATTTCAATAGACAGAAGAAAATTGGACAGGGGAGAAAAAATTATTAATTTGTTCTTGCCTATGAGAACAAGGTTAATGAAGATATACCTCCCCTCACATACACTTCGCCCCCCTTCTCCCCCCAAAATAATCTTGAAAAATGAAGAAAATTAACGTTTTTGGCTTAAAATCCAAGCTGGAATTCCAAGCTTCCCCTTTCAACATTGCCCATCCTTGATTTAGGATGTGTTTTCCTATTGGGCGAGTGTTGAGTGTGACGCTCCCAAAGCAGAGTGGAGAAAGTAGGGTTGGGGTCTGTGTGTCTTCCCACCCACCTGGAAATGAGCCCCGGGCTTCCCTCCCATGGGTCGGTGAGCTGCTGCCAGCTCCTTCCCCTCCTGCCCCCCGGATCCCTCAGCGCAGACGGGCAGCAGGCCTCTCGGCTCGCCTCTCTCCATCCATCTGTCAGGAGGAGCACCAACTGGTGACAGCATCACCCTGGAAAGGCGGCTGTGGAGGGGACACAGACAAATAAGGCTGTTTTCCTGGTTCCAAGGTCATTGAAGCATTCTTTTATTTATACCCACTCACGCCTGCTCCGGAGCATTTTGCTGTGTGACTCCAGAGGACCGGCTAGTGTGGGGACTTTCCACCTGGATTAGGATGGACCCATCCCTAAAAAAGGTAATGCATCTTGCAAGGACGGAGTGTGCCGTTCACCTCAGAACAGAGACCCCTATGTACCCAAAGGAAAGCAGAGTGCATTCAGATTGGGGCCTGGGCTGTACTAAGCTAATCTAGATGAAAGATTCTTTCTTAGCGTGGAAGCATCACTCTCACCTGCCCCAAAATGTCCACTTTATTCATTGATAGAGAATGATGAGTGGGTGGTCATAGAATCCTAGAGCTGGAAGAGACCCCAAGGGCATCCAGTCCAACCCCATTCTGACATGGATGAATACATCGTCAAAGCATTCCCAGCAGATGGCCATCCAACCTCTGCTTAAAAACCTCCATAGAAGGAGACTCCACTATGCTCCAAAGCATCAGAAGAGTCCATTGTCAAACTGTTCTTCTCCTCAGGAAGTTCTTCCTAAGGTTTAGGTGGAATCTCTTTTCCTGACGTTTAAAGCCATTGCTCCATGTCCTAGTCTCTGGAACAGCAGAAAACAAGCTTGCTCCATCTTCTTTATGACATCCCTTCAAATATATAAGCATGGTATCATGTCCAACCCTTAACTTTCTCTTCTCCAGACTAAACATGCTCAGCTCCCTTAGCTGGTCCTCATAGAGCTTCATAGTTTCCAGGCCTTTTAGCATTTTGATCAGCCTACAGCTTGTGGATCTCCTTTTTGAATTGCTGTGCCCAGAACTAGACACAGTGCACCAGATGAGATGTGAGCAATTCAGAACAGAGTGGCACTATTACTTCCGTTCTGCAATGAAATACACTGCCTTGGAATAAGGTGGAGTCTTCTTCTTTGAAGGTTTTTAAAGAGAGGCTGGATGGCCATTTGCAGAAGGTGCTTTGAGTATGTCTTTCTGCAAGGCAGGGGGTTGAGCTTGATGGTCTTTGTGGTCTTGTCCAACTTTATGATTCATTCATTTATTAGTTTCTCACTGCCATCATGTTTTCTCACTGAGAATGTTCCAAAAGTAACACCTCTGGTGAAAATGGCATCCACCTAGTGAGAGGGAAAACAATCAAAGACAGGAATCTAGTTTTTTCATCTTCACTAGAGTAGACCTATTGAATCCATTATTGAATGGTAAGTCAGTATGTTGACAAAACCAACTGATTCCATAGGTCTGCTCTAGTCAGGACTAACCAATGGATTTAAGCTAAAATAAAGCAATAAGAAGAATCAGAATTATAGAGTTGGAAGAGACCCCAGGGGACTGGGGGACCCCGTCTGCCATGCAGGAACACCCATCAAAGTCCTCCCAACAGATGGCCACCCAGCCTCTGCTTAAACACCTCCAAAGAAGGAGACTCCACCACACTCCATGGAGGCAGCAGCAGATTCCACTGCCGGACAGCCCTGACCGTCAGGAAGTTCTTCCTGAGGTTCAGGTGGAATCTCCTTTCCTGCAGCTTGATTCCATTGCTCCTTGTCCTGGTCTCCGGAGCAGCAGAAAAAAAGCCCTCTCCTTTCTCTACATGGCATCCCTTCAGATATTTAAACAAGGCTAGCATGTCCCCTCTTAACCTTCTCTTCTGCAAACTAAACATACCCAGTTCCCTCAGCTGCTCCTCGGAGGGCTTCATGGCTTCCAGACCCTTCACCATTTTGGTTGCCCTCCTCTGGACACGTTCCAGCTTGTCGACCTCCTTCTTGAATTGAGGTGCCCAGAACTGGACACAGGATTCCAAATGAGGCCTAACCAATGCAGAATAGTGTGGTACCATTTCCCCCCTTGATCTAGACATCAAACTCCTATTGATGCAACCAAGAATTGCATTGGCTTTCTTGGCTGCCACATCACACACAAGAGTCAGCATTGTGTTGTGGTTTGAGTGTTGGTAAAAGACTCTGGAAGGCCGGAGTTCAAATCCTCACTTGGACATAATACCCTCTACAAAAACCCTTGAAAAATTTTGATCCATCCCGGTTTAACCCGGCCGAACTTTCTCCCCTGCCTTCCACAGCTCAGTTTGATCCATGGAGGAATCTCATCCTTAAATGTGAGTGTAGCATTTTTTCCCCCTGACATCAAGTTTGGAAGAGTGGGAAATGTCAGGGCTGGTTGCCCTTTTCAACAACTCTAATTGCTTGCCCAAACTCTTGCCCTCTTTTTGAATCTTGTCCCCCACTCGTGGTTACAGCTGCCCCTTTTCCTTCTCAACAGTTTCAGTGCCTCCTCCTCTTCCCATGCTGCTTCTCCAAAAGTTTCTTTCTGAGTCAATCCCAGCCAATCAGGGAACATCTAGGCAACATGGAAATGTCACATCCTGCAATCAAATAGATTTGTTGATGTGGCAGTTTGATGACAGTGCAAAGCTTCCTGAGATAGTCACCTGGGAAATCCTACCCAATCGGGAAGATCAGTGCAAATGGAGCCAACTGAAAGCAGTGCTTCTTGGAGAGGCCGAACACATATTTTTAATGTGGAGAAAATAGCAGCTAGGAAGGGGACAGCTTTCATCAGAAAACTGCTGCAGGGCCCTAATCCAGGTTGGTATCGTATTCCAGATCAGGGTGATACCCTGAAAATTGGGGGTCCCGCAAGGGGCGCCCAGCTTTGCCAATTACAATACCAAAGATGGGGAAATTAAACTCAGAGCACTGGTTTTGCTAGTGAGAGGCAGGGTAACGTAGTGAGATCTTTTACCATATGTATACAGCGGCGGGTTAGAGAGTGGCTAGACAAAGTGTTTCCAAACAATAAACAATTCTCTATTAAACAAGGACACAGAAGACAAACACAAACTAACTAACTGGAAAAGAAAAGAGTTGCAAGGGAAGGCAATACGACCTGTTCCGTAGTCCTGGGGAGAAGTTGGAGATTCCGGGAAGAAAGCTCAGCATCAGCTGCTGAGCGGAGTCTTTTAAACACACCAGCAGCAGGACGGGATGGCAGTCAAAGGTGATCCGGGGATCGGTTAAAAGTGAGGGGTTTTTATAGGGAAGATCGTGCCTTTTGCCTATGGCAGTCCCAAAGGAGAACAAAAGAGGTTTCGGTGCTGGACAAAAGGATTTGGTGAGGTCAGGTTTAGCGTGATGGGATTTGCATGTAGAAACAATACCTTTGGCCGAGACGTTGATGGCCCAACTCACAAGAGTAATTTGACTGAGAGCCACGTGGATATTGAGGAGTCTGTGGCGGGAAGTTCCCTAAAGCTTCGGGCGAGTTTTGGGTTGCTGGCTACAAAGAGAAATGGAATGTAAACCATTAATGGCCGCTCTCTGTCCGTGCTTATCTGAAGAACTTTGCGAACACGTGAGATGACGTAATCGCAACCAGTCCAGCTAAGGCCAAATTAAATGATATCAAAAGGGATATCTGGGGGTCCTCACTCGGGGTGCCATAGTGGAAATAACAAGGGTCCCATTATTAACATTTCTTCAAAATAAGGCCATTTCTGCACTACACTGTTATAGTGCTATTATTCCACTTTCAGCATCCTATGGAATCATGAGGTCTGCAGTTGAGGGAGGGGCATTTAGAATTCTCTGCCAGAGAGCTCTTGGCCTCCCTAAACTATAAACCCCAGGATTCCACAGGAGGTTAATAGTGGAATAATAGCACTATAACAGTGAAGTGCAAAAATGGCCTAAAAGTGACCCCAGTTTAGGTTCCACCGTTTTAGAAGAATATGTCCCACAATATTTAGTGCAGGAGCACAGAGGCTATTTTTACAGAGATTTCATGTACATGAAGAAAAATCTTAAAATATTCTTCCCATTTTAGTTTGGGAAATAGCTGCTGTCATTTTGTGGATATGTAAAATCTGGAACTATTTTTTGGCCTCATCAAGATAACTCTTTTCCTCTTGCTCTTGCCCTTCTCTTTGATTTGCCCCTCTTCCTCCTCCTCCTCTTTTGTAATACCACTTCTCTCAAAATTCCTCAGGGCCATTTGCAATGGGGTATGTGGCAACCAGATGCAGGAAACATATTGTGATGCTCAGCTGAAGGACATGTGTGGCAACTGATATGGGTACTGTACTATTTGTGTGTTCAGGGAGAGTCCCACCTCACTTGCACAGCAAACACACATGCACTTTTTGCTTGGAACAACACTGGTCACAATTTTTATTGGTTATAGCTGCACATAGCCTTAGTGCAGCCATGAGTCTGCATCCAGACAGAGATTGACTTACTCACTGATCAATGAACTTGCCAAATCCCAGCCCCCTTTTTTTTAAAAAAAATATTTTTATTAAAACCCGTAAATTCAATAAAATGTTTGGACTTGTAGCATACAATTCCAGGTACGTAATACAAAATAATACCATCTCATATCTTTATATAATCCAGTTCCTTGGATTTGCTACTATAAATTACCTATATATTCATCCTATATCCCTTTCCCCAAATAAACTTCCTTCTCTAAAAATTTTGGGTGCTTACTTGTTTGCATTCTGTGCTGCAGCTTTTCTATAACTTAGCTTACATATATATCCCTGCCTCTAATCTATATAATTAAATACTTGACATTTTACCTTTCTTTAATATACACTGGTTAATTTAACATATGATTGTTAACATAGGATTGTTTAATATACACTGGCATATATATTCTCCATTCCACTTCCAATTCACCCTTCCTCTGAAGGCGAAACGCCAAGGAGAAAATGCAACCAGAACATGGACTCAAAGCCCGAAAAACCCACAAGAACCAATGGATTCTGGCCGTGAAAGCCTTTGACTCTACATCTAACATATGATTGTTTAACATTTAATTTAACAGTCCTGCAATAGCTAAGTCTCCCCAATATCTTTTCCATATGTCGGCCATCATCTTCCATACATTACGAAATGTTTGTCTTTCTGATGAGATAACATCAATGTTAATTCATCTAATTCAGCTATATCAAAGAATTTCAACAACCACTCTTCAACTGCAGGTATAATAGTGGATTTCCAATATTGAGCTACTGTCAGCCGGGCTGCTGTTATCATATACAATAATATTTTCTTTTCACATTTGTTTAATCGTTGCATTTGTTGTGTCTCATCAGTCATATTAAGTAAATATATTTCTGGATTCATTGGCTATTTGCTTTGCAATACCTCTATGATCTTCTCATGTGCTTGCTTCTAAAACCCTGAAATATTTCTTTTAAATATGTTACATCAAATACAAAAAGAGCATATTGGAGAATAATACTGTATATGGTATCAAATGCAAGGATTACTTATGCAAAATACTGGAAGTGTGAACACCAAATTGGAAGGGGTTGCTAATACACCAGAGGACAGGATCAAAATTCAAAATGACCTGGACAGATTGGAGGGCTGGGCCAGGACGAACAAAATGAAATTCAACAGAGAGAAGTGTAAGGTCCTACACTTAGGTAGAAAGAATGGAATACAGAAATATAGGATGGGGGACACGTGGCTGGATAGCAATACGTGTGAAAGGGACCTAGGAGTCTTCATAGACCACAAGCTGAACATGAGTCAGCAGTGTGATGCGGCAGCCAAGAAAGCCAATGCAATTCTCGGCTGCATCAATAGGAGTATGGTGTCTAGATCGAGGGAAGTACTGGTACCACTCTACTCTGCTTTGGTTAGACCCCATCTTGAATACTGTGTCCAGTTCTGGGCACCCCAATTCAAGAAGGACATGGTCAAGCTGAAGCAAGTTCAGAGGAGGGCGACCAAAATGGTGAGGGGCCTGGAAGCCATGAAGCCCTATGAGGATAGACTTAGGGAGCTGGGTCTGTTTAGTCTGCAGAAGAGAAGGTTAAGAGGGGACATGATAGCCATGTTTAAATATTTGAAGGGATGCCACATAGAGGAAGGAGAGGGCTTGTTTTCTGCTGCTCCAGAGACCAGGACAAGGAGCAATGGATTCAAGCTGCAGGAAAGGAGATTCCACCTGAACCTCAGGAAGAACTTCCTGACAGTCAGGGCTGTCCGGCAGTGGAATCTGCTGCCTCCATGGAGTGTGGTGGAGTCTCCTTCTTTGGAGGTTTTTAAGCAGAGGCTGGATGGCCATCTGTCGGGAGTGCTTTGAGGGTGTTCCTGCATGGCAGGGGGTTGAACTGGATGGCCACTGGGGTCTCTTCCAACTCTACATTTCTATGATTCTATGATTCTAACATATCACAGATATCGAGGGATGGGATGTTAAACTATCAGAAATGATAATGATGGATGATTTGACAATGGCACTTAAGGGTGAAACAAGAGGGAAGAATCGGGAAGAATTGAAACCAATTAAAGAATACATACAACGAAAATGGGCGATTCAGAAAGAAACATGAAAAGGATGAAAATAAGAAAAAATATAGGAAAAGGGAAATGAAAAATTTATTTTCAAAATTATAAGGCAGGTCACATAAAAAGGGAAATGATGAGAAGAAGCTTGGAAAAATAAGTAAGTAATAAAACTAGAAGAAATGTGAAACTATACATTTGTATATACTTTTTATATAGAAGGATGCTCATAAAACTCAGAACAAAGTAGAAAAAAGAATTCATATGTAAGACATATGTAAGACAAAGTAGAATATATAAGACATGCAATTGAAATTTATTTAGATACATAAAAGATATAGAGGTATCTATATATGTAGATTAAGAAAAAAGGTCAATAGAAGAAGAAGAAATAGAAGTAGAATAAGATGTTGGATAGGTATATAAATTTGATTGTATATATTTCTTTGTTTTCTGTTTCTTATATATTTATAAAAAGAAAGAATGATTATTTGTAAATATTGATCGTTACAACTTTAATAATAATAACATTTTTTTAAAAAAAGGGGAAAAATAAAATTGCTTTATATGTTTCTATCTCCACCACATACGAAAAAAGAACATTTTTCTTCGCATCTCCAATAATTAGCTTTCTTATTGTTGGTCATCTTAGCCCCAATTTTTTTAACCCAATATAAAATCAGAAAGATAGGAACAAAATCTGGGATTTTTTTCAGCCAGTCTGTGCCCTCAGTAGCCAATGTGGAATACTGGCCAACATTTCAAAGCTCTGATCAATAGTTAGGAATTCATTCTTGGCCAGCTTCCCCTTGAGACTTCCTCTTGATATTTTTGCACATTGCATTTCAGATTGATTCCAATCTAAATACAACATCAGCCTCATCCAGACCTTTGCATAGGGAGATATAAAAAGCCAGATAAAGGACTGAACTTTTCCAGGCCTCGTGGCTGGTGAATCCTCCGGTCACCCTCCCTGTCTTGAGTCACATCTCTTCGGGGATGATGCCATCGCCTTTCCAAGGGCCATAACACATGAGCAGTCAATGACGTCCAGCAACAGGTACAGCCTCTTGTCTTGGATGAGTTCCTCAGCCTCGCTCATCCTTCTTTAGCCAAGACTTAGCGAACAAAGTTTGCTGCCTGGGAATGATTACCTGGTCACCTCTCTGCAACTTGGACCATTTCCATACGAGCCCATTATAGAGCTATTATTCCACTTTCAATATCCTGTGGAATCCTGGGGTTTGCAGTTTAGGGAGGGGCTTTTGAGGATGAGGATGGACTTTGAGGCCCCTCCCTAAACTGCAAACCCCAGGATTCCATAGGATGTTGAAAGTGGAATAATGGCACTATAACGGGCTAGTGCGGAAATGGCCCTAGTTTCTTCTTAAGACGTAGATTGAGCTGTTAAAGCCAAACCAATGCACATTTGCCACAGAGGTGCTTCCATGCTCAAGACTGAAATGAAATTTGAAGGTTTGCCCTCCCAAGTAAAATATCAGAGGATCTTTGAGGAATGGCAGTAGAGACATTTCTCACTGGGGGAAAAAGGGAGAAAACCATCAAAATGTACCCACAATTATATCAGATTTCCTTCACACATCAAAATGTCCATGTTGATGCTCATGTTTATACCCTCCACTTTTGTCCAGAGAGCTCAAGGAAATATATCAAGGAAATTTCTGCTGCTCCAGAGACCAGGACAAGGAGCAATGGATTCAAGCTGCAGGAAAGGAGATTCCACCTGAACCTCAGGAAGAACTTCCTGACAGTCAGGGCTGTCCGGCAGTGGAATCTGCTGCCTCGGAGTGTAGTGGAGGCTCCTTCCTTGGAGGTTTTTAAGCAGAGGCTGGATGGCCATCTGTCAAAGGGAGTGCTTTGAGGGTGTTCCTGCAAGGCAGGGGGTTGGACTGGATGTCCCCTGGGGTCTCTTCCAACTCTACATTTCTATGATTACTATGATTCTATATGTATGTGTGTGTCTCTCTTCTATCCCTACTTTACCCTCACAACAAACCTGTGGTGTAGAGCAGTCTGAAAGACTGGCCCAAGGTCAGTGAACTTTGTGACTGGGGAGGGAGCTCTGAAACCACCCTCCTGGAGTCATAGCCCAACATTCAAATCACTAAGCTGGCTTCCTATTTTTTCTGCATGAAACTTTTGTATTTTATGCAGAAGTACAGAAGACTAGGGCTTGGAAGGGCAGCTATGAAGGAACTAGACAAGATCCTGGAATATAAATAGGTATCAATGAATACTAAAATTAGGACTGTCCATGCCATCTTATTTGTCAAGAAAAGGTTGGACCAAACCTGTAGAAAATACTTTGTGATGTGGGTCCTTAAGTGCACCTGTGGAGAGCCATGTGACTCCAGCTGAGTCATGCTGAGTCATGGTGATGAGCAATCAGGGGGGAAGGTTGCATCAGGTGTGGGGAGAATGCAAAGGCTGGCAGGATTGCATCAGCTAGTGTGGGTATAAATGTCTCTGAGAGCTAGCCAACAAGTTGCACACGTTGCCTGGGTGTGTCTGCCAGAGGCTCTGTCAGAAGGAGCAAGCAGAGGGATGCTGGAATGCCTTCTGCAGATTCTTGTAAATATGTATGCATTGTAACTGAAGAATAAATTGCTTCCTTGATGGAAGAGAACAATCGGCATGGGTGAGTTTTTCCTGGCTACGGTGCATTGCTGCTAAGATATTCTCTGCTGCTGGGCACACTTCCAAAGCTGTGGGAGAAATCTCTGCTATATTTTGGGCGTGATTTTTTCGTGACATTTTTTCCCATTGTCGTGTGTGGTTGTGGAAGCTGGAGAGTGAAGAGTGTTACCACGGTCATGATATGTCGGGTGAGAGCACTAGATATCCTTTTGATATCAAATAATTTGGCCTTTGCTTGACCTTTCTCTGCCACCCTGCTCCACGTGTTTGCAGAGGTCCACCGGACAAGCACGTATTAGGCACAACCGTTAAGGGTTGTACATTCCAAACCTCATTTAGGCAGGCAACTTAAGCCTCTCCGACGCTTTACAGAAAAACCTTCCTGCAAACCGGCCTTGCTCAGTGCGAATCTATACAAAGACGCACGGCCAAGAGCTGAGCTATTCCTTTATGTTGGACCATCAGTGTCCTGGCCATACTATTGTCATCCAGCACTAAGCTCATCATGTAAAACCTGACCTTTTCCAACGTTATTGTCCAGCTACAAATTCTCTTTGTTCTCACTGAGCATGACATGGCCTGTAGGTAAAATCCACCCTATAAAAGGTCCCCATTTTCAAGCCCTCCTCGGACTACCTTGGACTTCCATCCTGCCTTGCTGTCGGTTTGTCCAGTGAGCTCCCCTTAGTGAACCGCGCTGAGCTTTCTTCCCTGCAACTTCAGCTTCTCTCCAGGACTACGAGACCAGGTGTCGTATTACCCATTCCCCAAAAACTCTCCATTTCTATTTCTCAGTTAGTTAGTGTATGTCGTGTCTTCTGTGTTGTTTGTTCTCAATAAATATTATTTGTTACTTTAAAACTTGTCTAACCACTCTCTGACCCGACGCTGTAGACATAAGGTAAAAGATCCCAGCTAAAGTTACCCTGCCTCTCGTTAGCTTGAGAGAGTGCTCGAGATTAATTTCCCCATCTTGTGTAGTTATTTGGTTATTTGGACACCCCTCCCGGGACCCCCAACATACAGGGTAACAAGAGAACTGATAGGAAGAAAATCATCTGAAATGTGATGCTGGAGGAGAGTTCTAGGAATACCCTGGACTGCTGAAAAGACAAATAAATGGGTCAGAGAGCAAATCAAGCCTAGACTCTTCCTAGAAGCCAGAGACAACTAAATTGAGATTATCCTACTTTGGAAATCCTGAGAAGACATGAGTTACTAGAAGAGACCATAATGCTTGGTGAGGAAGATGGCAGCTGGAAAAGAGGAAGATTGCATTAAAACTGGATAGACCCAATCAAGGAAGCCACATTAGGGATGGAGTTTGCAAGACCTCAGCAAAGCTGTCGATGACAGGGGGACTTGGAGGTGTCATTCATAGGGTCAACATAAGTCAAAGTTGGCTTGAAAGAAGTTACACAAGACTGTTTCTTACATTTTCTGGTACAAAAAAGCATGTCTCAAAAGACACCCTGAAATGTAGAGAATCTCATGGCTGTTAGGGATGCTCTTAACTGTCCAAAAATGACCCGGGTCCATTAGAAGCTCTTCAACCCGGTCAATCAAATGTTTGCCAGAACAGAAACCTCTTCGCTGGGTGGAAAAAAAAGCCAGGGCAGATGGAGTAACAGCAGATGTCATAAAGCAGGGAGTTCTGCAAATCAGGTGTAGCTACAAATATATATACATATGCATATATACATACATGCACACACACATATATTTATTTTATTTTATTTCTATCCCAACATGGGATCTGTATCTTCACATATTGTCAGCAAGGACTCTAGAAAAATAATCATAAAATGGACAGCTTGTTGGCATATGTGATCCTGTTCAGCATTTGGGACAAAGCAGGTTAAAGTGAGATATTCTCAGATCTGGGTGATAAATAATTACACATAATGAGTTATGTGTAATTAATTCCTTTATACATTAGCTAAGCACAAACCTCTTCTCTTATGTTTGTTATTAACCTTGCTACGCCATTTTCATTTCTTGCTTTTTCGTGGATATGTTTTTATTTGCTTCTAATTCTCTTGATGCTGTAATAACACTTACTTTTTCATACATTTTTATTTCTGACATTTTGTTTTATGTGGCTGTTCTAATTATGTGAGGGATCTTGAGTCCCAGAGCCAGGAAAAGAGCAAAAAAAAAGAAGGAAGAAGAAAAGGAAGATTGTAATAAGGATAGCTTCATTACATTTGTGATATACCTGTAACTTTTAACATACTTTTACAGTTATGAGACTGTAGCCCCATAAAAGGTGGAGGAGGAGGAATATCTAAAGTTAGAAATGTGATTTTTAAAATGTCTGATTTTTTTAAAAATTAAATTAGCATTTTAAAAAACAGAGCACAACTTACAAGTAACTGAACCATCTAAACTGGGCTCTACAGGCCAATGGTTACTCCGGTTCAGACATCAGAAGAGCCTCAAGACCCGGAAAAAACCACAGCAGTGGAGATAAGCCACCAACCAAAGGGAATGTGTTTTTACCATACATCGAAGGGGACACTGACTGCATAGGGCAGCGGTTCTCAACCTGTGGGTTGCAACCCCTTTGGGGGTTGAACGACCCTTTCACAGAGGTCGCCTAAGACCATCAGAAAATACGTATTTCCGATGGTCTTAGGCGCCATTCCCTCCTCGGTGGTGGTGCGCAAGCGCGAGCCATGCGCTCGCATCCTCCTGCCCTCTGTTCAGAAGGGACTGAAATCGCTCCCCTTCTCCACTACCGGGAGAACCTCCCGTCTGACGGGCCAGCTTGGGGGGGCGGCAGCAGCACAGGGAGCAGGCCCCCTCCTCGCCATTGCCCCTGCCCCACTCGTCACGGAGGGGGGAACTGTGGAAGGGCCAGGGGGCCACAAGGCGGTGCTTTTCTGGGGGGGGGCAAGCTGCGCCTGGCACAAAAGACAAAGGCACTGGGATTCCTCCCCCCAGCCCGGGTCGACACTCTGGAAACTTTTCCCACACTGCCCCCCCTCCAGCAGAAACGAGAGTGAAGCAGAAGCAGAGCTGGGGGGGGGTTCTCAGAGTTTTTTCCTGGGGGAGACGAGCGGGGGGGGAGGCATTGTAAATAATAAATAAATAATTTTATGGTTGGGGGTCACCACAACATGAGGAACTGTATTAAAGGGTCGTGGCATTAGGAAGGTTGAGAACCACTGGACTATAGGGAAACTGATGAAGAAGCATGACCTCCAAACAATCTACAGACTGACCAAGAAAATTCAGCAAATGCAACGTTCAGCCAAGGACAAGAGGGATCCTCTCACTTCTGCTGGAGTTTACCGCATACCTTGCAGCCGTGGGCAGGTCTACATGGTGACTACAAAACCCAGCGTCCAAACACGATTCAAAGGACACGAAAGACACTGCAGACCGATCCAGCCAGAAAAATCAGCAGTAGCAGAACATGTTATAAGCCAGCCTGGGCACAGAATGCTTTTTGAAAGCACAGAAATTCTGGACTACTATGTCGGACTGGACAGAAAGGCCATTGAAATCCATAAACACCTGGACAATTTCAACAGGAAAGAAGAAACTCGGAAAGTAAACACGATTTGGCTACCAGTACTGAAGAACACTAAAATCGAGACTCAAAAATATGCCAGTGGACAGCCCCCAGACCCTGGGGGTCCCTCTACCGGGAATAACACAATGGGCTGCTGATGTACTTAACGCACTGTTATGCATATCCCTTGACTAACAATACAACCCTGGGGGGCATCCCATTTAACAATAGACCCACTGTAACACCGGCAAATTGCTCCCTCCCTACACAAGTATATATACGCTGTCTCGCTTCCATGCCACTAGATCCTCTGAAGATGCCCCCCACAGATGCAGGCAAAATGTCAGGAGAAAATACTAATAGAACATGGCCTCAAAGACCGGAAAAATCCCAAAAGCCTATGGATTCCGGCCGTGAAAGCCTTCGACTTTACATCTCTCAAGTAACTCATTGGCCTGAATCCTAGAGTAGACCCATTAAACCAGTTTTTGAATGGTGAGTCAATGTGTAGATAAATCAATTTGATATTCAACAGCTCTCCTCCAATTGGGACTAACAATAGTGTTCAGACCATTGCATTAAAAAAAGAAACCTTGAAAAATGGCTCTGAATCTTGAAAAAATATTTAAAGATAGCAGACGCACACACGGACACACCACTTTGGAGTAATGGAGACATGTGATTTATGACACCAGCCCCCTCTGTTGTCCAGCTGTTACGTTATGTTGTGAAAAGAATGTTGTTGTGTCCTCGCAAAGAGCCACAGGTAATGTTGCTACTTTTAACGTGTTATTTCCAAGCACTGGAACATCATGTGGTCGAAGGGCCAGCTCGAGCTGTGACTTACGCTGTCATCTCATGCTCACTTGTGGTGCTGAGGCAATCAGGAAGCTGGCTGGAGGAGAGGGCATTTGGGTCACTAGCCAACGGCTTATAATAGTCACATTTTTAAAAAAAAGTAACTCAAAAGGGTGACTCAATCAGTCAGCTTTTTTAAAAAAAGGAGTGGTTTTCTATAGCTTGAATCAGTCATTAATCAGAATAGAGACTGCACTCAGGAAACCAAAAGGAGACTAAGGGCCTGTCCGCACTACAGTGTTGTAGTGCTATTATTCCACTTTCAGCATCCTATGGAATTCTGGGGTTTGCAATTTAGGGAGGGGCATTTAGAATTCTCAGCCAGAGAGCTCTTTGGCCTCAGGAAACTACAAACCCCAGAATTCCACAGGATGTTGAAAGTGGAATCATAGCGCTATAACAATCTAGTGCGGAAATGGCCTGAATACTGCCCTCCAGATAACAACCAAAAAAATTCTCTCAAGTTTTAAGGCATCTGTCACAATCTCCAGATAAGCTGTTTTTAGATTTCCTTTGGATTGCTTGTGCCAACTATTCATACCAACACCATCTCTGTGTGTAATTCTGACTTGAACTTGACCTCTTTAGCTTGGGCAATGATCAAAAATACTCTCTACGGTTTTGAGACAATTGCCACAATGCCCGATGATTTATGTCTGCCACACACCAACAGATACACAACATTTTCTTTTGTTATAATACATCATTGAAGAGTTTAAATCTGTTTTATACTGTGTTTAACAGCATGACTAGTTAAATATTTTAAACAAGTATAATTTATTGTGCTTTTACAGATACCTTTTAAAATATGTTAATCAAAGTTTTTAATTATGTTGGAAGTCACCTTGCATCCCTGATGCAGGAGAAGAGGTGGGATAGCAGTCAAATTAACTGATGAACCAAAAAAAATTCCATAACGATTGTGACAAACTGAAGTTTGGTGGCCTTGGAACCATAACTGTAGCAAATTAGGCCATTTCCGCACAAGACTATTACAGTGCTATTATTCCATGTTCAGCATCCTATGGAATCCTGGAGTTTGCAGTTTAGGGAGGGGCCAAGGATGTTGAAAGTGGAATAATAGCACTATAACAGTCTAGCATGGAGATGGCCTTACTCTTTGGAAGTAACTTCCCAGTCTCTGGAATTTCCCTGGAGGAGTTCCATGGGGAGGAGAGATCCAGGAGTATTTCTAGCATACCCCCCAACTGTCCTGATCTGGCTGGGACTATCCTGATTAATCGTCTACTGTGCCACTTTTCTAGCTGCTTTTAAGATGTCCCAGTTTCTCTTTCTGCCTCTTCCCACTTCCCCCTTTATCCTCAGCTTACTTCAATTGCTGCAAATGGAGTTCAAAATGCAAACAGAGCTTGCACATAATTTGATCAGCAGCAGGACGAAGAGAGGAAGAGTTGGAACCTTGCCATTCCCAGTAGGCTCAGGCAAAAGCAGAGAGCTGCAGCCTCTCCTAGCTTGTGTTGTTACTCCAAAATGTGGGTGACTCAGGTGTCCACCCACGGTGCCAGTACCTCCATTCAAAGGTGGGGAATTGTTAGCTCAAACTGGGAGGTCTGGGAGAAAGGGGTAACCTAATGAGATCTTTCCAGCAATGTTTATGGGGTCTCTGCAAGGAAGAACCAACCAGAGTTCCAAAAGTGAGCTAAAATGTGTTTTATGAAAGGAATTAACAGGCACTTGCAAGACACAAGCACTCACACAATCACACAAAGCTAGCCGAAGGAGAAAGGGAGGAAAGTTGTTGATAGCAAAGTTCAAGGGTGTTGAGGGTGATATTTATCAATCGAGAGAGCAGCGAAGAAACAGTGATGTGCCTTAGACTCACACCTAAGGACAGTACTCGTTTGGAAATTGGAGCAACAGCATGGGCACTAGAAAGTCAGATACTGTGCCTGACTGCTCAAAACCAGGGGGTTTTATACCCAATTTCTAACGGGATGGCATGGGTGTGAATGGCTTTCTAGCCAAGTAAACAATGGGGTTTTCAGAATGGATAATGAGACCTGGACTGTGTTAACGATCTTAGCGTTAGATGACAAAGAGTTAATGGCTATTTTGATAGCTCTGTACTGGTTGGATAGGTGTGTGGGCAATGTAACAATTTACAGGTTGGTGGGAAGAAGGGTTCAAACAATCAGTGGTTTGGTAGGAACTTCCCCGTTGCTATTGTCTGACAGCAGAGTCATTACAGCTTACCTTAAGCTTATTATCTCTGGCGTTACCTGGTGATTTCCTGACTATGACCTGGCTGCACTTAGAGGGGATCTCTGACCTAATTGTCTAAAAGGTTGGATCGCCAAGGCTAACTGCAAGCTTATTATCTCCAAAGTTTCCTGGAGATTTCCTGACTATGACCTGGCTACACCTGCAGGTTTCTTCTGACCCAATTTGCAACACATGTGTTCAGCCAGCCCCTTCCTCTTGTCCAGCTCAGCCATACAGTCACAGCAGGGTATATTTTATATCAATGCCAATTAATATATTTTGCCAAGTAAATCATCTTTTGCCAATTAAACCATAGAATCATAGAATCATAGAAATGTAGAGTTGGAAGAGACCCCAGGGGCCATCCAGTCCAACCCCCTGCCATGCAGGAACACCCTCAAAGCATTCCCGACAGATGACCATCCAGCCTCTGCTTAAAAACCTCCAAAGAAGGAGACTCCACTACACTCCGAGGCAGCAGATTCCACTGCCGGACAGCCCTGACTGACTGACTGAGGTTCAGGTGGAATCTCCTTTCCTGCAGCTTGAATCCATTGCTCCTTGGCCTGGTCTCTGGAGCAGCGGAAAACAAGCCCTCTCCTTCCTCTACATGGCATCCCTTCAAATATTTAAGCATGGCTCTCATGTCCCCTCTTCACCTTCTCTTCTGCAGACTAAACATACTCAGCTCTCTAAGTCTATCCTCATAGGGCTCCATGGCTTCCAGGCCTCTCACCATTTTGGTCGCCCTCCAGCTTGGCCATGTCCTTCTTGAATTGGGGTGCCCAGAACTGGACACAGGATTCAAGATGAGGTCTAACCAAAGCAGAGTAGAGTGGTACCAGTACCTCCCTCGATCTAGACACTAGACTCCTATTGATGCAGCCAAGAATTGCATTGGCTTTCTTGGCTGCCGTATCACACTGCTGACTCATGTTCAGCTTGTGGTCTATGAAGACTCCTGGATCCCTTTCACATGTACTGCTATCCAGCCACATGTCCCCCATCCTATATTTCTGTATTCCATTTTTTCTACCTAAGTGTAGGACCTTACACTTCTCTCTGTTGAATTTCACTTTGTTAGCCTTGGCCCAGCTCTCCAATCCATATTGAAGTGTGGGGATGTACAGCCCGGTAGCAGTGTTATCCCCTTCATTAATAACTTTTGCCTTCTCGGTCGTACTCTGACGTTGCTTGGCCACACATATCCCGGCTTTCATCTGTGAAATTCTGTACATTTGGAGAGGCCACCTTGAGGCCTGTTCTCTCCTGGGACACACACACCAGAGTCGTCGCGGGAGAGGCGCGTCAAGGAGCCATGGCGGCTAAGCTCAGCACTTTCTAGCGAGTGGGCGAACTCTTCGGGGATGAGAGAGGAACACAATACAAGCCCATGACAGCCTGCCTGGGGAATGCGAGGCGAGCAAAACAAACGGGATTATTTATTACCCACGCTGCTCTTCTCTCTTGCCCCTTGCGAGGGCTGGCAGCTGCTAGCCTCGACTGACAGCTGGCAACTTTGGGAGCCCACCCCTTTCCTCTCGTCTTTCGCCACATGTCCTCCCCAAATGACCCTTGTTGAGAGAGAGAGGAGAGGACCGTTCCTTGGCACTGGCGCTAATGGAGCAATTAGACGTCCATTTAGGAGAGCTGGCTCCCTTCAGAATCCATGTTTAATGGCTCTGCCCTTTTTCTTTACAAGCTCATTAAAGTGCCCAGAAGTCCACACCAGAGGAAAGGCAAGGCTAATTAGCAACGAGCCACTAGTAGATGGCAGGAAGGCTTTGGCTCTTCCATCTTTCAGTAGCATTTAGCCTTTTTGGAGAATGGAATTGTGGCTGTTGTTACCGTTTCTCAGACAGCTGCTCAATTTCACCCTCAACACTCCAGGCTTCGTAGAAACCAGTGAGAAAACAGTGCCGTTGTTCTTATTTGCCATCAACTCATCTTCAAATTACGGTTACTCCATAAATGCGAAACCTCCAAAACATTCTGTCATGAACAGCCCTGGTCAGGTCTTCAAACTAAGGGCTGCTGTGGCTTCCTTGATGAAGCCATGGGGTCCTAGAATCATAGAAACATAGAAATGTAGAGTTGGAAGAGACCCCAGGGGCCATCCAGTCCAACCCCCTGCTATGCAGGAACATCCTCAAAACACTCCCAACAGATGGCCATCCAACCTCTGCTTAAAAACTTCCAAGGAAGGAGATGTCACTACGCTCCATGGAGGCAGCAGATTCTACTGCCAGACAGCCCTGACCATCAGGAAGTTCTTCCTGAGGTTCAGGTGGAATCTCCTTTCCTGCAGCTTGAATCCATTGCTCCTTGTCCTGGTCTCTGGAGCAGCACAAAACAAGCCCTCTCCTTCCTCTACATGGCGTCCCTTCAAATATTTAAACATGGCTATCATGTCCCCTCTCAACCTTCTCTTCTGCAGACTAAACATACCCAGCTCTCTAAGTCTATCCTCATAGGACTTCATGGCTTCCAGGCCCCTCACCATTTTGGTCACCCTCCTCTGGACTTGCTCCGGCTTGACCATGTCCTTCTGGAATTGGGATGCCCAGAACTGGACACAGGATTCCAGATGAGGTCTAACCAAAGCAGAGTACAGTGGTACCAGTACCTTCCTTGATCTAGACACCACACTCCTACTGATGCAGCCGAGAATTGCATTGGCTTTCTTGGCTGCCGCATCACACTGCTGACTCATGTTCAGCTTGTGGTCTATGAAGACTCCTGGATCCCTTTAACAGGTACTGCTATCCAGCCATGTGTCCCCCATCCTACATTTCCGTATTCCATTTTTTCTCTGTTGAATTTCATTTTGTTCGCCTCATAGAGTCGGAAATGGACCTGGGGGCCATGGAGTGCAACTCCCTGCTCAACGCAGGAGTTCCAGCTGGAGCATCCCCAACAGGAAGTTACCTTGTCTCTTTTTGAAGACCTGCAGAGAAAGAAAGCCCACCACCTGTCAAGATCATTCGTTCCATTTTCAAACAGGTCTTACTGTCAAGAAGATCCTTCCAATGCTCAGTTGAAATCTCCCTTTCTGTAACTTAAAACCATTAGACCTATTCTCTGGAGCAGCAGAGAATAAACTTGCCCTCTCCTCTCTGTGACACCCCTTGAGATGTTTAAAAAGTGCCATCATGTCACCGCTCAGTCTTTTCTTCACCACGCTGGACATGCCCAGTTCCTTCAACCTCTCTGTGTGTTTTGTTTGCCATACCTCTCATCATCCTTATTGTCCTTCTCTGAACTTGCCCCAACTCATCTATATTCTTCCTAAAATGAGGTACCCAAAACTGAAATGTAACAGGGTCCAGAAAGATGAGGTACCCTAAAATGGGTAGCCTAAAATGAGGTACCCAAAACCCCTAGAAGAGGCCTGACCAGCACAGTGAGACTATGGCCATTTCCGCACGAGACTGTTATAGCGCTATGATTCCACTTTCAACCTCCTAGGGAATCCTGGGGTTTGCAGTTTCGGGAGGGGCCGACCAGCCTCTCCCAAAACTGCAAACCCCAGGATTCCCTAGGAGGTTGAAAGTGGAATCATAGCGCTATAACAGTCTCGTGCGGAAATGGCCTTGGTCACTGAAGTGGTAAGTGTGTGCTTCCATCTTCCACAATGACCAAAGCTCACCCTCCAATGACTCTCAGTTTTGTTGGGTTAGCCCCTCGAGTGGCCGTTTTGTGGCTAGTCGGGGGGACAGGGGGACAGAGTACCAGCTAACTGCGTCCTTGCAGTCAGATGCAAAGCAATGATACAATCTGCTGATACTCCATCAGGTCTTGGCTGAAAACGCCAGACAGTTTTCTGATCTCCTATGCGCTCTACCAGCCACAGAACAGACCAGTGCTCAGTAGGGGACTATTGTAACAAAACTGTGACTCCTGGGGTTGCAAGTGGGCAGCCATAGAACAGTTCCATCTATGCTGGGAAATGTAGGATATCAGTCACTCTGTGCAAAATAAAATAATTTCAAAAAAATTAAAAGGTCCATGTTGCTCCCCCAGGGAACATTTTGTGCGTGTGTGTAGCAAATTTCTTCTCTGTACAGAAATTGTTCTGTGCAGAAAAGAACTTTCCTATGCAAAAAGTCACATTTTCTGTGTGACAAAGAAACCCGTGTGTTTCAGGAGAGTTGACTTATGCAGCAAAAAAATCCCAAACAAAGAATCTTGCATCTTCTAGATTTCCTCATCAGTCAAGGCATTCTTTTTTTCATCAAGGACTAGGAAATAGTTGATATTCTTTACCTCTCTGCTGCTTCCTTGAAGATCTCCCAGTATTATTGTCCAGTATTTCCCAGTATTATTGAAGATTTCCCAGTATTAATGTCCAGGATGATTTAAAATTTCCTAGTATTATTTCCCAGTATTATTGAAGATTTCCCAGTATTATTTCCCAGTATTATTGTACATCTTTGTTTTTCATCTTCCTGGACCCTATTACATTCTCTCACACTCTCATCAATTGTCCTTTTGTTTTTAATTTTGTTTTTAATTTGTTTTAATAATTAATGTGTTTTAGGGGGATAGAAGGGTTGGTGGGTGGGGAGGATGGGGTACATTTTAATGTTTTAATGTATTTATATATTCCTGTAATGCCGCCTCAATCCACTGGGAGAGGCGGGATAAAATAATAATAATAATAATAATAATAATAATAATAATAATAATAATAAAAATAATAATAATAATAATAATAATAATAATTATTATTATTATTATTATTATTATTATTATTATTATTATTATTATTAGACTGCATAAATATCTTTACGCCTGAGGCCTTAATACCAGCTGGTATGGCATCCAAAGAACTGGGTTTATATCCACAAAAGCTCATACAAAAATTAAAAATCAGTCCTGAAGATGCTGCCACATTTCCTATCCATCCTTCCTTCTTTCTTTTTATTAATTTTTTCAATGAGTTTCCTTATAATATCTCTGAAAGCCGATGGCCTCTGTTTAGTTACTTTGGCGTTTAGTGAGACTCCAGAAAACATGATAATAGAATAAACATAAATTAGGCTGTGCAAACTACCTATCCCACCTTCCTCGCTTTGTGTGTGTGTGTGTGTGTGTGGCCGGGCTTGGAGCAGAATCATTCCGGTAGCCTTTGGGTGGCCCGCATTAGCCACCTCCATGACCTCTAAGCATGCACGGAGTTAGCTGAACGGCTCCTCAGCAAGACTGCATTCCAGGGCGCTAACATACGGTGGTAAAATTACCCAACAGAGAGACTTGGGGGGTTTCTGAAGGAAGAGATACGGTTACAGGGCAAGATAATGCCTGACGCTCCAGCATAGCTTTAACACAGCAAAGCTGGCCTGGGCATACACTTCTGCAACTCGGCTAATAATAATAGCATTACTAATAGGTATATTCACTGCAATTTTCCACCTTTTCTTTTAGTGTTAGCAGCCCCTGCCCCATCGCAACCTCTCTTTGAATGCCCTGTCAGCTCTGGGAGGAATTTGCCATTTTTGGCAAGGGTGACAATTCTGCAGGTCTGGGGATCCTGCTTAATATTTATCACAATTTACAATAACCTATTAGGACCAACACAAGAACCAGGGTAGTTGAGTGGTTTGAGAGTAGGACCCCCTGGGTGACCTTGGACATGTCACACACTCTCAGTCCCAGAAAAAAAAACACCCATAATGGGCTCTCTTTAGGGTTGCCATAAGTTGAAAATGACAACACAGATTATATCAAGCCAACTATGTGAACATGATCCCTCTCTCTCTTCCTTTGCCTCTCTTTCTCTTGCCCATTTTACTCTTTTTATTCATTTTACTTTTACAAAATGGGTCATATTTGATATTGGGGTCTTTGTGTTTCACTTACAGAACCAGTGGTTTGAGTGTTGGACAAGGACTCTAGGAGATCAGAGTTCGAATTGCTACTCGGAAGTGAACGATGTCTAATGTCTCGTTCTCTCCAGTGCTAGAATTTTGGAGACTGCAGGAAAATTTCATGGAGGGGATGGAATTCTTGTTTGGGAGACGAAGACCTCTCCACAGTGACGTCCCTGGATAGAACAAGGAAGGAACCAAGTTATACCAGATCCTAATCTTTGTGCTAAAGAGACAACCCTCTAAGCTGTTGCAAAGCTTTTCGGGGATAGGGGGGTAGTCAATTTTCCAAAATCTCAAGACTGGGAGCAGTAGATCTAGTGTCAGCTCAACCAGATCCCGTCCTGACCAGTCAGAAGGGCAACTGCAGTCTACAATGGGCAGGATCATGGGCCATGTAGCCTGTCACTCCAAAAATGGATTTTCTGATCTCCCATAGATATTCCAGCCAATGTCCACGACGACTGGAAGATTCTAGAGCTGAGTTCCTCCTCTGGGATCACGTAGCATAAGTCTCCACATGCAGAATTACTCACTGATGGTGATAAGCAACAATTGTGTTGAATGGCAATGTCAGGCAACTGAATACTTCTGAGTGCCACTTTCAGTCAAGGACAATCTTAGAATTCTAGAATTGTCGAGTGGGAAGAGACCTCCAGGGCTATCCAGTCCAACCGCATTCTGCCAGGCAGGAAGACACCATCAAAGCCCTCCCTTGGACAGATGGCTATCCAGCCTCTCCTTAAAAACCTCCAAAGAAGGAAACTCCACCACACTCCACTGAGGCAGCAGCACATTCCACTGTTGAACTAATCTTTTACCTTCATGAAGTTCTTCCTAATGTTTAGTTGGAATCTCCTTTCTTGCAGTCTGCACCCACTGCTCTGTGTCCTAGTCTCTGGAGCAGCAGAAAACAAGCTTGCTCCATCTTCCATATGACATCCTTTCAAATATTTTTTAAAAATGGCTATTGCATCATTTCTTAACCTTCTCTTCTCCTGACTAAACTTTCCCAGCTCTCTAGGCTGCTTCTCATAGAGCTTCATGGTTTCCAGGACTTTTTACCATTTTGGTCACCCTCCTCTGGACACATTCCAGCTTACCAACATCCTTATTAAATTGTTGTGCCCAGAAATGGGGACAATATTCCAGGTAGGATCTGGTCAAAGCAGAATAGAATGGGACTATTACTTCCCTCAGCCTAGACATTATGCTCTTATTGTTGCAGCCTAGGATCACATTGGCTTTTTTCCTGATATACGCAGGTGTAAGAAGAACATACATGCGCATATGTCACTAATGGGATCCAGTTTGATGTAATGATTTGAGTATTGAGTTAGAAATCTAGGAGGCTTGGTCCATTTCCGCACTACACTGTGATAGTGCTACTATTCCACTTTGAACATCCTGTGGAATTCTGGGATTTGCAGATTCGGGGAGGGGCCTTTAGAATTCTCAGCCAGGGAGCTCTTGGACCTCAGCAAAGTACAAACCCTAGAATCCCACAGGAGGTTGAAAGCGGAATAGGAGCACAATAACAGTGCAGTACGGAAAAGCCCTTAGGTTCAAATCCACGGAAACCTACTGGGCGAACCTGGGCAAGACACACTTTCTCAGCTTCAGCGGAAGGCAGTGGCAAACCCCTTTGAACAAACCTTGCTGAGAAACCACCACGGAAGGTTTGCTTTAGGGTTGCCATAAAGGGGAAACAACTTGAAGGCACTAGCAGGATGCCCGAGTGCTGTGACACTTCTGGGAGAAACGGGCAAGTTTCTCCTCTCTCTCAGCCGGCTTAGCAATGAGCCCGTCTGTCTCCGGAGCACCTGGGCTCCACCAGCTGCAGCAATCCATGCCACCTCAGCTGCTGCCGCAAGAAGAAAGGACAGCCCTTGACAGTTGCGTTCCTCCTGTCTCTTGTCCTGGGATCATAGCTCTGCATTTACTGTCCGTGATATTTTTGTAAAGTATCCAGTGACCGGCGGGAGAGGGTGACCCTTCCTAGGGTTACTCAAGGCAGGACGCTGTTCCGAGATGCTGTCTCTAAGCATCTTTGCTTTGTGGCTGGGCCTCATTGGGCACGGGGGACCTCTCCTATGCCCAATCATGGGGCAGCCCCTCGGGGCGGAGGCAGTTGCCAGCTAGCAACACACCTCCATGCTTGAATATGAGATGCGGAGGAGTTTAGGTCATCGATATATTTCAAGGGTGACCAAATCGGAAAAGTGTCATTAGCCCTGGAGCACGCTGCTGAGGCAGCTCCCTGGGCATCATGATATCGTCTTTTTTAAGGTTTCTGCGTAATACAGGCCTAAAATAAGCTCTCTCCTGCTCAGCCTCAGCTTTATCTTATCCCTGTTGGAAGGGAAAACAACAACAATTGCCTTATATGTGAGGAAGTCCTCTAAGGAGTAGCTTCTACTCAGTGGAGACTTCTCATGGAAACTCCATGAACCCAACCATCACCGGCCCACTGGGGTTGCTTTGATTAGCAAGATCCATGGGACATTAGCAACAGCAGTTACATTTCTATACCACTTATCAGTGTGAAGCATCCCTAGAGTATTTTAGCTAATTGTCCCCAACAAGCTGGGTACTCATTTTAACGACCTACAGAAGGATGGAAGGCTGAGTCAACCTGGAGCCCGTCAGGATCAAACTCACAACCTTGTGGCTGCAGTACGGGCATTTAACCACTGCACCACCAGGCCTCTAGTGACTGGGCGCACAAGTATGGCATGCTTCCCTTCTCCATGACTTCTTTGTGGTGGTAAAGTCTAGGATATTAAGCTCTCAGCATCTGGTCCACCAGATGTTTTGGACACCGACTCCCAGAATACCTGAACTCTAGCTGTCTTGATGATGATTCTGGATATTAAGTTTAAGACAGCTGAATGGAACCAAAGGTTGAGGCTGACCATTCAAGAGTGACATTTTGACTCTAGCTGTGAGACAGTGGTGTCAGGAAGAGGACATTCCAGGCATTATTGATAAACTACAAGCCAGCCATCAGGTTGAGAAGGTGTCCACCTGAGAGTTCTCAAACATGAAACTGCTAATTTTCTAACTGTAATATGTAAGATGCCCCTAAGATCTTCTGTTACCATAGGATTAGAGAATGGCCAATTGTTAAGCAGGACGTTCTGGGCCTTTCCCCATTACACTGTTCTGGTGGTATGATTCCACTTTCAACATCCTATGGAATCCTGGGGTTTGCAATTTTGAGAGGGGGCTCAAAGGTCTCTGTTTACATAGACCTTTGAGTGTTAACTGTCTATTGCAGAAGGTCTTTTAACTGGGACATGGCATAGGCTTCCCCTACTTATTTGACATGTTAGACACCGGAGCACTGTCAGAAAGTGGAATTGGTTGAAAAGCAGAAGCCACGTAGGGAATATGAGGGAATTATGGAGTCTCAAGGGGGGCCAACTGTGCATGCATGCACTGCTTGCAAAATCAGTGGCGGAGCTTGGACTGCGTGGAGGGGGCATGGCTACGGCACAAGAGGCGTGGCCACTGTGCATGGAGGAATGGCTGCAGCTCATGGGGGCGTGGCCAGGGCACTCAGGGGTGCAGCTACAGGCTGGGATGCCCCCAAAACATTGCCACCTGAGGCAAATCACCCCCCTCTGCCCCCATGTCCCTACACAACTGTGCAAAGTATCTCATTCAGCTTGGTGCCTTCACTTTACCCCAACTCATTTCGCAAGCAGCGCACGTGCCACACATGGGCATGGTCCCAAGCGAGCCTCCATAGGCAAGAAAGCAAAAAGAACTGATGAAAGAGCAGACTCTTTGTCAAATTGACGCAACAGGTCTATAATTTATAGACCAGATGACCATCAAGCAGAGGCTTGATGGTCATCTGTCGGGAGTCCTTTGAGGGTGTTCCTGCATGGCAGGGGGTTGGACTGGATGGCCCCTGGGGTCTCTTCCAACTCTACATTTCTATGATTCTATGAATTTATAACCATTAGAAGAGTGGAATGTTGAAAAACGTGTCAATAATAAGTAGGAGATGCCTGTACCTCTTTATCATTATTACTATGTATATTTTTTTGCATGTATTTTTATTAAAATTTTGAGTAAAACAATTAAAAAAGACCCTCCCTGCTTCCAAGCATCTTTTTTCCAGTTGAGTCTGTGTTTACATTCCATACATGCATTGTTTCTGTTTAACAAACAATCTTACACCATTACTTTTAACATTGTTACATTGCAACTTATGCTTTATCTATTACATCATTAATTTACATTATCTGCTTTTCGTCAATCTTTCTTTATTCCTTCCTTTTCTTATTCTTTTATCCAATTCAGCACTTCTTGTCATTCTATTTCAAAGTTCTGGATTGGTTTATTTTTAAGTGAAAAAGTTAATTTTTCTATCTCTACCATATCCAGGACTTTTTAATTTCCATTCTTTTATATCAATACAATTTCTTTCTTTCATCATTATTACTATATTCTAATGATCTTTTAACGTTCCTTTAAATTGATGCTCTTAATAAGTTTGGTTAACCTCAACCTTTGGAAGAATTTGTTAAAAACTAGGACCTATTAATCACTTTCTTAAAAGGCAGATGGGGACTGCTAGCAATAGCAAGCTTTTTACAGTGATGAAATTAAAAGTATTGGTATAAACACTGTTAATAATTAATTTTCAGAAAACATTAGGATAGAGTAGAATTAAGACATCTGAAGTAATTAAGGAAATAATAGAATCAAGGCAATCATATAGAAATGAAGAGTTGGAAGAGACCCCAGGGGCCATCCAGTCCAACCCCCTGCCATGACAGATGGCCATCCAGCCTCTGCTTAAAAACCTCCAAGGAAGGAGACTCCACTACACTCTGAGGCAGCAGATTCCACTGCCGGACAGCCCTGACTGTCAGGAAGTTCTTCCTGAGGTTCAAGTGGAATGTCCTTTCCTGCGGCTTGAATCCATTGCTCCTTGTCCTGGTCTCTGGAGCAGCAGAAAACAAGCCCTCTCCTTCCCCTACATGGCATCCCTTCAAATATATAAACATTGCTATCATGTCCCCTCTTCACCTTCTCTTCTGCAGACTAAACATACCCAGCTCTCTAAGTCTATCCTCATAGGGCTTCATGGCTTCCAGGCCCCTCACCATTTTGGTCGCCCTCCTCTGGGCTTGCTCCAGCTTGACCATGTCCTTCTTGAATTGGGGTGCCCAGAACCGGACACAGGATTCAAGATGAGGCCTAACCAAAGCAGAGTAAAGCGGTACCAGTACCTCCCTCGATCTAGACACCATACTCCCATTGATGCAGCCAAGAATTGCATTGGCCTTCTTGGCTGCCTCATCACACTGCTGACTCATGTTCAGCTTGTGGTCTATGAAGACTCCTGGATCCCTTTCACACATACTGCTATCCAGCCATGTAAGAAATATACTGTAAGAAAAAATAATCTGTGTTCAATAAGAAAGAAAATAGAAACCAAACCTGGGTGGGATGCAAAATATGTAAGAAGAAGTAAATAAGTGAGGAGAAGAAAATGAGGAATGTAAATGTGACATGAGTGTTATTTTGGAACTTATAATGTTAAAGATATAGATATTAGTGAGTATAAGTATGTATGAATAGGTACATCCTTTCTGTTTTCTTTTCCAAACATGTTCAGTTTTTTGTTATTCTTTGCCAATTCTTTGGTTCTGTTTTACGTTAGCAAAATTTTAATAAAAAATATGATTGGTTAATGCGTTTATTCCTGTAGCATCCATGGTATTAAATGCACTTTGATTTAACTCATATTGTGGGCTACTTGGGATCTCGTATTGGGAGGAAGATCAGATGTAAGTTAAATAAATAAATAAATAATCCACAACAGGGTTGCCAGATTAAAAATTAGAAAGGGCTCTTGTGCCTTCAATAGTTGGAGTGTTTGTTAATTTCTGTCAAATTGACATCAACTTACGGCAACCCTCCAAGTCATCCTGTTATCAACAGTCCTGCTCAGGTTTTGCAAATTCAAGCTGTCGCTGGTTTCCTTGCTTGACTTTACGGCCATTTCCACACTAGCCTGTTACAGCGCTATGATTCCACTTTCAACCTCCTATGGAATCCTGGGGTTTGCAGTTCCGGAGGGGCCGGTCGGCCCCTCCCGGAACTGCAAACCCCAGGATTCCATAGGAGGTTGAAAGTGGAATCATAGCGCTGTAACAGGCTAGTGCGGAAATGCCCTCTATCTCCACCTGTCATATGATTTTCCCCTTCTACTGCTGCCTTCAACCTTACCGGCTGTTGTGTAGAAAATATAATTTTAGCAAGTGTTGCTTGTTACTTGGTTGTGTGACAAGCAACAACTGCTGAAATTCAGCCTTCTAAAAACCATTAAAGGTACAGAGACCCTCTCTGGCTTTCACTCTGGCAGCACTTTATCCAGAAAAGGTTATGCCAGTTGGTTGGACTTTCAACCTTCTACATAGAAAAACAGACAAGGAGTTCATAAACTCATTGAATCATAGCTTTGGAAGAGACCCCATGGGTCACCCAGTCCAATCCCGTTCTGCCATGCAGAAATACGCAGTCAAAGTTTTCCCTTTGACAGATGGCCATCTAGCTTCTCTTTAAAAAATTTTCAAAGAAAGAGACTCCAAAGCACTCCCAGGCAATGTATTCCACTGTCAAACTGCTCTTACTGCCGATAAGGTCTTCCTAATCTTTAGGTGGTCTCTCTTTTAACTATTCAGGCCTCCCTCCACATTTGTGGGTTTGACCTTCATGAATGTGATTAACCACAAGGCACATACTTGCCTCCCCCACCCCACCATTTCCCTCCTCCCATTCGCTTGCATTTCTCACCCCAGGCTTTCCAGGCTTGTGTTTAAAATGGATTTTTTTTCCCCTTTTCAGTGAGCAAAGACCCGTCCCACTGCTGAAGGCATGTTTTCTGTGACATGTGACTGCACATTTGGCTGCTGATTGCTCAGGTGCTCTCTTTGCACCTTCTTTCTCAAGATGGCTATGGGAAGTAATTAGAACTCTAGAACTTCCCTCTTCTCTGTCTGAGGGGAAAATACTGGTAAACCTTTTAGCTTATCTTCCCCCCCACACACACACACTCCCTAACACTGGGCCAGAGGCAAACCCCAGGATTCCATAGGATGTTGAAAGTGGAATCATAGCGCTGTAACAGGCTAGTGCGGAAATGCCCTCTATCTCCACCTGTCGTATGGTCTTCCTCTTCTCCTGCTGCCTTCAACCTTACCAGCTGTTGTGTAGAAAATATAATTTTAGCAAGTTTTGCTTGTTACTTGGTTGTGTGACAAGCAACAACTGCTGAAATTCAGTCTTCTAAAAACCATTAAAGGTACAGAGACCCTCTCTGGCTTTCACTCTGGCAGCACTTTATCCAGAAAAGGTTATGCCAGTTGGTTGGACTTTCAACCTTCTACATAGAAAAACAGACAAGGAGTTCATAGACAAAGAGGCAAAGGATTGCTATTGTTATAAAGCAGCAGTTATTCATGGTTTTCCACTTTCACAAGGGTTCTGCGCCCTGAAACCTCACCAATATGGAGCGACTACTCTAGTTTGAATCCATCACTCCATGTGCTCGTCTCTGGAGCAGCAGGAAACAAGCTTGCCCCATCTTCCCTATGACATCTCACCAAGTACTCAAACATGGCTATCATGTCCAGAGTTAATCTTCTTTTCTCCAGGCTAAACAAACCCAGCTCCCTAGAGGACTTCATAATTTCCAGGCCTTCCACCATTTTGGTTGCCCACCTCTGGACACATTCCAGCTGATCAATATCCCTCTTGAATTGTGGTGCCCAGAACTGGATACAGGATTCCGGGTGAGGTCTCTGCCTTGGAAGGTTGCATAATCCTGCACTCAGAGAGAATGGCCCAATCACAGACATCAAGCGTTTCCATGTTGTCTTTCAGAAGAAGGCATCCAGGGAGGGTTGTCCAACACGTTCTGCACCCTCTCCCATGAACATCAGTTTTGCAACTTTCATTTATCTTCTTTGGCTCCAGCAGAATGCCCTGTAGTGAACTTCACCCCAGTTTTTTTTCCCCACCTCATTTTTTTTCTCATTTCTTTCTTACAACAGCCTTTAGTATTTCCATCTCTCTGATGAATCATCCCCAAAGATTCAGACAGGTTCTGAGGAAGCAAACCATGAAAAGGGACTAATCAACCTATGGAAATGAGGTTGGGCATTGCTCAACACAAGATACGTCAACTCCTTGGCTCCAGGCTCATAACTGGGCTGGGAGGGAAGGGATCTGGTTGGATTTTGGCTCTAGGGAGAGTCAAGCATTCCAGCTTTTATCAAAGGGGAGAAGTGTAGGCTCCTCCTTCTTTCTGGGCCCATCTTGAAAGCAAAAGAAAGCCAAGGTAGATGTAGCTGCATCAAATCATCGTACTTTCCGACATTTCATGGATGAAGATCAGGACACACTGGCCAAGCAGCACAAGCCAGGAGAGACTGCAGCAGTTTCCCTTTGCCTGAAAAGCAAGGCTCGGCCCTCATCTCCCTTCCCTTCTGCTGAGTTAATTGAGTGTAAACTACATTTGTGCTTAGAACACAGGCCATTTCCGCACGAGTCTGTTATAGTGCAATGATTCCACTTTCAACCTACTATGGAATCGTGGGGTTTGCAGTTTTGGGAGGGGCCAGCCGTCCCCTCCTGAAACTGCAAACCCCAGGATTCCAGAGGATGTTGAAAGTGGAATCATTGCGCTATAACAGGCTCATGCGGAAATGGCCATAGTCTGCAGCAACTGAAGTAAGATGAAGACAGGGAAAAAGTGGGAGTCGGAGGAAGAAAGAGAAGCTGGGACATTTTAAAAGTAGCAGAAAAAGTAGTATCACAGAGGATTCCGTTCAACTACCCCTGCCAAACTGGGGCCATTGGAAGATATGGCCATCTCCACACTAGAGAGTTGTGCTATTATTCTATTTTCAACATCCTGTGGAATCCTGGAAAGGATCCTCTTGAAAGTGGAATAATAGCACTATAACACTCTAGTGCAGAAATAGCCTAAGAATCACTGCCATCTAAAAGCCTAGTTCTTGTATTTCTTTCCATCTACCAAATTTATTTCCTTTATTTCCCCCCACCTATGTGTTTTTTCCACCTCCTTGCCAGTTTTTCTGCATAGAAAACAATTGCGGGAGCTGGTTTTGAGATGCAGTTTTTCACTTCAGTTCAAGAAGGATATGGACAAGCTGGAGCATGTCCAGAGGAGGGCGACCAAAATGGTGAGAGGCCTGGAAGCCATGAAGCTCTATGGGGAGCATCTTAGGGAGCTGGGGATGTTTAATCTGGGGAAGAGAAGGTTAAGAGGGGACAGGATAGCCATGTTTAAATTTCTGAAGGGATGTCATATTGAGGAGGGAGCAAGCTTTTTCTCTACAGCCCCAGAGACTAGGACAAGGAGCACTGGATTCAAACTTCAGGAAAAGAGATTCCACCTGAACCTCAGGAAGAACTTCCTGACAGGCAGAGCTGTCTGGCAGTGGAAGATGCTGCTGCCTCCATGGAGTGTGATGGAGTCTCCTCCTTCTTTGGAGGGTTTTAAGCAGAGGCTGGATGGCCATCTGTTGGGAATGCTTTGATGGGTATTCCTGCATGGCAGGGGGTTGGACTGTATGGCCTCTAGGGTCTCTTCCAACTCTATGATTCTATGATTCCATGACTCTATGACTTCCTAAGACTGAGGCCAGTTCAGCATGGTGTCGCAGTCGCAGGTTTGGGACACAACAGCAGCAGTTCACTGGTCATGTTTTCACACAACATCAATATGGTCTTGCAGCCAGTCATCCCCATGAGTCGCAATCACAGAATATTCACGTAATGGAAAAAAATCTGTTAAGTGCCCATGATCACATGATGCTCCCATCACTCCCAGCCATGCAGAAGGGGCAGAAGCACAATCAGTGCTTCCTTTCGTGGTGCAGCATGGGGAAAAGGTGGGCCGCACTGCAGAAGGCAGGCGTGTGTTGCTTGCACTCCCTTCTGCAGTCATACTCCCATCCCAGCAAAGGTGCAGCAAGGCTTGAAGTAGGTTTTATACATATGTAACCTGGCTCACATTTTTAAAAAGTTTAAACAGTCCAAATGTGTGCTACGTGAAAATATACACAAATGTGTATCTCTAATCTTACCAGGAATATTCTGGATAAACTAAAGGTGTATAGATATCCAAAATTAAAAATGGGAAAGAACAGGAACAGAAAAAAACAGGCCTTTCTGACCTTTTTCAATCAGTCTAAACGCACCCTGAATTTTTCATATACATATTTTGGGTCACATTGGATGCTGTGTGTTTAGTTTACATGGGACCCCACCCAGTGTGCCTGCTATTACCCCAAATGATGAAGGGAAAGATTGGGCAATGGGAGACATTGATGGTGGTGTCAACATCTCTTTCAAGGATGTTCATCTCCCATTATTAATATTTGTGTCGTGGAAGAATGTTCATCTGCTGAGTCAGAACCCAGGTCCAACTAGCCCAGTGCGATGCACGAGGGTTTAATTAAAAATGATCTTGATCTTAGAACAACACACTCCCAGGGCCGTGGCCTCCGGGGATTGGAAGGAGAGCAAAGAAGAAGCGTTGCAGCAACAGCTGTGTAGGAAAACCTTCACTGAACCTCCATCAGTCCTGAGTGCTTGGAGAGAATCTCACCTCCTCTGGTGTTTAATTTCCTTTAGATCCTTCCAAGATGGAGCCTTGAAACAGAAGTGTCTTTTCTTCAGTTCCACTCACCCTGGGGGCAACCAGAATGCTTCCAAAATCACACAAGATCAGGTGTCTTCAAGAGGCTATGCTAGTTTCTGTGAGAAATTCCAAGCCCCACCACCCCAGAAGGCAAGGCCAGTGGTTAGCCAAACTGGGGGAGGATCTGAGGTGTAGCGTAGCATTGTTGTCGTGTGCCTTCAGGTTGCTTCCAACTTATGACAACTCTAAAGTGAACCTATAATGAGATTCTCCTGGCCAGATTTGTTCACAGAGGGTTTGCCTTGGTTCCCTCTGAGGCTGGGGAGAGTGACTTCACTAAGGTCACCTGCAGTGTTTCCACAGCCAAACAGAGATTTCAACCCTTGTTTCCAGAATCATAGATCCATGCTCAAACCACTACAGCTGCTGGCTCTCCGTCTAGCATATCTGGAGCACCCAACCATGCAATCATCTGCGTCGAAACAGGAATTTGCTTTATAGTGGAATGAGACCCTTTGTGTCCAACTAGTCTCGTACAATTGGCTTTAGCTGGAAACCATGCCTCTCCACTGAGGCTTCAGGTGGGATTCTTTTCTAGCCCTACCTGGAGATGCCAAGCAGGGATTAAGCCTGGACCTTTTGGCCTAGGGCCGTAGGAAGCTACCTTCTCCTGAGTCAAACCCTAGGAAAGAATCTTTGTTCCACCTACTCCTCTATTTATTTTTTTATTTATTTTTTGGCAGCTTTGGTTGGCAACAATGACCGTCCAGAGTCTCAGCAAGAAACCTGCCTGGGTGTCCCTGGTGTTTACTGCAGATGTCCCATTAAAATACTAAACCAAGCCTGCCTTTGCTTTGCTTCCAAAATCAGAAGACGTTGGCCATTTCCGCACGGGCTTAAAGAAACGGTGCAGAGCGTCCTCTAGGGAGGACGTCTGCACCTGGGAGCGGACTGGGTCGGACCTACTTAGTGTAGTTCCACACATCAGCCTGCTCCAGAATGACCTGAAGTGGTCTTCCAGCGTGCTTTTGAAAGACCACTTGAAACAGGTCTTTCAAAAGCACAGAGCGCGCCACTCCATGCCCGCACTCCGGTGCAGATTTGCAGGCTCGCACCAGTGCAAACCCACAATCTGCTGGGGGCAGGCTTTAGGCTGGCAAGCTTCAGTGGTTGGTGGAGAGCCTCGACCAACTGGAAGCCGCCATTTTTGTCCCCGGAGCAGTACGGAGCGGCAGCCACGCACTGTCCAGACCAGCCTTGACCCAAGTGTGGAGCCAAGAAGTCCGGTAAGTACCGGCGCGGGGTGATTTCCTCATCCTATGTGGAAATGGCCGTTAGATGTATTAAGAGTTGGATGGTGGAGCAGTTCCATAATGCCTACATAGGTAGACAGACAGACAGACAGGCAGATGGCAAGGATGACTTTTTGCTAAATTATGGAGGAAACCCAAAATACCAAAGAGGAGAAAAAAGGAGAATGACTTATTAGGATTTGGGCCCAACTTCCTATTTATGGCGATGCTGAATGAGTCTCTAACCGACTTGATGGTACCTAGGAATACAGGATGGAAAGGTCTTCTGCATCATCATCATCATCATCATCATCATCATCATCATCATCATCATAAAGTTTCCTTACGCCTTTCCTTTCAGCTATTCAGTTCTAAGCCGACAGGCAGGAGATGCAAGTATCCACACACACAGCACCACAATTGTTTGGAGAAAGAAAATGACTCTCAGAGCTATTTCCCTTTTTTGGTTCAGGTTTTATGGTTCTTTTATGTACTACTGGCTGGAACCCTGCTGGTGTTTCATGCACTTGTGATTTCCCTTATTCGTGCAGTTGGACCTTTTTGGCCATTGTGTAACGTCCGTACTCATTTATGGTTGTGTAAGCCAACTTCTGAAACTGCAAGTATTTCATGTGCAGCTGCCCATTCTTGGGCGATGAGTAACTCTCTGCCAGGGCCTTCAATGTACCCCTCGATTCCCTCGGACTGCAGAAACAGCCCGTGCCCATCATTCCCCATTGCCCAAGGAGGCAATAAGCAAGCACACTGGCAGACATACTATCAATTGCACAATCTCCACATTCAGCGGGAGGGTGGGGTAGCAACTATGTAAATACATGTGTAACTATGTGAGTGCAAATTTATACTATGCTAGCACGAGATGCTGAGGTTAAATACCCCAAAGGAAGTCACAGATAGGAGGAAGCAGGCCTGTTCTTTGCTGCCCCAGAAGGTAGGACCAGGTCTAATGGTTTGAGGTTACAGGAGGGTCAATTTCAATTGAATATTAGAAAGAACTTTTTCACAGAGAGCATCTTGGCAATGGAACCCATTACCTAGAGAGGTGGTGGGATCTCTTTCTCTGGACATCTTCCAAAGGAGACTGGACAGCTACCTTCTGCTAGGGATGCTCTAGCAGAGATCCTATATTGAGCAGGAAGTTGGACTCGGTGACTCCGAGGCCCCTTCCAACTCTCTGTCCAGTTCCACACTAGCCTGTGATCGTGCTATTATCCCACTTTCAACCTCCTGTGGAATCCTGGGATCTGGAGTTTAGGGAGGGGCGTTTATATAATTCCCACACAGAGAGTTCTTTGGCCAGGAAACTACAAACCCCAGAATTGGGGTTGAAAGTGGAATGATAGCACTGTAACAGTCTAGGGCAGAAATGGCCTATGATTCTGCGATTCCAAGTTACTCCATCTTGGACATTCACTTACATGCTTCCTGGACCTGGGCACCACCAATCCTTATTGGGATTCAACCGAGGGTCTAATTGGGAGTCTTTGGTGGATGAGGTGAGCCTCTGGTTGCCAACAGAGTCAAGCTACTGGTGGCCTCAATGCCAGTGTGTGATGCACAGGACAGCTCAGAGTTCAAGTAATTACGCTCAGAGATTACAAAAGCTTTATTCAGGAACATCAGAGAAAACAACTGCACATCTAGGCAACTGCCAGGACTAAAGAAGCAATGGATCTGCTGTAACATTGCAAATTTCTGTGTGTTAGCATTCTATTTGATAGCTAATCGTAACAACTCCTTTCCCAGGCTCTTCTGTCCCATTTTCTTGCTCAGTTTGCCAACAGTTTGACCTTCCAGCCGAGTCTGTCTGCCTGTACTTGTTTCCTTCTCACAGTTCATTACAATAACATTTCCTCACTCCCAGCACAAGGTTTCCCAGCTAATCCCATCATCCCCTAATTGCAAAGCCCAATAAAGCATCAAAGCAAGGCAGCTACCTAAAAGCATGGCAGGGAGAACAAAGCTGACCTGACACAGTGAGGCAGTGAGTCTGCTCCTGGCTTTAGTCTTTAGTCTTCAAAAAGAGGCTGAACAACAATCTGATGGGATCATTTAAATGGAGTTCCTGCACTGAGCACGGAGTTTGACTCAATGGCCCATAAGGACTCTAGGATTTTAGGATTCTTTGATGAAGGATCTCAGTCAATGCATCATGGCATTTCAGTAGATGTGCCAAATGGGGTGCCAAGTGGGAGAGACAGGTTGCTTCTTGGGAGCAGAGTTCATGCTTTGCAAACTGATCCTGGATTCCATCTCCTTTTCCTGGGAAAGTTACCACCTCTCACCCTGAGCTGAGGTCTTGGAAAGCTCTCGGTGCCTCCTGGAGAAGGCAAGGCTGGGCTGAATGAAACACAGGGCAGCTGCAAACAAACCTCCAGCCTTAAGACCAATCCAAAGTAGCCCTGATCGCTGTGAAATTTCACCAGACTGCTAAAGTTCTGCCTCAGAACCAGAGCTTGGAAAACATGACCTGAATCCTATTGGCAGTCCCTACACCCTGCTGGCAAGAATCCTGTATGATAAGAATCTTTGCAGTTTGGGGCTTTCTCTTGCATCAGAAATCCAGTTGAGATTTTGCGTGTCTGTGTGCACGCAACGCAGCAAGCAACGCCTGCATGGAAATGTTGCTTTGTGCACATAAAATGTGGCTTTCTGCACAGAAAATACTGTGCTCTATGTAGAAAGTGTGACAAAAATGTCAGGGTTTTTTGGTGCAGAAAAAGTGCAAATAGTCCTAAAAATCATTATTTCGGGGGCTTTTTTTCTCTAAAACTTTCTTACAGGAGGGAGAAAAAACTTGGCTAAACAATTTGTTCATACCTAAGGATAAACTTCACAAAGATTTACCTCCCTAGGAGGGCTGCTAGGTGAGAAAGGCAGCTTGGCTCACTTTCTCGCTTTCATAATTGTTGGGTGAATGGAGAGATAACCAGCTGGAGGGAGATGTTCTGTGTGGGTTTTAAGAGTGCACATCGTCTCCCAATTCTAACGTACCCTTCGGCTTAGCTATATCTAAAGGCAGAAGAATGGCATGTGACTACGCCCACAGATAATTAATTACCCGATTGTGTAACTCTTAACTGATTTACATTTTCTGCTCACTCTTATTCTCTTATTCTCTTTTTCCTAGGAAACTGGCATTTTATGAAGGTCTCCTTTGGTTCCTTTCTTACTCATTTCTTATAGTGAGGAAGCTTTTGGGGTTTTTTTTTCTTCACTCTGCAGCCCAGAACTACTAATCCAAAATAAGGAGGTGAACTTTTTCATTCTTCATTCTTGCATGTGGGAGGAAATGAAACTTTCTGCATGCAGCTCTAGAGAAATATTGGCACTTTGTGGATATCCATCCATCCATCTTTTTACTTCTTTGTTGTTGTTGCTTGTCTTCAAGTCATTTCCCACTTGTAGTGACACTAAGGTGAACCTGTCACAAGATCTTCTTGATCAGATTTGTTCAGAGGAGGTTTGTCATGGTCTTCCTTTGAGGCTGAGATAGAGTGACTTGCCCAGCATCACCCTCTGCGTTTCCATGGCTGAGTGGTGATTCGAACGCCGGTCTCCCAGAGTCCTCTTCCAGCACCCAGGCCACTATTGCATCACACTGGCTTTCTCCCAAACTGGGAGTCAAAGTGACTTACAAAATAGAGAGAATTGCAATAATACCAAATGATACCAAATTGGGAGGGGTTGCTAATATGCCAGAGGACAGGATCAAAATTCAAAATGACCTGGGCAGATAGAAGAGCTGGGCCAAGGCTAAGAAAATGAAATTCAACAGAGAGAAGTGTAAGGTCCTACACTTAGGTAGAAAAAATGGAATACAGAAATATAGGATGGGGGACACGTGGCTGGATAGCAGTACATGTGAAAGGGATCTAGGAGTCTTCATAGATCACAAGTTGAACATGAGCCAGCAGTGTGATGCGGCAGCCAAGAAAGCCAATGCAATTCTCGGCTGCATCAATAGGAGTCTGGTGTCTAGATCGAGGGAGGTACTGGTACCACTCTACTCTTGCTTTGGTTAGACCTCATCTGGAATCCTGTGTCCAGTTCTGGGCACCCCAATTCAAGAAGGATATTGACAAGCTGGAGCAAGTCCAGAGGAGGGCGACCAAAATGGTGAGGGGCCTGGAAGCCATGAAGCCCTATGAGGGTAGACTTAGAGAGCTGGGGATGTTTAGTCTGCAGAAGAGAAGGTTAAGAGGGGACAGGATAGCCATGGTTAAATATTTGAAGGGATCATAGAATCATAGAATCATAGAAATGTAGAGTTGGAAGAGACCCCAGGGGCCATCCAGTCCAACCCCCTGCCATGCAGGAACACCCATCAAAGCATTCCCGACAGATGGCCATCCAGCCTCCGCTTAAAAACCTCCAAAGAAGGAGGAGATTCCACTAGACTCCGAGGCAGCAGATTCCACGGCTGGACAGCCCTGACTGTCAGGAAGTTCTTCCTAAGGTTCAGGTGGAATCTCTTTTCCTGCAGCTTGAATCCATTGCTCCTTGTCCTGGTCTCTGGATCAGCAGAAAACAAGCCCCCTCCTTCCTCTACGTGGCATCACTTCAGATATTTAAACACGGCTCTCATGTCCCCTCTTAGCCTTCTCTTCTGCAGACTAAACATACCCAGCTCTCTAAGTCTATCCTATGCCATGTAGAGGGCCATCCAGTCCAACCTCCTTCTGCCATGCAGGAAGACACATTCAAGCATTCCCAACAAATGGCTATCCAGCCTCGCTTTAAAAACCTCCAGAGAAGGAAATTCCAACCTTACTCCACTGAAGCATCAGTGTTTGCCATTGTCCAATTATCCTTACCACCAGGAAGTTCTTCCTAATGTTTAGGTGGAATCTCTTTTCCTGTAGTTTGAAGCCATGGCTCTGTGTCCTAGTTTCTAGAGCAGCAGAAAACAAGCTTGCTCCATCTTCCATATGAATATTTTCAAATATTTAAACATGGCTACCATGTCATCTCTTAATCTTCTCTTCCCCAGGCTAAACATCCCCAGCTCCTTAAATTGCACCTCATACAGCTTTATGGTGCCCAGGGCTTTTACCTGGCCTGGCCTTTTACCTGGCCATGGTTGACCCTCCAATGGGTCTGGTTTCTGTAGGACAATCTAGCCCTGTATTCCCCTCAGCTGTCACTTCATTAACATTCATGTAGTCCTTTCTAGTACACATTTATAACTAGATTTGTCTATATCAGTTTCTCCAAAGATATTATTAATGCTTCCAGAACAGTTTAATAGAAATTTGAAAGGAACTGTCCAAGGTGCTGAACTCTGTTTCCAAAACAGGATCAACACTTTGGATAACTTAGACTGAAGTTCTGACTAAATCCTGGAGCAGACTCACTGCCTCGCTGGCGTTAAGACCACCAGTAGCTTGACTCTATTGTCAACCAGGGACTCACCTTGTCCACCAAAGTCTCCCCTTAGATCGGCATCTGAATCCCAATAAATTGGTGGTTCCCAGGTCCAGATAGTGTGTAAGTAACCTGTCCCAGATGGGAATGCTTGGAATCATAGAATCATGGAGTTGGAGGAGGCCCATTGGGACATCCATGGGACATTGGGACACCACGTCCTGCCCAATATAGGATCTCCCACTAGAATATTCCCGGTACGCAACTGTCCAGCCTCTTTTTGAAGACATCTTCAGAAGAAGACCCCGCATCTCCCTAGGCAGTTGCTTCCACTGCCAAACCAGGAGGAATTTAAACAATGCAATCATATCGCTTCCCAGTCTTCTCTTCACCAAGCTGAGCATGCCCAGCTCTTTTAACCTGTCCTCAAGTTTTGTTCTCTTTACATCAAATTATCCTTGTTGCCCTGCTCCAAATCTGCTCCAAATTGTTTGTACCATTTTTAAAATGAGGCAACCAGAAATGAACACAGTACTCCAGGTGAGGCCTGACTAGTGCCGAATATCATGGGATTTCCTTTGACTTGGAATATATTTCCTTTGACTTGGAAACTATGGTTCTATTAATGCAGGGTAAAATAGCATTTACCTTCTTTGTTGCAGCATCACACTCTTGGCTCATGTTGAACTTGTCATCAACAATTATCCCAAGGTCCTTTTCACATGTATTATTACTGAGCCTGCTACACACACACCTGTGCATTTGGTTTTTGCAGCCTAAGTATAGAATTTGTCTCTGTTGCATTTCCTTTTATTAATTTCTAGTTTATCAAGAGCCTGTTTAATTCTGTTCCTATCTTCCAATATGTTAATGCACCTCTAGGTTTTGTATCATCTGCAAACTTCGTAAGGATTCCCTTCACCCTGCCATCTAGATCATTGACAAAAATGCTAAAGAGCATCAGCCCCAGGACAGAATCCCATGGCGCTCCACTTGCAACCTCACAACACCCACTGATGACAACTCTTTGAGCACGGTTTTCCAAGACTTCTAAATCCATCTGTGTCTCAGGAGACCCAGCTAGACTCCATGGCTCAGAGTGCTTGAGCCCACCTTCAAATGGCCCACCAGCTACATTCTTTCCAGGATGTCAGTAACCTAGCCATGATAGTTCACGTTCTGGTGATCTTCTGATCAGACTACTGCAATGCACTTTGTGTGGGGCTGCCCTTGAAGACAAGCCAGACATTGTGGGTGCTGCAAAAAGCAGCGTGTGAAGTTCTGATGGGAACTTTCCATCAAAACCGTACAACATTGGTTGAAAGAAATTTTATAGGGAGCCAATTTGCTTACAGTCTGAATTCAAGGTGCTCATGATGATAATCAAAGCTCTAAACAGCCTAGGATTTCCATACATCAATAAGTGCTTCTCCCATATATATGCCTACCTAGAGACTGAGATCTGCTGGAGGAGGAGATAAACATTTCACAGATTAAAAAAAAACAAAACAGAACACACATGGCCAAGAAACATCAGAGTGTGGTCAAGATGGCAGAAGTTATCAATGCTGAAGAGCACACAAGCTAGGAGAGGCTGCTTTTGCCTGAGCCTCCTGGGAAGGGCAAGATTCTGCCTCCATTCTCCTCTCCCTCTTGTTGAGTTAGCTGAATGCAAACTCCTTTTTGCACTTTTGAACTCAGTTTGCAGAAATTAAAGTAAGCCAAGGACAAAAGGGGGAAGCGGCTGGAGAAGGGAGAAACCGGGACATTTTAAAAGCAGGTGAAAAAGTGGGACGGCAGAGGATGAATGAAGACTGTCCCTGCCAAATCAGGACAGTTGCAGGGCATGCCCTGACATTTTGTAAGAGCTTTTTGGAGGTTTGCTGATAGCAGTAACTATTGTTGCTTTTAGTAAGTGAGCCACTATGATGTATCCTTTATAAAAAAAGGGAGAAGAAGAATAGCAGTCTAGACATAATTTGAAATGAAAAAGAATAGCACATGTAAATATTTCCACTGATGTGTCATTAGTAATGTAATGGTGACACCCAGCACCTCCTCATTCCTCTTTTCTCTTTTGTTCTTTCTTTCTTTCACACACACACACATACACACACACATACATCACAGCTTTGCTGAATACTCTGTGTCTGGCTTGGCCACAAAGATCACCCGGGGATGTGAAATCAGGCAGAACGGAAGCTGATCCCAGAAAAGGCTGCAAGGGTTGCTAAGCAAGAGGTTTGACTGCCTTGTGACCTGGAGAATGTGTCTCCCAAGCACATTGAGTGCCTCACCCTCCTGTTCCATCCTGAGAAGGAATACTCAACAATATTCAAAAATATTTGAATGGTCAATGAAAAGTTCTCAAAAGTCAAGGTCAAGCTGGAGCAAGTCCAGAGGAGGGCGACCAAAATGGTGAGGGGCCTGGAAGCCATGAAGCCCTATGAGGACAGACTTAGAGAGCTGGGTATGTTTAGTCTGCAGAAGAGAAGGTTAAGAGGGGACATGAGAGCCATGTTTAAATATTTGAAGGGATGCCATGTCGAGGAGGGAGTGGGCTTGCTTTCCGCTGCTCCAGAGACCAGGACAAGGAGCAATGGATTCAAGCTGCAGGAAAAGAGATTCCACCTGAACCCCAGGAAGAACTTCCTGACAGTCAGGGCTGTCCGGCAGTGGAAGATGCTGCCTCGGAGTGTAGTGGGGTTTCCTTCCTTGGAGGTTTCCAAGCAGAGGCTGGATGGCCATCTGTTGGGAGTGCTTTGAGGGTGTTCCTGCATGGCAGGGAGTTGGACTGGATGGCCTCTGGGGTCTCTTCCAACTCTACATTTCTGTGATTCTATGATTCTAATTCAGGAAACCTTGATGAGGACAATACTAGAAGAACAAAAACTTTCAGAGTTTGGGGTTTATTCTGCACAGAAAACTCAGAGGGCCTTTTTAAAACACACAAAATAGCATTTTCTCTGCAGAAAGTGAGTTCTATACAGTAAGCTTGGTTTTCTCCGCAGAAAAGGACTTTTAATCCCCCAAGACGTGTTTTTTGTCATGAAGGATAAGTTCAGGACTGCAAATATTTCTTGAAAAAGTTTGCCATTTTCTCCTTTTTTTTTTTTTTTTTTTGCAGCAGGGAGAAAAATGACAAAATCATTAATTCTTGCTCACAAGAAAGAAATGTATGAAGATTTACCTTCCTATTGCTGAGACTGAAATATAGGATCCATCCAATGGCGGACCTTGGAGTGCATGGAGGGGGGCGCAGAGGGGGCTATGGCATAAGAGGCGTGGCTACCTTGTGTGGGCTGTGGCCACAGGGCATGGGGTGGGGCTATGGTACGTGGGGACGGGGCCACAGTGTGTGGGGCACAGCCACAATGCAAGGGGGTGTGGCAACAAGCTGGGATGCCCCCCAAAAAATTGCCACCTGGGGCAAACTGCCTCCGTAGTCCCCCCGTCCCTACGCGACTGCATCTATCTATCTGTCTTTCTGTCTGTCTGTGTGATAACTGAAGCCCCTGTCAGAGCTGCTGATGACGGGCAGCAGCTGTGGGTCCCAGTGGCTCTGGCTGGAGATGACGAGCAGCAGCTGTGGGTCCCAGTGGCTCTGGCTGGAGATGAGTCCTGCAACTCAAGAGCTCCCCCCTCTGCCATGGACCAAGGAGGCTTAGACGTCCCTCTGCCTGCTCCTTTGGGGCAACAGGGATTCAGTTCTGAAGATGGTTTGCAGCCTGTGCCAATCAGTCCACAAACAAGGCAGTGGCTTAAGAGAGCTGAGCAAAGGGGGGCTTCCTTGATTAAGTTCAAGAAGCAGTGACTGGCCACACCTGTGTCTTGGGCTATATAACTGTCTGCCTGAAAGCCTTCCTTTGCTTGTGGCAAACTTCTTTCAAGCCCTTCTCTTGCCTGTTCCTTGCTCCCAGCACCTGGTTCCTGCTACCTTGAATGGATCTCTTGACCCTTGGCTTTTGGAACTCTGACTACGGCTTTCGCTTGACGATCTGGTAAATGAACTCCCTTGTGTAAAGGGCTTGCTTGTCTCCTCCCGGCTGGACTTTGCTGGCTCTCACACCCCCTTCTCTGGGCTGGCTTGCCGCCTAGGTCTCTGACCTTGACAGTCTGTCTCAACCTGAGGGCCCAGACATCCTACAGCCTAAGCCAGGCTGTTGGACCCTGCATCAAACACCAGTTCCGTGACCCCTCCTTGGCCTGCAGCTGTCAACCTTATTTAGGGGGTACAGTCAGTACAATGGACTGTTCTTTTGTAGTATGGACTCACCAGCTCCATGAACACCACCAACCAATCCTGTAGCATCTAAGCATCTGCCAGCATGTAGGATTGTACTCTGTAGTTCTTATAGAATCACAGAGCTGGAAAAGACCACAAGGGCCATCCAGTCCAACCCTTTTCTGCCATGCAAGAAGACACCATCAAAGCCCTCCCTTTGACTGATGGCCACTCAGCCTCTCTTTAAAAACCATCAAAGAAGGAAGGAAGACCATACTCCATGGAGGCAACTGAGTATTCCACTGTCAAACAGCTCTTACTCAGAGGCATATCTAGGGTGGGGCAACTGGGATGTGTGCCGCAGTCGCCAATGCTAGGGGAGGGGCACAAAAAGAGGAACCCTTTGCCTACCTCCCCACTGCTACTTGCCTCGCCTGCCACAAAGGCGGACTGGCCTGCAGTTTCCAAGATTTTTTTTTATCTTATTTTGGAGAGCAAGACGTGTTTGCTTATCTCCAGTCCCGCGGCACCTTACCCATTCTCCAAAATTTCTCAAAATAATGGCAGATAGTTTACTTTCCTCTCTGCACGTATTGCGCCTGCGACTTCTCGTTCAAGGTGGTAAGGGATCTGACTCAGCTACCCACTCCCCTGAACCGTGGTGGCGCAGTGAGCCCTGGTGGCGCAGTGGTTAAATACCAGTACTGCAAGCCACAAGGTTGTGAGTTCGATCCTGCCCGGCTCCAAGGTTGACTCAGCCTTCCATCCTTTCGCAGGTCAGTAAAATGAGTACCCAGCTTGTTGGGGGCGTGTATAGAAATGTATCGAAATACATGCTATTTGTAAGTTGTTCGCCGCCTCGATCCATATGGAGAGGCGGGATACAAATAAATAAATAAATAAATAAATACTTGCTGTTAGAACATGGGTCCTTTTCGCATGTTACCCGTTTGTGTGACTGGGGAGGGCATCCCGTGTGAGAAGCCTCATCTGGAACACTGCCGCTTCCCTGCTCCTTCGTACTGCAGGTCGCTTCCTGGTAGCATGACCGTCGCACTAGCACCCTGCCTCTTCCTTCCGCAGCGCAGTTTGGGAGTTGTTGGCTGCGCTGGAGGAAGGAAGCGCAACCGGGCCGGCTTGCCGACACACCGCATGCAGGTAAGTGCGCGAGAGCGCCACGAGCATTGTGTGAGCATGCAGTATTTTCGGCTTACAGCCAAAAATCAAAAGATGGGCATGCGCCCCGCTTTAGCCTCGTGAGCATCGCGCGAGTGAGAGTGCGTCGTACGGAGCGACGCTCCCATTTGCGCGACACTCAAGGAGCGCTCGCACAAAAAAAAAAGCACGTGAAAAGGGCCCTAGTGTAGCTTGCTGTGATGCTTTGAATAATCATTTCGCAGATAAAATCTCTCAGATAAGAGCCAACCTGGATGCCAGTGTTATAGCAGAGGTTACAAATGGAGTGTCCGGCGACTCCGTGAACAGGATTATACTGAATCAGTTTCAGTCAGTGAGTACCGAAGATGTAGACAAGCTCCTTGGAAATATAAGAAAGACAATTTGCCCTCTTGATCCCTGACCTTCATGGCTGATTGTCCAGGGAGGAGTTGCAATTAAGACCCATTTAAGATACATTATTAATGCATCCTTCAGGGAGGGCAATTTTCCAGCTTGTTTAAAAGAAGCGATTATACGGCCACTTCTAAAAAAACCCTCCCTAGATCCCCTGGATATGAATAATTATAGACCAGTCTCCCATCTCCCATTTTTAAGCAAGGTGATCAAGAGGGCTGTTGCCCTCCAGCTCCAAGCTGTCTTGGAGGAAACAGATTATCTAGATCCATTTCAAATTGGTTTCAGGGCAGGATATGGAGTCGAGACTGCCATGGTCGCCTTAGTGGATGATCTACGCCTAGGTATTGACAGGGGAAGTGTGACCCTGTTGGTACTCTTGGACCTCTCAGCGGCTTTTGATACCATAGACCATGGTATCCTTCTGGAACACCTGAGAGGGCCGGGGATTGGGGACACTGCACTTAAGTGGTTCCGGTCCTACCTCTCAGGTAGATACCAGATGGTGATGCTTGGGGACAGCTGCTCCTCAAAAAAGGAGCTCAAATCTGGCGTCCCTCAGGGCGCCGTCCTGTCCCCAATGCTATTTAACATCTACATGAAACTGCTGGGAGAGATCATCGGGAGGCATGGAGCAAGGTGCTATCAGTATGCTGATGACACCCAGATATATCTCTCCATGCCTCGGATAACAGCATCAACTAAGAATGGCATCTCACCTCTAAATGAATGCCTAGAAGCAGTAATGGACTGGATGAGGAAAAACAGACTGAAGCTGAATCAAGACGGAGGTACTCGCTGTTAAGGGCCCCAGCCCAGGTATGGAGGTCTGTCAACCAGTTCTAGACGGGGTCACACTTCCCCTGAAAGACTGTGTCCGCAGCTTGGGGGTGCTCCTGGACTCACCGCTTCGGATGACAGCTCAAATAGATGTGGCGGCCAGGAGTGCCTGCTATCAGCTCCGGCTGATAACGCCAGCTGCGCCCCTTCCTGGACCTGAAACAACTCAAAACAGTGGTGCATGGCTGGTAACTTCACGGCTCGACTTCTGCAATGCGCTCTACCTAGGGCTACCCATGTGCTTACTCCAGAAACTTCAATTAGTTCAGAATATGGCAGCCAGGTTGGTCACTGGTAGACCTAAAACTGATCGTATAACACCAATTCTGAAGTCTTTACACTGGCTGCCTATTAGTTTCTGGGCCCAGTACAAGGTGTTGGTTCTTACCTTTAAAGCCCTTCGTGGCTTGGGGCCAGCCTACCTGCGGGATCGCCTTCTCCCATATAATCCGCCCCGCACACTCAGGTCCTCTGGGAGGAATTTACTGCAGCCAGTCAGAACTAGGTTGGCTGCAGTTACCCAGAGGACCTTCTCTTCTGTCTCTCCCAAGCTATGGAATGGCCTGCCGGAGGAGACCCGGCATATGACCAGTCTTGGCGGCTTTAAAAAAGCAGTCAAGACTGTTCTCTTCCGACAGGCCTTCCCAGACTAGCATTTCCATCGCCTCCCATCAATTGTCTTGCTGTTCTTTCAATAGTTGATTGATTGCTGTGTGTTTTAGGGGGTTGGTTTTAGGTGGATTAGGGGGTGGGGAGGATTGGGTATGTTTTTAAATGTTTTTTAATGTAATTAATGTATTATTGTTGTTCACCGCTTCGATCCATGGGGAGAGGCAGGATAGAAATAAATATTATTATTATTACTATTAGCTAGGATGACAGCAAGTTAGTTCAGCACTCGAGGATGCAGTTCATCAGGCCCTGCTGATTAAGATTAACCAGGTGATTCCTAACTCTGTATCATTCTTGATTTGCAGTTTGAACTCCAGAGTCTTGTTTTGGGGAAAGAACTGATGCAAAATAGGTATTGAGCCATTCTGCCTTCTCGTTGTGATCTGTTAGCATTTTACTATCCTTGCTGAGCAGTCGCCTCACCATTGCCTTGGCCTTTCTCTTGCTTTGAACTTATTTGTAAAACCCCTTCTTGTTGTTCTCTGATTCTCCAGCAAGTCTCAACTCAGTTCTCTTACACTATTCCTGAAAGCTTGGACCACACTTTTGCATTTTTCCTCTGTGATTTCTTCTTCCTTCCATTCTTGATGCATGCTCTTTTTTCTTTTCACTCCCTCCTTGAGTTTACTGTGCAGCCACACTGGCTTTTGCCAAATGTTTCCCACTTTTCTTCTTCCGGGGAATTGTTTTGTGATTTTGTTTTCAGCAAATCCTTCTTCCAGAAATCTGACCCATGCTGGGGCCTGTCCCACAGTCATGACTTCTGGCATACATGGTCACTCCTCCTAAAATACCAGCTGCTTTTATTTCAACCTCTCCCTGTTGGTTAGGATAAAATACAGGATTGCTGATCCCCTTGTTCCTCCTTCCACCTTTTGAAAGAGAAATTATCTGCAAGACACATGAGGAATTTGTTAAAGGCTCTATGCTTAACAGAGTCTCCCAGCAGATACCAGGATAACTGAAGTCACCATAACTACCAGTTCTTGCTTCCTGAAAACTTCATAGACTTGTTTCAGCAAGGCATCATCCCAGTTTGTGGTTCTGTCTGTGGAACTGCAAGGGGGTGAAGGAGATGCATCCCCACATAGGACCCTGGACAGCTCAACTCCCCCCTCTCCTTTTACCTTTGTTATTTCACAGGTCAAAATGCTGGGGGAGATTTTGGCATGTCCCTTCCCACCCCAGGCCAAGACAAGAGAAACCTTATTAAGAATAAGAGAAGAAATAACCCAGAAGTCTCCTTGCAAAAAAAAATTTAAAAAGGGGAGCTGGGAGATCCACAATGTTCTCAGAAATGATCTTAAGAGCCACATATGGCCTGTGGGCCAGATTTTGCCCCACCCATGTAAGACCTTCAAGGGTGTAGGTGTGCCGTTTGCAAACAGCACTGGGCTGTGAATCACCACAGTAGCTGGGTGACCCTGGAGAATCTCCCTCCCATCACCTCCCGAAGTCATCTAGTTCTCCAAAGCCTGTCCCCCAGACTGGAAGACTTGGTTTTCCCTTGGAGAGACTCTGGGAGGGTGTAGGTGGTTGCTGTAGGCTATGATGACAAGAGAAATACTTTTGCAAGGCGAGGCCTGGGTGTTCCTGGGCGTGGCGCGAGGAAGTCAGTCTATGGGGATTTGCTGGTTTGTGTGTGTGTGTATGTGTGTGTGTGCTGTGAGAGAGAAAGCTCTGTTCACATTAATTATACCTATGCTGGTAACTCACTGTCTTTTCTTTTTTTTTATTTTGATTATTAATCACTGGTTAGCATCTCCTCTCTTGGCTAACCCAGGGAAGATTGCATCTATAATTTTGCAGAGTCCAAAATTTATGACAAGACACGTACAGCTGCTCCTAGCCAAGAAATACCTACCAGGAAGGGATGGCGGGGCTGTGGAAGGGATGGGAAACTTTAATGGGAATGAACAAGGGTGGCCAGGAGACTCGGTGCCTTTTTATGAGTAGCCAGGAGACCAACGTCTGTCTGGACACAGTTGGGAAAAGTGGAAGAAGGCAAGGCAGTGCTTGCTCTGCCAAGAATCTTTCTATTTTGCAAATGAAAAATGCTATTTTTAAGAAGTTATTCCCATACACCTGCCTTCCTCTACCGGACATAGTCCAGGTGTTATGGATTACAAATCCCGAGATACCTCTTGCAGTGTTTGCCCATTTTGGACTATTCCATAATCCCTGGGACACTTGTAGGGGGGTTAGCCCATTTTGGACTACAGATCCCATAATCTCTCAGTCATCTCTAGGAGTTATAGCCAATACTTTTGGCTGCGGGCCCCATAATCTCTCTCATATATCTTTGGGAGTTACAGCCAATGCTTTGGAGTGCAGGTCCCATAATTCATCAGACACCTCTGAAAACTTCATCCCATATTTTAAATGTAGGTCCCATAATCCATCAGACCTCTGGGAATTTTAGCCCATATGTTGGGCTGCAAGTTTCATAATCCCTGAGACACCTCTAAGAGTTGCAGCCCATGCTTTGGACTGCAGGTCCCATAATCCCTTAGACACCTCTGGGAGTTACATAGTCACTAAAAAGAAGACTGGGAACATTAAGTCAAGAGTTGGGACCATGTAGTCCTCTAGATATTTTTGGATTGTTAAATCCCAGGGTTTCTCGCCACTGGCAGCATTAAGGGAATCTGAGATTGGCCGCTAGTTGTCTTTTTTCATAATGCCAGAGCTGGCGATGTATGAAAATTTTAGGAAAGTAGAACATCTGCACCTTCTGTTATCAAATATAAAATTATTACTATATTTGTACATTGCCAATAGCCTGTACATATTCATTGCAGAAATTTCTGAGCTAGGAACTCCAAAACTGTTTACTCAAAATGAAAACATACAAACAAAAGCTGAAACTTTTCTCTATTCCAACATGCATTTGGAAACCGACCATCAACACAAAACAAAATTTTCACATCGTCGTGGACTGTTTTTATTTCTCACCTTTTTAATGCATGCGCTTTAAATTGCTCTTCCTTCTACACAAAGTTTAATCACATAGAGGTCTCTTCCAACTCTTGGATTCTAGGATTCTACCATTTTAAAAGGTGGCATTTCAGTTGGAGCTTTAAAGATTTGGCCCTTCTCCAAATTTGCTTAATTTTTCCTTTTCCTTGGGGTGTGAACAAAGGCTGGGTTCGTCATCAGTGAATCAAGCTCACTCTCTCACCTCCTTCATTGTTTCTCAAGATTTGTTCCTGTTCAAGATTTAATTCCTCATCTCCCTGCCTTTGCCTTTTTCAAACAGGGCTTAAGTCAACAGAGGCAGCCGTGACAGCTAATCTCAAGCATCGAGAGCAACCAAAATGGCTGAATTAAGCATTGGGCGGTTTTGAGTCCGTGAGTCACAGGCTTCCCACCACAAGAGCCTTAGCAGAGTTGAAAAGAGGTCCCTTCGGTAGGTTGTTTTGGGCTTGCTTGTTTTCTTTCCGGGGACTCAGAACATACAAAAGGAATCGGTTCTTTGAGATGGAATGCAACAGAGGGAATGCTCACAGGCTTTCATAGCAGTTGTGCAGAGTATTGCCTTGTTAGAGAATTGCAAGGTTGTGCAACGGAATGTTCAACCAAATGTGCATGCACATCTCCATGTGCCTGATGCATATGATGTACAATGCACAACGACACATGATGTGCATAGAATCATAGAATCATAGAAATGTAGAGTTGGAAGAGACCCCAGGGGCCATCCAGTCCAACCCCCTGCCATGCAGGAACACCCTCAAAGCACTCCCTTTGACAGATGGCCATCCAGCCTCTGCTTAAAAACCTCCAAAGAAGGAGGAGACTCCACCACACTCCATGGAGGCAGCAGCAGATTCCACAGCCGGATAGCCCTGACTGTCAGAAAGTTCTTCCTGAGGTTCGGGTGGAATCTCCTTTCCTGCCGCTTGAATCCATTGCTCCTTGTCCTGGTCTCTGGAGCAGCAGAAAACAAGCCCACTCCCTCCTCTACATGACATCCCTTCAAATATTTAAACATGGCTATCCTGTCCCCTCTTAACCTTCTCTTCTGCAGACTAAACATACCCAGCTCTCTGAGTCTATCCCCATAGAGCATGGCTTCCAGGCCTCTCACCATTTTGGTCACCCTCCTCTGCATATGTATCCCTGTGTATCAGAACGCAATGTGTGTTCAATGTGCATCTGTGCACAGTGCCATCCCATGTGCAACTCTGCTTCCAAAACCTTGAATTGAATATGGTGGTTCCAAATCAGAAAAAAAATATGTTCAACCACTTCTGTAGGGGAACTTGCCCATGGGCAAGGCACCAGTAGGAGTCCAGCCACAAGCAATCGATTTGTGTCCAGAGGAGGGTGACCAAAATGGTGAAGGGTCTAGAAGCCATGAAGCCCTATGAGGAGCAGTTTAGGGAGCTAGGGATGTTTAGCCTGGAGAAGAGAAGGTTAAGAGGAGACATGATAACCATGTTTAATATATGGAAGGCTGTCATGTGGAAGATGGAGCCAGCCTGTTTTCTGATGCTCCAGAGACTAGGACATGGGACAATGGCTTCAAACTACAGGAAAAGAGATTCCACCTAAACATAAGGAAGGACTTCCAGATTTTGAAAGTGGAATCTTTTGCTGCCTCAATGGAGCGTAGTGGAGTCTCCTTTTTTGAAGTTTTTTAAACAGATGCTGGATGGCCATCTGTCGGGAGTGTTTTGGTTGTTTCTTCCTCCGTGGCAGAATGGGATGCTATGAGTCTATGATCTGTCCTTCCTTCCTTCCTTCCTTCCTTCCTTCCTTCCTTCCTTCCTTCCTTCCCTCTCTCTCTCCCTCCCTCCTCTCTCTCTCTCTCTTTCCTTCCTTCTTTCTCCTCCCTCCTTCCATCCCTCCATACATTCATTCTTAAGTTCAACCGACTGCTTAACAAATAGAACATAATAGAGATCCCATGATAAGCATGTTCAGTATATCCTACACAGTTTCTTTTTTTTTAAAAAAAAAAATGGAACAATAAAAATAGAGATGGTACATAATATTGACTATTATTAGCCAATAATAATATCCTTCCATAAACTGAGATGTGCTCAAGGATGTTCCTAATATGTGACATTTCCGCACCGCACTGTTCTAGTGCTATTATTCCACTTTCAAGAACATCCTATGGAATCCTGGGGTTTGAAGGTCTAGGGAGGGGAATTTAGACTTCTCAGCCAGAGAGCTCTTGGGCCTCAGGAAACTACAAACCCTAGAATCCCACAGGAGGTTGAAAGTGGAATAATAGCACTGTAAGAGTGTAATCCGGAAATGGTGATGAAAAGGAACCCAACTTTAGGGGTCAATGAGGTCGACAAGGGAAGGCAAAGGCACACAGGGTCAATGAGTGAAGATGCTCACGGGCGGAATCTGGATTCTGCAACACAGCAAATTGCCTGTATGGGATGGCAAACTGTTCTCCTGGCTGGCATGCCTGTGCCAAGACCTTCCTTCCCTCCATGCTCTCTCTCGGTGGGACAAGGGGAATCCAGCTAATTCACTGTGGTGCGGTGGGGTGGGAAGGTTTCTCTTCTTTTCCCCATGAGCCAAACTGTACCTGACAGCAGCAAACTTAATGCATCCGTGATGTGGCTGATTTCTCTGGAATTCACCTGAAGTCCTGGGTCATTTCCGCACTAGGCTGTTATAGCGCGATGATTCCACTTTCGACATCCTCTGGAATCCTGGGGTTTGCAGTTTCGGGAGGGGCCATCTGGCCCCTCCCGAAACTGCAAACCCCAGGATTCCAGAGGATGTCAAAAGTGGAATCATTGCGCTATAACAGCCTAGTGCGGAAATGGCCCTGGTTAAGGTCGCGGTGGAAAGAACACACATCGTCTGCAAGTCCTTCCCTCCACCTTTTCTTTCCTCTCGCCCCTGAGTCAAGCTCCACAGAGGATGAAAGGCTAATCTCTGCTATTCTTCCCTTAAGGCACTTCCTAAAGTGAATTTAAGGTTAGTTCATGATCTCCGGGGCCTTAAATCCTAAGATACTTTGAAGGCCAGGTGCTCAAACCACAAAGAGTAGGAGATTCAGAGAGGAGTCATTCTTCCCATGCTCTGTTTTTGGTTTCTTGGTTTTTTTCCCTGGAGCTTTGCAAGCCGGCAGATCATCAGAAAAAGATTTTAATTTCTCCACCCCATTGTGGCTATAAAGTAAATTACCCACAGGAGCAATATTAATGTTGTTGATTCATAACCCATTTTTCTCCAAAATTGGGATCAAAAGATCTTGATTTTAAAGGAAAACACTATTGAAAACATACAAAAAGTGAATATTAAAACATCATTGAACTGATTACAGTATTAAATTGTCATTTTTTTAAAAAATAATCTTTATTAGGATAACTTGCAGAAAATATGTACATTAAACACCTAGATCCTATAATGCAAACAATAAAATACAAACTGTAATGCAAACATTACAGACCATAAGAAGAGGGGAAAAAACTGAAAAAAAAGAAAAGGGGGAAAAATAGGGGGGAGAGGAAAAAGAAAGAAAGAAATCGCTCAAACACACATGCCATCACCCACTGATAGGAATAAAAATACAAGTAAGAGAAAAATGATAAAACAAAAAGGATTTATTCCAAATTTTCTGAAGCTGGAAGTTTTACTTTAATTCCCATCACCTCCTTTCCAAATATATTCCTTTCTTTATGTCGACCCTCCTTATACAACAACATCCTGATTTTATTTTTATAAACCAAAACCTATAGTCAGTAAGTCCCACTTTTGACACTTTATGTGGTCAGCAAAAAGTTTCATACTTTTAAATAAGATTCCATTGAATTTTCCTTTAACAGAATTGTACATTTATCCAGTTCTGGCAGACCCATTAGATTCCTCTGTTTTGGATATTTTACTATTTTTCCAGTATTTTGCATATATGATTCTTGCAGCTGTAACCACAGATCTTTTTAAATTCCTATGTTTTTTTTCCCAGTTTGTCATTCACCTGTATCATATTAGGAGAAATAATTCAGCTCTGAATATTATTCTTATTTTTAATATCTTTTTGTGTATGATCATATATTAATAACCAACATTTCTTCCTAACGTGATTCTTATATTTCCAACACTCAATGCTCACACCTTATATATTTTTGCCAACTTACTGAGGGTCATATACCATTTAAACATCTTTAATAAACATTTTCTTTAAGGTTGTTACAAGAAGTAAATTTTAAGCCCTTAACTCATTGATCCAATTTGATATTATATCCTAAGCACTGAGCCCAATATATCATGCATTTTTTTTATCTGTTCTTCCTCTGTATTAATTCTTAGCAACAATTTATACATCTTAGGAATCAAGTAAACTTTCATGTATGTAGATAAAACTATCAAGGAGAAAATGTTTTAAATATTTGTTTTCTATTAAAATGATATACAAAAATGATAAATAAAAAAATGGCATTTTTTTCAAATACCATATATTACCCTCAAAACTAAATCTGTTTGTCTTCTTTAAATTTTTCTCCTAGTCGGTACTATGTCAACCAATCTACATACATGAAAGTTTATTTGATTCCTAAGATGTATAAATTGTTGCTAAGAATTAATACAGAGGAAGAACAGATAAAAGAATGCATGATATATTGGGCTCGTGCTTAGGATATAATATCAAATTGGATCAATGAGTTAAGGGTTTAAAATTTACTTCTTGTAACAACCTTAAAGAAAATGTTCATAAAAAGATGTTTAAAGCTTGTACCTTTCTTGTTTTAAACACTGTAATTGTTTAATATTCCAAGTACCCTCCTCCTCCTCCTTCACCAAGTCTTTGGCCATTTCCGCACTACGCTGTTCTAGTGCTATTATTCCACTTTCAACCTCCTTTTTGAATCCTGGGGTTTGCACTTTGGAGAGGGGCATTTAGAATTCTCAGCCAGAGAGCTCTTTGGCCTCAGGAAACTACAAATCCCAGAAGACCCCTCCCTAAATTGCAAACCCCAGGATTCCATAGGATGTTGAAAGTGGAATAATAGCCCCATAACAGTCTAGTGCGGACATGGCCCTTTGTATATAAGCAGTGCCATCACATCAGTCCAAATAAAAATAACTCTTGGGCTCTGTTTTTTCCCCAGACCTTTGGAGAGCAGCCGGCTGGTGGGAAATTCTTCCAAGCCCTCCTTGACCACAGTTGCTCTTCCTCTAGAGCAGTGGTTCTCAACCTTCCTAATGCCGCGACCTTTTAATCCAGTTCCTCATGTTGTGGTGACCCCCAACCATAAAATTATTTATTTATTATTTACAATGCCTCCCCCCCCCAGGAAAGGCCACCTCACCAACCAGGAACGGGGGGGGGGAGCAGGGAGGGAAACAGGAGCCGTGTGTCTCCCCCGAGAAAAAAACTCCGAGAATCCCCCGGGCTCTGCTTCTACTTCACTTTCATTTCCGCTGGGGGGACAGTGTGGGAAAAGTTTCCAGAGTGTCAACCCTGGCCTAGGGGGGAGGAATCCCAGCACCTTTGTCTTGCGCACCAGGCACAGCTCACCCTCCTGGAAAAGCGCCGCCTTGTAGCCCCCCGGCCTTTCCGCAGCGCCCCCCTCCATGGCGAGTGGGGCAGAGGCCATGGCCAGGAGGGGGCCTGCCCCCTGTGCTGCCACCCCCCCCAAGCTGGCCCATCAGATGGGAGGTTCTCCTGGTAGCGGAGAAGGGGAGCAATTTCAGTCCCTTCTGAACAGGGGGCAGGAGGACATGAGCGCATGGCTCGCGCTTGCACACCACCACTCCTGCTGTGGCGACGCTGTGGCCACACGCACTCCCGCCAAAGGGTGCAGGAGGACGTGAGCACGTGGCTCGTGCTTGTGCACCACCACCGAGGAGGGAATGGAGCCGAAGACCATCGGAAATATATATTTTCCGATGGTCTTAGGCGACCCCTGTGAAAGGGTCGTTCGACCCCCAAAGGGGTCGCGATCCACAGGTTGAGAACCACTGCTGTAGGCCTTGAAACTTGCTGTGATGGGACAGAGCAGCTGAGCCTTGCCTCTCAGAGAAGACCCAAGTGGCTTCTTTGTCAATGCCAGATGGAGAAAAGGGTTCAAATGACAAGAAAAGAGAGTTACCTAAACCTTGGGAAGAGCTTCCTGGTGGTAAGAGCAGTTTGAATACAGTGGAACCTGCTGCTGCAGCCTGGGAGTATGGCGGAGTCTTCTCCTTCTTTGGAGGCTTTTAAAGAGAGCCTGGATGGCCGTCAGTTGGGAATGCCTTGATGGTGTCTTTCTCCAGGGCAGAAGGGGGTTGGACTAGATGGCCCCTGGGGTCCCTTCCACTTCTAAGATTCTATCTATGCTGTCCTGGGCAGGATCTAATTATTTTATAATATAAATAAATAAATCCATCTATGCTTTGGCGCTCTGGATGTTCTGAATTGCACCTCCCATAATCCCCCTACCATGGGCCACGTCAGCGGGGGCTTCTAGAACTGAAGGCCATTTCCGCACTGGACTGTTATAGCGTTTTGATTCCACATTCAACATCCTATGGAATCCTGGGGTTTGCAGTTCCGGGAGGGGACTAGTGCAGAAATGGCCAAAGTTTTAACATCTCTGGAGCCAAAGGTGCCCCGTCTCAGAGCCATCTTCCGATTCACCGTGCAGTAGCCAAACTCTCAATCCTGGAACCTTTAAAATGGGGAATGTGAGGACTCCATTTGGAGAAGCAGTATAGTAAAGTGGAGAGACTGTGGCTTAGGACTAATTGTCATTATTATACATCAAATGGAGGAGGAGTACAGAGATCATTTTTGTTGGTGCTCTTTTCTCCATTTTTCTCAAAACTTTGAGTAATCCAGTAAAACTTTTTGGCAGTGGATTCAAGAATTTGGGACTTCCTTTGAAATTCTACCAAGATCCAAACAGTAGAATGCACTTTTATCACGCTTAGCAGAGGGCTCCCGAGTCAGTGGGGTAAGGAATCCACTCCATGTTTTCATGCGAGCCTTACCCAAGTTGTTCAACTCTGTCCCAAAACTGGTTCAGCTTTATAAAAAGCTCCTTTAAATTTCTGGCTAGAATCCGGAGCAGATTAAAACCCACTGGCCTGCAGACATGGAAGCCCCACCCTGACCGAACACCATCAAAGAAAGAAAGAAGAAAGAATATTGTTTAAATATTTGAAGGGATGCCATGTAGAGGAGGGAGAGGGCTTGTTTTCTGCTGCTCCAGAGACCAGGACAAGGAGCAATGGATCCAAGCTGCAGGAAAGGAGATTCCACCTGAACCTCAGGAAGAACTTCCTGACAGTCAGGGCTGTCCGGCAGTGGAATCTGCTGCTGCCTCCATGGAGTGTGGTGGAGTCTCCTTCCTTGGAGGTTTTTAAGCGGAGGCTGGATGGCCATCTGTCCAAGGGAGTGCTTTGAGGGTGTTCCTGCATGGCAGGGGGTTGGACTGGATGGCCCCTGGGGTCTCTTCCAGCTCTTGGAGGTTTTTAAGCAGAGGCTGGATGGCCATCTGTCGGGAGTGCTTTGAGGGTGTTCCTGCATGGCAGGGGGTTGGACTGGATGGCCCCTGGGGTCTCTTCCAACTCTACGTTTCTATGACTTTAAGCAAGCAAGCACGCAAGCAAGCACGCAAGCAAGCAAGCAAGCAGGCTTAGCTTTCCGAGGAGTGAAGCAACCTCTGTCTTGCTGCATAACAACCAATGCAACTGTTCACCCACTGCACTTTCTGTTCCTTCTAGACAGTGTCACCACTTGCATAATGGTTTACACTGTTGAAACAAAGCTCAAACACCACCCCAAACAGGCTATTAGCCTTGTGCATCTTGCTGAGAAAGTGCAGCTGTTACCCTGTATGGTGGGGGTCCCGGGAGGGACGCCCAAATAATCAAATAAAAAGCAAGATGGGGGAATTAACTCGAGCACTCTCTTAAGCTAACCAAAGGCAAGGTAACTTTAGCTTGGATCTTGTAACCCTATGTCTACAGCGTCAGGTCAGAAGAACAGTCAGGCAAGGTTTTAAAATACTAAAAATAATAATAACTTTATTAAAGGACAAACAACAGAAAAGACACCACATGCACACAGCTAACTGGAAAAGTAGAAATGGGAGTTTTCGGGGAAAATGGGTGATAGGACACCTTTTCTCGTAGTCCTGGAGAGAAGCGGAAGTTGCAGGGAAGAAAGCTCAGCACAGTTCACTGCGGGGGCAACTCGCTGGACAAACCGACAGCAAGGCAGGATAGCAGTCCAGAGTGTTCCGAGGTGGGCTCGGAATCAGGGAGTTCTTGTAGGGTGGATGGTGCCTACAGGCCATGCCATGCTCGGTGAGAACAAAGGAAATTTGGAGTGGGACAATAGCGTTGGAAAAGGTCAGGTTTTACATGATTAGCTTAGTGCTGGATGACAATAGTGCAGCCAGTATGCAAATGGATCAGCATTGAGAGAGCGCCGGCTCAGGGCCGTGCACCTTTGTGTAAAGTCGTGCTTAAGCAAGGTGTGTCTGCAAGAAATGGTCCCTGAACCAATGGAGAGGCATTAATCTGCCTGCCTAAGTGGGGACTGGAATGTCCAACCATTTACCGGCCGCGCCTGTTTACGTGCTTGTCCGGTGGCCTTTGCAAACACGTGGAGCAGGGTGGCAGAGAAAGGTCAAATGAAGGCCAAATAAGTTTGATATCAAGAGATATCTGGTGCTATCACCAGGCATGTCAGAACCGTGGTAACACAGCTGCCTCCATTTGCACCAGCATAAACCCAGAGTGAGGACAATGTTTCATAACAGTTACAGCCACAGCTGACTTATGTGCATGGTGCTTTAAGACAGAACAAAGGACAGGGAGAAAATGAAAGAACTGTTCCCTGCCCCAAAGAGATTACAATCTAAAGTTCAGCACAAGCCACCAAAGTAGGAGAGAGAGAGAGGCAGAGGTCAACAGACAGGTGTCATTGTGGTATTCGTGTGGCGTGCTTTGCATAATTAGCAAACTGTCAGATGCAATAAGATAACAAATCATATATAAGTGTCTATCTTGATGTAATTCCTTGGGGACATCATTTGTCTCACGAGGCCGGTTCACACTATGCAATTATAAACTATGTTTCCACTTCAATTGCCTATGGAATCCTGGGATTTCCAGATTAAGGATAGGGTATTTAAAATTCTCCTGGGAGTTGCAGTTGGATGCATTCCCTTGGAATCCTGGGAAATGCAGTTTGCATAAAGGACTTTTTGCAACGGCCATTGGCTAAAAGCAATAAATAAATTCAACATAAAGGACTTGCATTTCCATGTTCAAGATCTCTGGTGTCCTGCCTTCAACTACCTGCCAAAGCCCTAAAATCTGCGGGAAAGGGCTTTCTCTCAGTCCCTGTACCATTACAGGACATGGGAAACAGGGCCTTCACAGTGGTGGCTCCCAGCCTGTGGAACTCCCTTCCACAGGAGACGAGGCTGGTCTCCTCCCTGTTTTCCTTTCATTGGCAGACAAAAATATTTCTTTTCCAGCAGGCTTTTAATGAGTGAGCAGGGGAGCTTTTACATATTTATTAAGTTGCATTTTAAACATTGTGAATTTTATATGTTTTTCAATGTCTTAAATTGTTTTAAATGTTTTTAATATTGTTTAAAAAGAAATGTGGCAGCATCTTTAGGCCCAACTGGTTTTTATTTTAGTGTAAACTTTCATGGATATACATCTACTTCTTCGAAATAATGCAGAATTAAAAAAATAAGGGCTTCTGTTTTACCTTAGAAGTCCATCTCAGGTCCTAACATCACTTACGTTACTGTACTGGCCAACAACCCTGTAAGGTCTGCCACTCTTGTACTATACTGTTTCTGTTTCCCCCACCTGCATCGCTCCAGGTGGGATGCAGCTAAAGCTGGAAGGCAGGACCATTCCTAAGGCTGCCAAGCGAGTTCATGGCCAAGATGAGATCTGATCTGGGCAAATTAGTATTTTAGATTGCTCAGATCTCATTGCAAGGCCTGCATTCCACTGAGAGTGCATGCTCGGATAGGATTTCTCACCTCGGGGCCCCTCCAGAGTACAAAATCCCCACCCTGGGTCTTTTTTGGAATGCTTCACTCCCTTCTGTTCTGGATCATTAGCAGCAGCCACAGCATAATATTCTTAGGTACTAAATTCTTTCTTGTGAGGAAACTCCCCCATCCCCTTCTGAACTTTGCAAGGGAAAGGGTTGTTGTTGTTTTCATTGCTGTTCTTATGTCCATCAAGTAGACTCTGGATGACAGAGCCCTTCTGAATTGGTGGCTTCCAAGAGTCATGGCCATTAGCAGCCCTGCTTGGGTCTTGTACATTCAGGGCAGCACTGGGCTTCCTTGGGTCACTTCTGCACTAAATCATTTCCGCACGACGCTCTTATAGCGCAATGATTCCACTTTCAACCTCTTATGGAATCCTGGGGTTTGCAGTTCTGATGTTACCCTGTAAGTTGGGGGTCCTGGGAGGGGCACCCAAATAACCAAATAAAAGCACACAATGGGGAAATTAAGCTCGAGCACTCTCTTAAGCTAACGAGAGGCAGGGTAACTTCAGCCAGGATCTTTAACCCTATGTCTACAGCGTCAGGTCAGAGAGCATAGCCAGACAAGTTTTAAGGTAACACAAATAACGTTTATTGAGAACAAACAACACGAAAGACAAGACATACACTAACTAACAGAGAAATAGGAATAGAGAGCTTTGGGGAATGGGTAATACGACACCTGGTCTCGTAGTCCTGGAGAGAAGAGGAGGTTGCAGGGAAGGAAGCTCAGCGTGGTAGGGGAGCTCACTGGACAAACCGACAGCAAGGCGGGATGGAAGTCCAAAGTGTTCCAAAAAGGGAGGCAGACTCAGTTATTGGGAACTGAGGGGAAAACTTCACTGGACAGAGCGGCTCAAGGTTAGATGGAAGTCCGGGGTGATCCAAGGAAGTCCCGAAAATGGGGACTTTTCATGGGGTGGATTTTACCTACAGGCTATGCCATGGTCGGTGAGAACAAAGGGATTTGGGAGCGGGACAAAGGAGTTGGAAAAGGTCAGGTTTTGCATGATGGGCTTAGTGCTCGATGACAATAGTATGGCCAGTATGCAGATGGCCCAACATAAAGGAATGGCTCGGCTCTTGGCCGTGCGGCTTTCTGAAGATACGCGCCAAGCAAAGCCGGTTTGCAGGGAGGTTTCTCCCTAAAGCATCGGAGAGGCTTAAGCTGCCTGCCTGAATTAGGTTTTGGAATGTACAACCATTAATGGCCGTGCCCCAGAAATGCTTGTCCAGGGGACCACTGCAAACACGTGGAACAGGGTGGCAGAGAAAGGTCAAGTAAAGGCCAAATTATTTGATATCAAAAGGATGTCTAGTGATCTCACCAGATATATCATAACCGTGATAACAATGGGAGGGGCCGACTGACCCCTCCCGGAACTGCAAACCCCAGGATTCCATAAGAGGTTGAAAGTGAAATCATCACGCTATAAGAGTGTCATGCGGAAATGTTCCTAGACTGTTATCGTGCTATTATTCCACTTTCAAGAACATCCTATGAAATCTGGGGTTGTGCAGCTTAGGGAGGGGCCTTCAGGCCTCTCCCGTAGGATGTTGAAAGTGGAATAATAGCACTATAACAGTCTAGCACGGAAATGGCCTTGGTTAAGACTCTCTGCCCATAATATGTTCCCTCCAAGTGTCCCATCCGGCAGGGGCATTACTGATTTCTCCTCCACCATCCCACTTTCCCAGCTGTTTTTAAAATGCCCCAGTTTCTCTTTGCTTCTCCCACCTTCTTTCTGTGCCCTGAGCTGACGTCAGTTGCCGCCAAGCGAGCTCAGAGGGCAAAAGCAGTTTGTACGTAACCCAGCCGGAAGGACGGGGAAAGAAGTGGGGAGGACCCCCCTCTCCCCTGCAGGCTTCAGCAAAGCAAATTGATGCAGACTTTCCTCCCTTGGAGTCCTGGTTTTCATCTCTTAAATGTTAGAGAGTGTAATAATATTGGATAGCTAGCATGGTGTGAGGCCAGGGCTCTGGGAAACTAGATTTTGGCCATGGAAACCCACTGGGAGAGCTTGGGCAAGTCACACTGTCTCAGCCTCAGAGGAAGGCAAAGGCAAGCCCTGTCTGGACAAATTCTGCCAAGAAAAACCCATGATAGATGCACCTTAGGGTTGCCTTAAGTCAGAAATGGCTTGAAGGCACACAGCAACACAGTCACTTTGTCTTCCTCCTTTCCTACTGCCTTCATACCAAGCAGAATAATTTTTTCCAATGAATCACACTGTCACACAAACCATTCAAAGCACGGGTGACTCAGTTCAGTCGTTTTGGCTTCCAGGGAGGGTTCAAGCTTGTTTTCTGAGCTCTTGCTTTTCCTGGCCATCAAGTCAACTTACGGCAACCTTCTGAATGGACCTCCAAGATACTAACAGCCCTGCTCAAGTCTTGCAACTAAAGGCAATCCTAGTTCCCCTGACTGAGTAAATACATCTGTGATACTGGCTGAGATCCCCTTCTGTGCATGCATAGTGTAAACCTACACTCATGTAGTTAGGTGCTCATTGTACTATCCCACCCATCTGCCACATTGTGCCACCAATGGTGCATCTATCCAGAGTGTCCACTGCCCAATGGGGAATGAGGAATGGCTCCCACTGAATCCAATCATACACTGAAGACACTGACAAATAATTACGCACCGTCCAAGAATGAGCAACTATATGTGCAACATTTATGCTTGCAGAATATTTGAAATGATATTGTATGGAGGATGGAACAAGCTTGTTTTCTGCTGGTCTAGAGATGAGGACATGAAGCAATTGCTTCAAACTACAGGAAAAGCGATTCCACCTAAACATTAGGAATTGCTTCCTGATGGTAAGACCAGTTTGACAATGGAATCCACTGTCCAGGAGTGTGGTGAAGTCTCCTTCTTTGGAGGTTTTTAAAAAGAGGCTGGATAGCCATCTGTTGGGAGTGCTTTATGTCTTCCTGCATGGCAGAATGGAGTTGGATTGGATGGCCCTTGTGGTCTCTTTCTGCTCTAGGATTCTATGAATTCTGCTTCTACAACTGTGAACTCAATATAGACATGATGCAGTGGCCAAAACAGTACAACTGTTCTCTTTTTTTTTACTATTGGCTCCCATTTAAGCAAGCATGATTGTCTTTTCCAATGCATCATGTTGTCTCCTGATATATCCAAAATACAAAAGCCTCCATTTAGTCCTTTGGCTGCTAAGGAGAAATTGGAGAGTAGGCCGTTCTCCAAAAGCATGGAGCAACAGGAGAAAAAGAAGGAAGACTTCTTCTTCCTTGCTTCTAGCTGAGCAGCAGAAACAATAATTGATCTTGATGGGAAGAGGACAAAGAGATGGTAGATTGAATTGCTGGGGAGAACTAGATGCTACTGGGTGCTGGAAGTTAACATGAGCAGTATTCTCCTCTGGGTCAGATTTTAACCCAGTGCAGCGAAGAATTATAGGGTTGCAACCGGAGGCATCTAGGGGCTCCCATTCTGTAGGGCAGTGAATCCACTCCGCATTTTAACTAAAACTTTAAAGCTAACTCCAAAATAGATCCAGCACTATACATGGATGGATAGACATCTTATCTTTCTTCCACCACACATGATTGAAACAAAATACTATGAAACCCCTGTCCTTATCATAAAAAGATTTATTTTAAAAAGTAAACAGGGTATCCTATTAAAAATAGCACTGATTTAAAACAGTTTAAAAGTATTGGAAGCATTATAATAGGGATAAAAGTAAAGCAACATCCTCTCTCTATCTCTCTATCTCTCTCTCTCTCACACACACACACACACACACACACCATTAAAGTCCTTTTTTGCAGCAGCCAGTTAATATCCTCAAAAGTCTGCATTAAGCTCTGGTGTCTATTTGCTTTCACAGGGGCACCGAAGCAAGCAGGATCCACTGACTGCTCCCCTCTTATTCTGAGCTCATGAAGCTCATGTTTCCAAGCCAGGAAAGATGGATTTTAGTGACATTTCTTATCCATGCATGAGAGTTGTGCAATGAATTGTTCCCTGTGACAAAGTGTGCGTGTGTGTGTACAGGAGGCAGGGAGCTCAAGGAGGAATCATAGAACCATAGAATCATAGAAATGTAGAGTTGGAAGAGACCCCAGGGGCCATCCAGTCCAACCCCCTACCTGCAGGAACACCCTCAAAGCAATCCCAACACATCGCCATCCAGCCTCTGCTTAAAAACCTCCAAGGAAGGAGACTTCACTACACTCTGAGGCAGCAGATTCCACTGCCGGACAGCCCTGACCGTCAGGAAGTTCTTCCTGAGGTTCAGGTGGAATCTCCTTTCCTGCAGCTTGAATCCATTGCTCCTTGTCCTGGTCTCTGGAGCAGCAGAAAACAAGCCCTCTCCTTCCTCTACATGGCATCCCTTCAAATATCTAAACATGGCTATCCTGTCCCCTCTTAACCTTCTCTTCTGCAGACTAAACATACCCAGCTCTCTAAGTCTATCCTCATAGGGCTTCATGGCTTCCAGGCCTCTCACCATTTTGGTCACCCTCCTCTGGACTTGCTCCAGCTTGTCAATATCCTTCTTGACTTGGGGTGCCCAGAACTGGACACAGTATTCAAGATGAGGTCTAACCAAAGCAGAGTCGAGTGGTACCAGTACCTCCCTCGATCTAGACACCATACTCCTATTGATGCAGCCGAGAATTGCATTGGCTTTTCAGTGCTATCTGAATTTTCTATCTCATGCACCAAACTAGTGGGTCCAGGTCTGACTTTGGCTGTGTGCCATAGTGGCTAGGCCATTGGGCTGGAATAGAGTATGTCTCAGTTCTGGTCATGGCACAGTCATGGTGTTTATCACTGGATGACCCTAAGCCCATCATTCTCAGTCAGGCCTACCTCACAGGGTTGTTATGAAGACAACATGGAGACAAAGAGAGCCATGTGTATCATCTTTAGAGAGCCACTGTGGTGAAGTGCTTTGAGCATTGTGCTATGACTCTAGAGACCAGGATTCAACTCCCTGCTCAGCCATGGAGACCCATTGGGTGGCCATGGGTGAGTCACACTCTCTCAGCCTCAGGGGAAGCCAAAGGCAGCCTCCCCCCCCAACAAATTCTAAGAAAACCCTGCAATAGGTCTGCCTTACTGGTTGCCATATGTTGGAAATGGCTTAAAAGGCATAAAACAGCAACATATCACCTTCAGCATGTTGGAAGACAGATGGAATACAAATGTAAACATCAACAATGGCAAAACTTATGAAATATTGGAATCTGCAAATGGAGATTCAGAGGCCCTGGGAAAAGAAAACAATTGTGGTTCCAGTGGCGAGAGGTGCTCTGGGAGCAATTCCAAATGGAGTGACAAAATTCCAAAACAGTGAAATGAAATTGCTGTAGATAGGATCATAGAAGCCCATTTAACTTATACGTCATTTCTGGGAACAGGCAAAGCTGTCTGATGATATCTCATCGATTCCTAGGTTCTTGGATAGAGTCCAAGTTATTGATGCTCCAAAATGCCAGTTGGTGCTGTCTAGTAGAAAGAGCCAGAGTGGTGTAATGGTTTGAGCCTTGGACAACAATCCTGGAGAAGAGGGTTCAATTCCTCACTTGGCCATGGAAAGCCACACACTCTCAGCCCCAGAAAACCCCATAATTTGCCGTAAGTCAGAAACAACTTGGAGCCTTCTTCTTAGGCTGAGAGAGTGTGATCTGCCCAAGGTGACCCAGTGGTTTCCCAGGACTGAGCAGGGATTCAAACCTTGGTCTTCTAGAGTCCTAGTTCAATACTCCAAACACCACACCATACTGATTCTTTTAGAAAAAGCTGGTAGAATTTGTAAAATAATGCTATTATGAGCTTTCACACCAGGGTTTTCTTGACCAAATGTCTTCAAAAGAGCTTTGCCATGGCCTTTCTCTTGGGCTGAGAGAGTGTGGCTTGTCCAAAATTGCCCAAGGGGTTGGGTTGCATGGCTGAGGAGGGTTTTGTACCCTGGTCTCCTACACCACAGTGGCTCTCATAGGCAAACTTTATTGAGAGTAAGTTTCCCATTTCCTTCCTCTGGGTTTGAGAGAGTGTGACTTGCCCAAGGACACCCAGGGGCTTCCACGGTGAAGCGAAGATAGAAATCGGGTGCCCTGGGGTCCTAGCCCAATGTCCAAATCACTACCCCACCTTGGCCCTCTGAGCATGTATTGCGAATTGCGAATAGTTGTCCGTTACAAGTCCTCTGTGTAGTCGATTGTTTCTGCCAAACGATGCTAGACAGAGATACTTTGAAACCTGAGAGAGAGGATTGGTCCTGAATGACTGCAACCCTTTCTTATTTTTGTCCTATTTCACAAGTATTTTTGGATCTGGAAGCCAATTAATGTATTGCTCTGGGTGCTCTGGGCAATTAATTTGCTTTATCTGCTTAAAATCTGAACATCCAATACTGGTTCTACTGGTCTTAGATAAGATGCTTTCAACAGCATCCCCCCTTGCTGTTGACATCACCTGGAATTAATCTGGATAGATGCCTCTCCCAGTTTTGAGAATGTAATGTTGCAAACCTTGTTAGTTTCACTAAAATACACTATATTAAGGTTAAAGAGTTTATTCATTTGCTGCAGAATGGCACTCAGGTTTGCTAGATCGTGTGGTCGTCTAATACATTTTTGGCTTCGATTGGAACTGCATAAGGTAAATACACATGGAGTGAAGCTTCCCTTGTCCTATGCAGCCCCTGTGTTGAATAGCGATGCTGTACAACTAAAGCAAGGTACTAAATGTGCAGCTCAATGAGCAACCAAATGTGCATATGTGTGCACAGCTACATCTGTACACATAATGGCATCTACAAAGGCACCTCATGTACACAACTCTGCATTGAGAAATGGCTTTGTTCTTGGGTCAAGATCTTACGCTGTGTTTGCAAAGTTTAAATCTTCACCTGCAAAGTTAGACATTGATTGTGCTATGTGACCCTTCAGTTGGATGGCAGCATTGCACAACCCTGGGGTATAATAGCATGGGCAGCTGAACATGCAATCAAATGCACAACCGAAGAAGCACTACAGCTTCAGCAAGAACAGATGGATATGCTTTGGCAACAATGAGGGTGCAGAAGTATAAAGGTATCACCTACCCAAAGGCAAACAAAGAGATTCTGAGATTATATAAATAAGGTTATATTTCATAGAACCTATAGAATCCCAGAATGGGAAGAGACCCCAGTGGCCATCCAGTCCAACCCCATTGTGCCACAGTCCAAGCACTCCCTTTGACAGAGGGACATTCAGCCTCTGTTTTAAGAACTCCAAAGAATGAGACTCCACCACAATCTACTGAGGCAGCTGTCGATTCCACTGCCAAACTGCTCCTACCATCAGGAAGTTCCGTCCTGATGTTTAGGTGGAAACTCTTTTGCTGTAGTTTGAAGCCATTGCGCTGTGTCCTAGTCTCTGTAACAGCAGAAATCAAGCTTGCCTCATTTTCTATATGACATCTTTCCAAATATCTATCATGTCACCTCTTAAGCTGCTCTTCTCTTGGCTAAACCTGTTCAACTCTCTAAACTGCTTCTCATAGGACTGCATGCTTTCCAGGCCTTTTACCATTGTGGTAGCCCTCCAGTTTGTTGTCACTATTGTTAATTGACTTCAAGTCGGCTTTAGAATCACAGAATCCTAGAGTTGAAAGAGACCCCAGGGGCCATCCAGTTCAACCCCCTGCCATGCAGGAGCACCCATCAAAGCACTCCCAACAGATGGTCATCCAACTTCTGCTTAAAAGCCTCCAAAGAAGGAGACTCAACCACACTCCCAGGCAGCAGATTCCACTGCCGGCTTTGACTTATGGTGGTTCTAGGAGCCTCGATCACCAAAAGTCCTACTCAAGTGTTGCAAACCCAGGGCTGCAGCTTCATGGAGTTAATTTACCTCTAACACAGTCTCCTTTTTCTGCTGCTGCCTTTGTTACTGCCTGTATGTTGGGGGTCCCGGGAGGGGCACCCAAATAACCAAATAAAATCACAAGTTGGGGAAATTAAGCTCGAGCACTCTCTTAAGCTAACGAGAGGCAGGGTAACGGCAGCTAGGATCTTGTACCCTATGTCTATGGCTTCAGGTCAGGGAGCGTAGCCAGACAAGTTTTAAAATAACAAAAATAACATTTATTGGGAGATAAACAGCAAATAAGACAACACACACACTAGCTAACTTGGAAATAGGAATAGAGAGTCTTGGGGAATGGGTAATACGACACCCAGTCTCATAGTCCTGGAGAGAAAGACGGGGTTCAGGGGACAGAAGCTCAGCGTGGTTCGCTGAGGGGAGTTCACTGGACAAACCGGCAGCAAGGTGAGATGGAAGTCCAGGGTGATCCGAGGTGGTCCCAAAAGTGGGGACCTTTTATAGGGTGGAGTTTACCCATAGGCTATGCTATGCTCGGTGAGAACAAAAGGAATTTGGAGCTGGACAAAGGATTTGGAAAAGGTCAGGTTTTGCATGATTAGCTTAGCACTTAACGACAATAGTGTGGCCAGTACGTTAATGGCCCGACATAAAGGAATAGCTTGGCTCTTGGCCATGCAGCTTTGTGTGGATATGCGCCGAGCAGAGCCGGTTTGCAGGGAGGTTTTTCCCTAAAACAACGGAGAGGCTTAAGTTGCCTGCCTGAATGGGGTTTTGGAATGTACAACCATTAACAGCCGCACCCTTACATGCTTGTCCGGAGGACCTCTGCAAACATGTGGAGTAGGGTGGCAGAGAAAGGTCAAGCAAAGACCAAATTATTTGATATCAAAAGGATATCTAGGGCTCTCACCCGACATATCATAACTGGAGGAACACCTTCTGCTTGAGCAAATATTATCATTGTTGTCAAACGAGTCACGTCAGCGCATGATATGTCCAAAGTATGATAGATAGTCTCAGTTAATTCCTTTTGGTTTCTAGGGAGATTTTAGGCTGGATTTGCTCAAAGATCCATTCATTTGTCTTTCAGGTGGCCCATGATATTTGCAGAACTGTCTTCCAGCACCTCATGTCGAATGAGTCAGTCCTCCCTCGGGCAGCTTTCTTCACTTCCATTGCAGTGGAATAGAACTGCCTCAGAAGATGTTCCTTCTTTGGAAGTCTTCAGACAAAGGTTGGAGTGCTTTCGATGGGTATTCCTGCATGGCAGAGAATTGGACCAGAAGATGTAATTCTAAGATTCTGTGAGCTAGACAGACAGACAGACATATATCCAAACCAGTGAAAAGTTTAATGCCCAACCAGCCTTCCCAACTATTACGCTTTCAGTGATGCAAAACTATATGGACCATTTACTTATTATATATAATTGATGGTTTAGCTAGATCAATTGAAGACTGTCTTTTTAAATATACATATCAAAATAATAATACCTAAAATGTGTACTATTTATATGCATATAAGTATATTCCCTCCCCCACAAAAAAAAATCTGTACCTTTTAACAGCTAATAATAACCATGGTGATTTTACTGAAGGCTAAGTAAATACATCTGTATGGAAGAATAAATGTTTTAGTAATGATTTAATCAGAATTATAAATCTCACCTTAAATTACAGTTTTATATAAGGTATATACATTGTCATCCCTGTGCAGCCATGCACTGCTCACATTATTGAACCACAGAGCTTCAAACCTCACTTAAAATTTCTCTTCAAATCTTAAGACATTTTTTCACTATTAGAATCTTTAATCCTGTTAAGGGTGTATCCATTGCTTGGAAAAAATTATACACACACACACACACACACACAGATATGTATATTCCAGTATTGCAAGCTGTATTGTTACCCTGATTTCTGGGGTCCCTTGGGGGACAGCTCAATGTGCTCACAATGGGGAATGGGAGTTAGCAGAGCACAAGTTAGCAATGCAAGAGGCAGGGCAACCTAGCGAGATCCTGAACCCAATGTCTACGGGATCAGGCCAAGTCAATGAGCAAACAGAAGTAAATAATAATTGTTTTCTTTATTTTTGATAAACACAGTCAAAACATATGTATGCAAACACACTCACACAGACCTATTGAAAGAAAGGTAGGAGTTGGATAGAGGGTTTTAAGAGGAGGTTTTGCATGGGAAATACTACACCTGTCCTGAAGCCCAGAAAGTCTGAAGAAAAGTCCATAGAAGTGGAGATTCTCAGCACACGGAGCTGAGGGGAAGGCTTGCTGAATGAAGCAACAGCAAGGCAGGATGGAAGCCAAGAGCAATCCGAAGAAGTGCTCAAAATCAGGGGGTCTTATAGGGCAAAATGTGCCCGTAGGCTAATCCGTTCCCGGGGATAACAATGAGTTTTGGGCTGGAGACAAAGCCTCCGAAAGGTCAGTATTTTGCATGATTGAATTATGACAGCGTTGTCAATAGAGTGGCAGGTATGCAAACGCGGAGTGCTCGACAGTTGAGTATTCGGCTCGTCAAGCTGCAGGGAGTCTTTTGTAAACAGTGTGCATACACAATATGATCTTAAAGAGTACTTGCCTGGAGGTCTCCTGAAGCTGCGATCCGGCTATTACTGGCCTGCCCGGATTGGTTTTGAATGGCTCATCTATTTTCGGCCGTGCCTGTGTGTGGGCTTGTCCAGGGGCCTCGCAAGCACATGGAGAGGAATTGGTAGTGAAGGCCAAATTCTTGATATCAAATGATATCTAATATCCCACAAGTCCGGACTAGAAACTACAGTAACAGTATAACCCCCTACAATAGGTTCTCTTAGAATCATAGAATCAGAGAAATCTAGAGCTGGAAGAGACCCCAGGGGTCATCCAGTCCACCCCTTGCCATGCAGGAACACCCTCAAAGCACTCCCGACAGATGGCCATCCAGCCTCTGCTTAAAAACCTCCAAGGAAGGAGCCTCCACTACACTCCATGGAGGCAGCAGATTCCACTGCCGGACACCCCTGACTATCAGGAAGTTCTTCCTGAGGTTCAGGTGGAATCTCCTTTCCTTCAGCTTGAATCCATTGCTCCTTGTCCTGGTCTCTGGAGCAGCAGAAAACAAGCCCTCTCCTTCCTCTACGTGGCATCCCTTCAAATATTTAAACATGGCTATCATGTCCCCTCTTAACCTTCTCTTCTGCAGACTAAACATACTCAGCTCTCTAAGTCTATCCTCATAGGGCTTCATGGCTTCCAGGGCTCTCACCATTTTGGTCGCCCTCCTTTGGACTTGCTCCAGCTTGACCATGTCCTTCTTGAATTGGGGTGCCCAAACTGGACACAGGATTCAAGATGGGGTCCAGCCAAAGCAGAGTAGAGTGGTACCAGTACCTCCCTCCATCTAGACACCATACTCCTATTGATACAGCCAAGAATTGCATTGGCTTTCTTGGCTGCCGCATCACACTGCTGACTCATGTTCAGCTTGTGGTCTATGAAGACTCCTAGATCCCTTTCACATGTACTGCTATCCAGCCACGTGTCCCCCATCCTATATTTCTGTTACTATAAGTTGGAAACAACTTGAAGGCACCCAACAACAGTTTTGTGTGCATCAGGTCCTATATTCCTCTTTTCCCGTCCTCTCTCCTTTTCTTGTGCATCACACATCCAGTTCCACTGGGATGGAATGCAGAGCTTGTTCACTGGACAAATTTGTCCAGTGGGTTCTGTAGGTGTACCTGCACATGCAAAAGATGTCAGCCGTCTCCCTCTACCAATGGCACTCATGTTTGGCAAAATCCAACTATTGTTAAAGCATGGAGACAGATTTAAAACACAGTTGGGAACAGAAAAATTACAAAAAGAGTGAAACGAGCATCCAACCAGTTAAAATTAGGAATATGAGAGTCTCGATTTTGTTGAATTTCTCCTCAACACACTTGCATTATCTTCCTACTGTACTGATTTGCAAGATCCTGTGTTTTTCTTCTGCGCTGAAATCCATGCAAAATTTTCTAACCGCAGTCCCCCCAAATCTGTGCATTGATTTGCCCATTTTGCTAAATTATACAACTTTCATCTATTGGTTACAGCATGTTTCTGCCCATTTCCTCGAATTAGGTCCACTTCGGCCAAATTTTTAAAATTCATGCATTGCTTTAAATTTTAAAATGTTTTAAATTGTTTGAACTAACTTTATTGTAATGTCTTGCTCTGCAGTACTTGGATTTAGGGAGGGAGAGAAATATTTTAATAATGACATAAACAACATGTTCAATGTGCACATTGTTTCTCAGAAACACACCCATTAACCTTACAAATTTGCAAATGCTCAAGGCAACGTGTACAGTTTCTTATGACGAATTGCAGGACATGTGAGAACATTCATTTCCTTGAGACTCTCCAGACCAACGAAATTTCTTTCCATTCCTAATGAAAATGCTTTCAGCCCCAATCCAGCTTCAACACCTTGGGATCTTAGGGCCCAAAGACACCCCAAGGACCATCTAGTCCATACCTCTGCCAAACAAGAATACACAACTACAGCATTCCCTTTTTTAAGAAATACTTTTATTATAAATGTAACCTAAACTCAAAACAGCTAAACTGCAAGGAAGAACAAAACAACACAAAAATGAAAAAAAAAATACATCAAAAGATATCAAGGAAAAAAGGGAAAAGGCATAATTAGACAAAAAAAGAATTACACAGTGATCACATTATTCAAACAATGACAGAAAACAAGCGAAATACAATATACAATATTCCTGAAAGCTGCTAATTCAACCTCCAAAGAAGCTATCACCTTCTGAGTCAATCCATTTCACTGCCGAGCAGCTCTTAAAGTAAAAAAGTTCTTCCTAATGTTTACATAGAATCTCTTTTCCTGACATTTGAAGCCATTGCTCCACGTCCTAGTCTCTGGAGCAGCAGAAAAGAGGCTTGCTCCATCTTCAAGATGACACCCCTTCAGATCCCGTTAAACATAGCTGTCATGTCCCCACTTCACTTTCTCTTCCCTAAACTAAACATCCCCGGCTCCCTAAGCCGTTTCCCATAGGGTTTCATGGTTCCCAGGCCTCCGACCATTTTGGTCATTCTCCTCTGGACCCCTTCTAGCTTGTCAATGTCCTTCCTGAATTGTGGTTCACAGTGTTACTCCAGCTGTGACACAGTTGGTGAGGTCCCCAGATATCATTTTGATATCAAACAATTCAGCCTTTGCTTGACCTTTTCCAGCCACCCCACTCCACGTGTTTGCAAGGTTCTCCGGACAGGCACGGACAGGGTGCGGCCGCTAATGGTTTTACATTCCAGACCCCAACTCAAGCCTCGCTCGTAGCTTCAAGGAACTTCCTACTGCAAACCTCACAATAGCTGCACGGCTCTCAGCCGAACCAGTCCTTTTAGACAGGACATTTACATACTGGCCAAACTATTGTCGTCGAGCGTTAAGCTCATCATGCAAACTTGACCTTTCCAAATCCTTTGTCCAGCTCTAAATTTCCTTTGTTCCCGCCTGGCATGCCATGGCCGGTATGCACAAACTCCCCTATAAAAACCCCTCATTTCCGAATGGTCTTCGGACTCCTTTGGACCACTATGGACTTCCATCCCGCCTTGCTGCTGGTCATCCAAGGGAACTCCCCTCAGCCACGCTGAGCTTTCTCTCCCGGAACCCTCTTCTCTCCAGGACTACGAGACCAGGTGTCGTATCACCTACCCTTTTGCAATTCCTCGTTTCTATTTCTAAGTTAGTTAGGATTTGTCATGTCTTTCTTAATGCTTGCCTTCATTAATAAAGATCATTCTTTGTTGCTCTAAAAACTTGTCTAGCTGCTCTCTGACCTGATGCTGTAGGCATTGGGTGAAAGATCCTAGCTGCCGTTACCCTGACTCTCATTTGGCTTAAGAGAGTGCTTGAGTTCAATTCCCGCAGCTTGTGCTTTTGATTTGGCAATTTGGGTGTCCCTCCCGAGGGCCCCAACACACAGGGTAACAACAGAACTGGACTTATGTAAGTCCACTTATGAGGACATTAAATCCTCAAAAGGATTTAGGCCAGTGGTTCTCAACCTGTGGGTCGAGACCCCTTTGGGGGTCGAACGACCCTTTCACAGGGGTTGCCTAAGACTATCGGAAAATGGGTATTTCCAATGGTCTTAGGCTCCATTCCCTCCTCGGTGGTGGTGCGTTAGTGTGAGCCATGTGCTCGTGTCTTCCTGCCCCCTGTTCAGAAGGGACTGAAATTGCTCCCCTTCTCTACTACCCAGAGACCTTCCCATCTGATGGGCCAGCTTGGGGGGGGGTGGCAGCAGCACGGGGGGCAGGCCCCCTCCTCGCCACGGCCCCTGCCCCACTCGCCACGGAGAGGGGCGCTGCGGAAGGGCCGGGGGGCTGCAAGGCGGCGCTTTTCCGGGGGGCAAGCTGCGCCCGGTGCAAAAGACAAAGGCACTGGGATTCCTCCCCCCACCAGGGTCAACACTCTGGAAACTTTTCCCACACTCCCCCCCCCAGTGGAAAAGAGAGAAAAACAGAAGCAGAGCCCGGGGGGGTTCTCAGAGTTTTTTCCCGGGGGAGACGCACGGCTCCTCTTTCCATCCCTGCCCGCCCCCGCCCCCCCCGTTCCTGCCTGGCGAGGTGGCCTTTGCCGGAGGGGGAGGCATTGTAAATAATAAATAAATAATTTTATGGTTGGGGGTCACCACAACATGAGGAACTGTATTAAAGGGTCGCGGCATTTGGAAGGTTGAGAACCACTGATTTAGGCCATTATAAGTAAATATGACGATGATGATGAACATTTTTTCAAGGAATATGGAAAGATGGTGGAAAATTGTGAGTGGCTTTCCCCTTCCCCCTTTTATAGTTTAGCGCTTCTTGAAGTATGAGCAATTTTCTCCTGGCTTTATGGATTTTGTCCTTCCTTCTTCTAAAAGCTTTTCGTTGTCGTCATGAATGGCTTGGACATGGTCCGGCTCTTAGCCTGGCCGTTGGCTGGGTCACTAAATCACCCACTCGTTCAGAACCAATGGATATCTCCACACCAAATAGACCTCTGGCAAAATGCAGCTGTCTCTCCAGAGCATTTAACATAATTTAGTCTCCCACAGCAACAGGCCTGCAATTTATTACCCGGTGGCATCCAATTATTCATGAGTAACAGGGCATGGACAACTTCTTGGCTTCATTTCATGTCTTTAAAAAAACAACAACCAGTTTTTCTCAAGCAGTTTTCTTGAGAAATGATGAAAAAGGCAAGTTAAAAAAGACGGTAGAGATCAGAGATGGAACAATTGCAGCAAAGAGGTCAGGTATGTTTTTCAGGCTGTCACGACCAAAAGTTATTTCTTCTAGGGATGGAAAGAATATTCAAAGATTCAAGGGGGAAAATGAAACAACAATAGGGACTTCTTGAGCATTGGCTAAGTTCTGATCATTGGCAAAGCATGATGACTGGAAGAATATTTAAAGATATTCAAACAATGGTTGAAAGAAGTGTTCATCAAGTGTTGTCTTCTAGAACCTCCAGAAGACCCCAGAAAACTGCAGGAAAGGAGAGTCCACCTGAACCTCAGGAAGAACTTCCTGACAGTCAGGGCTGTCCGGCAGTGGAATCTGCTGCCTCGGAGTGTGGTGGAGTCTCCTTCCTTGGAGGTTTTTAAGCAGAGGCTGGATGGCCAGCTGTCCAAGGGAGTGCTTTGAGGGTGTTCCTGCATGGCAGGGGGTTGGACTGGATGGCCCCTGTGGTCTCTTCCAACTCTACATTTCTATGATTCTATGATTCTATGAAAGTCCCAAAGGATATCTGCATCATCAAGCATTGGCTGTCAGAACATAGATGGTGATGGCTCAGATAACCCTTCACCATCTCACCAGCCAGTATATGCCATGTTCCACCCCAGAAGGTAGAACCAGCTCCAATGGTTTGAAATTACAGGAAGGTAGGTTTCAGGTAGAACATTAGAAGGAACTTTTCCACAGTAAGACAGTTCTCAATGGAACCAACTGCCTGGAGAGGTGGTGGGGTCTTCTTCTCTGGACATCTTCTAAAAGAGACTAGACAGCTCCCTGCTGGGGCCACTTCAGCTGGAGACCCTGTATTGAGCAGGGGGTTGGATGCAGTGGTCCATGAGGGCCCTTCCAGCTTTAGGACTCTGTGATTCCATCATCCTACGTCATGTGGTGAGCAAGCAGCCAGGCAAGGACTGCTGTGGCTGCTGCATATGTTAGAACAACATAAGAAACAGAAGGGATGGCAGTCCTTCTTCAGCTGCCCCATCACCCCCTCCCATGAGCCACTACAATGGCTGTGCCAGGGGAAGAATAATAGAGTTGTAAGAGACAATAATGGCCATCAAGTCCAACCCCATTCTGCCATGCAGGAACACGCTCAAAGCTCCCCCAGCAAATGGCCATCCAGCCTCTCTTTGAAAACCTTCAAAGAAGGTGACTCCACCATGCTCCAAGGCACCATATTCCATGGTTGAACTGCTCTTACCATCAGGAAGTTCTTCCTGATGTTTAGGTGGAATCTCTTTTCCTGTCCTTTCAATCCATTGCTCCATGTCCTAGTTTCTGGAGCAGCAGAAAACAAGCTTGCTCCATCTTCAACATAAGATCCCTTCAGATATTTAAATATGACTGTCACCTCTCAACCTTTTTTTGTCAAGCTAAACATCCCCAGCTCCCTAAACTGCTCCTCATAGGGTTTCAAGGTTTTCAGGCCCTCTACCATTTTGGTTGTCCTCCTCTGGACACATTCCAACCTGTTGATAGCCTTCTTGAATTGTGGTGCCCAGAACCAGACACTGTATTGCAGGTGAGGTCTGACCAAAGCAGAATAGAATAGTACTATTACTTGATCTCAACACTATACTCCTATGGATGCAGCCTAGAATTGAATTGGCTTTTGAAGCTACGGCATCACACTCTTGACTCATGTTCTGAAGACAAAGGGGCAGCTGAATAAAGAAGATCATCATCAGTCATGTTCTGATAGCTGGTGCACAATAATGGCATCATCTTCCGGGAGCTCAGGAGGACTTCTGGGAATTCCCAGGGGATAGAAGGAACAGCGAGGAGAACTGGATGTGTCTAGCTTGGACAGGAGAAACTTCACAAGTGTTGTGATATCCATCTTGAGATATCTGAAGACATGTTGTGTAGAAGATGGAAGGAGCTTGTTTTCTGCTGCTCCCAAGACCAAAGCATGATCAATGGATTCCAATGACAGGAAAAGAGATTCCATCTTAGCAATAGGAGGAACTTCTTGGAATTCTTGGAGTGGACTCACCATCTGAGTGAGGGTTTTCTCCCTGGGTTGGGACAGTTGGGTGGGATTAGTTAGCAGTGGTGCCAAGGCAGGGGTCGTGGGGCAGGGGAAAGGTTTTTAAACCTTCCCAACTCTGCCTTGTCCATTCACACTACATTGCATGGGATGACAATTGGTGTGCATGGATGGATCACAACTTCCCAGCTCTGTTCCTCTGCTTTTGTCTGTCTCCCCCAACTTAAAAACAGCAACAGCGAGTGAGTCACTGCATTTCAAGCCCACCTACACACATTCCTCTCACATAGTTTCTGGAGCCACCTGAGAAACTGGGAGTCCAGAGAGACCCTGGGATCGAAATCCTTCTGTCCAGACGGTCCGTGGCTGGTTACAGCTTGGTCTCCAAAGCTCAGCAAGATAGTGACCTCCTTCTTTCTGGTTTCAGCTGTCATGGAACTCGGACCCTCACCAATGGAGACGTGGAGCCTGTCCTCCTAAGTTTCTCAGAGTTTGGTTCTATTTGGGGCTCAGGGCCCAAAGGGAAGAAGAACTCACAACATTCTCCCTGTGACTGGCAGGTGAAGTAAAGTTACTTCAGTCGTTAGCTATTTCATCCTCACACGTAAGTACAAATAATTTCTATACTTTTCTTCCCAGTTGAGGAGATGAATAAGTCACTCCCTCCAGTTTTCTTGATTTGGGATGGAACTTCCTGATTCATCCCATGCCATCCCACTTTTTCAGCTGCATTTAAAGTGTCCCAGTTTCTCTCTCCTCCTCTCACTTTCCTGCTTTGTCCTTGGCTTATTTCGTTTGCTGCAAACTAAATTCAAAAGGCAAAATTAGATTGCACTCAGTTAACTCAGTGGCAGGGAGGACAGGCAGTTAAGATCTTGCCCTTCCCAGGAGGCTCAGGCAAAAGCTAAATGCTGCACCCTCTTCTAGCGTGTGTGTCCTTCCTCGTTAATAACTTTTGTCATCTTGACCACACTCTGTGATTGCTGGGCCACACAGATCTCATAGAATTATAAAGTTGGAAGAGACCCCAGGGATCATCCAGTCCAACCCCCTTCTGCCATGCAGGAGGACACAGTCCAAGCACTCCTTTAGACAGATGGCCATCCAGCCCCTATTTAAAAACCTCCAAAGAAGAAGACTCCGCCAGACTGAACTGAGGCAGCCTATTCCACTGCTGGACAGCTCTGACCCTTAGGAAGTTCTTCCTAATATTTAGATGGAATCTCTTTACCTGAAGTTTGAAGCCATTGCTCCACGTCCTAGTCTCGGAGGCAGCAGAAAACAAGCCCACTCCCTCATTTTTCTCTGTGTGAAATGTTGGAGGATATGAATAAGGTAACATTAAAAATAGTTTTCACACTCAAGCCTATCCCTCTGGAAGTTGGAGTTGAGCTGAGGTGAAATGCTTATGCCAATGAAAAATTAGGAAAAAAAACACCTGCCCTCACAACCGGACAGCACCATTATAGTGCTATGATTCCACTTTAACTGCCATAGCAACATCCTATGGAACCCTGGGGTTTTGCAGTTTGGGGAGGCATAGAGGAGCTCCTTGACAGAGAATTCTGCATGTTGCTCCCTTAATGACGAACTCCAGGATTTCTGCAGATATAGCTATGGTAATAAAAGCAGAATCGTTGTCAGATGAGAACCAGCGTGGTGTAGTGGTTTCAAGGTTGCACTACAACCCTGGAGACCAGGCTTGGATGGACTGCTAAGCTATGGAAACTAACTGGGTGAACTTGGGCACATCACACACTCTCAGCCTCAGAAAACCCCCCATAGTCTTGCCTTGGGATGCCATAAGTTGGAAAGGCACACAACAACCACAAACAACAACTTCATACAATTGAGCTGCATGGACACTTTATGTTGAGATAGGCATGCAACCACAACTGAGAAGACTGGAGCCATTTCTGCACTAGCCTGTTATAGCGCAATGGTTCCACTTGCAACATCCTCTGGAATCCTGGGGTTTGCAGTTTCGGGAGGGGCCAGGCGGCCCCTCCCTCAACTGCAAACCCCAGGATTCCATAGGATGTTGCAAGTGGAATCATAGTGCTATAACAGCCTAGTGTGGAAATGGCCCAGGTGATGCACGCACATGCTCTAGTAGGCACCATTGGTAAGGGGGCATTTCTTATATCCCAGTGCCTCTTCTCACGTCAGATAGTGTCCTGTACCTAACTTTGGGCAGGGGGGCAAAGTGAGGCCTGTGGGTGGCCTATGACCCTCCGGATCATTTTTATGCCCCTACCAGGGCCCCCCGGGGACCAAAAAACATTTTCCTCTGAGCCAGTTTAGGCCCAGGAGAGCTTTTGTTTGACCTGGGCCATTTCCGCACTAGCCTGTTATAGTGCAATGATTCCACTTTCAACATTCTCTGGAATCCTGGGGTTTGCAGTTTCGGTAGGGGCCAGGTGGCCCCTCCCAAAACTGCAAATCCCAGGATTCCAGAGGATGTTGAAAGTGGAATCATTGTGCTATAACAGGCTAGTGCGGAAATGGCTCTGGAAATGAACCAGAAGTGATTTCTACTCACTTTCTGTTCTTTAAAAAGGTCTCTTCTGGCCCTAAAGTGGCCAGTGGAACCTTTTAAAAATGGGGGAAATGCCCTCCACACAGCCTAGATGGTATTTGAGGCCAAAAAAGTTCTTTTTTTTTTTTCTTTTTTGGTGAGATTGTACTCCCAAAGGTCTTCTGGGGGCCTAATGCAGCCCCCTTAGCCTTCCACAGTTGCTCACCTCTAACTTTGGGGGGTCCCAATGATGGCTGGGGAGAACCAGCCTGGTTTGGTGATTTGAGTGTTGATCTGTGACCCCAAGGAGACCAGGGTTCATTTCCCTGCTCGGCCACAGAAACCCACTGGGTGACCTTGGGCGTGTCACACACTCTCAGCCCCAGAAAGCCCCATAATAAGTTCACCTTAGGGCGGCCATAACTCAGAAGCAACTTGAAGGCACACAAGGATAGCTGGTGGCTTCCATCTTAGTGGGACAGTAAACCCACCCTGAGTTTTTATCAGAATGTTAAAAGAATTACCTACTTGTGAACCAACTGGGGTGGGAATTACAGAAGGACACCTTGGATTATCTCATTAAAAGTTGGACTAAAATCCACAGCAGACTTATTACTCTACTGACTCTACCAGCTCCCCCTTTAGAACACTGCTAGTGGAGTTGGCACTCTTTTCCGAGGCCGTCCCCTGCCCAGGGCAGGGGTTCTGAAATGCCAGTCTCCCTGCATTCACTAATCCCCCTCCACCCTACATTGCTATTTAAAATATTTTTTAAAACCAGATGTGTGAAATGCAATCTCATGATCTCTAGTTCAGACCTTGAAAAAACTCTGTTTAAGTTAGTGAAGAAGGGAGGAGAAAAAAACTTGGGGGAAGCCAGCTGGGGACATTCTAGAAGCTATAGAGGGGGAAAAAACTACTTTTTCCCACATTCTGGTTACATAATTCAAACAAGCTTGCTTGCTTGCTTGCTTGCTTATTTATTTATTTATTGCTTGCTTGCTTGCTTGCTTGCTTGCTTGCTTATTTATTTATTTATTTATTTATTTATTTATTTATTTATTTATTGCTTGCTTGCTTGCTTGCTTGCTTGCTTGCTTGCTTGCAACAGATAAGAAATCACATGAGAACTCCAACGGCATTATATTCCTATTAGGAACCCGCCTTTTTGATCAGGTCAATAAATCACTAAACAGTCTATTTTTTTTAAAAAAAAAACCCTGATAAATTGTTTTTCCTTTTGGAGGGCTGGTGGACCAAAGGATTATACATGCATTACTGAATTAATTTCCAATTAGTGCAAACTCCAGCCCATTAGGCTGCAGTAGTCATGCATCCTCCCATTCTTGAACCTAGGCCAAAAGAGAGAGAGAGAGAGAGCAAAGTGTGCGCGCGCATGCATGTGTGTTTTCTTGAGTTCACAATTCACAGATGTTGAAAATTCATCAGGCTCGGGAGTGGGTGGTGGAGAATGTCAGGTTTTAAATAGCTCCCTCCTCCCATTCATGCACAAACAGAGAAACAAATTTTATTCCGCGTGACGTGTCTTTCCAAACAAAAGTCCCTGCGAGGGACATTGGATGAGCTCTTCTCTCTGCCCCCACCCCACCCTCACCCCTCTCCTCATGTATGGGGCTCCCATATCTTCCCTTCCAGAGGCTGGCATGAGTGGCTGCTGGTATCATTGGCATTCAGGTGCATTGTGGGTACACAAGCAAGATGTTCCACCAAGCTAGAGACATATAGCCTTTCATAGAATCATAGAAATGTAGAGTTGGAAGAGGCCCCAGAGGCCATCCAGTCCCACCCCATTCTGCCATGCAGGAAAACCCTCAAAGCACTCCCGAGAGATGGTCATCCAGCCTCTGCTTAAAAACCTCCAAGGAAGGAGGAGACTCCACCACACTTCATGGAGGTAGCAGCATCTTCCACTGGCAGACAGCTCTGACCGTCAAGAAGTTCTTCCTGAGGTTCAGGTGGAATCTCCTTTCCTGCAGCTTCGATCCATGGGTCCTTGTCCTGGTCTCTGGAGCGGCAGAAAACAAGCCCTCTCCTTCCTCTACGTGGCATCCCTTCAAATATTTAAACATGGCTATCCTGTCCCCTCTTAACCTTCTCTTCTGCAGACTAAACATACCCAGCTCTCTAAGTCTATCCTCATAAGGCATGACTTCCAGGCCCCTCACCATTTTGGTTGCCCTCCTCTGGACTTGATCCAGCTTGACCGTGTCCTTCTTGAATTGGGGTGCCCAGAACTGGACACAGGATTCAAGATGAGATCTAACCAAAGCAGAGTAGAGTGGTACCAGTGCCTCCCTCGATCTAGACACCAGAGTCCTATTGATGCAACCAAGAATTGCATTGGCTTTCTTGGCTGCTGCATCACACCCTACCCTATTATAATGCGATTATTCCACTTCCAACATCCTATGGAATTTTGGGGATTTGTAGTTTCTTGAAGCCAAAGAGCTGTTTGGCTGAGACTTCTAAAGGCCCCTCCCTCAACTGCAAACCCCAGGATTCCATAGGATGTTGAAAGTGGAATAATAGCGCTATAACAGTCTAGTGCAGAAATGGCCACTGACTTATTTTGCTTGATGCTTTTATTTGTCTTGTTCAGATGGAGTTCGGGCATCCAAAAAAAGAGAGAGTGGTCTGAGCACTGGAGACAGCGTTTGATTCCTTGCTTGGCCATGGAAACCCCCTCGGTGACCTTGGGCAGGTCACACACTCTCAGCTCCAGAAAACCCCGTAATATATTTGCCTTAGGGTCACCATATGTTAGAAGAAGCTTGAAGACACACAATAATAGCAAATAGAAAAGTAGAAAATAGAAAAACAAATAGAAAAGAGAAAGGCAAAATATCCCAGGGAATGCAGCCATAGCAAATCGAAGAGTCCTAGGTGTGGACAATATTCAGTGTTTCATTTTCTGCCGTGCTAAAAATTGAGGGAAGAAGGAAGGGGAAAAAATCATTGCGGGTCTACAAAATTCTTATCTTGCAAGCAATGCTGTCGTTTTGCCTCCTTCTTTGCAGCCCCAGCCACGAGTATAATTTCCTTGAAGCGCAGCTCCACCAGTTCCAGTCTTTTTTCTGCCCTCAAATCCATTTTAATTTAGCTCCTGATTAATACTTCATTCATTCTCTGAAACCACAAAGCTGGTTTAGGTTTACAGGCTTGTCCTGATGGAAAGGACAATCTCTCAACTACAAAACGGGCCCTTCAAACTTGTTTTCTTCCCAGTGTTGATCTGATCTATTTATATCTCAGTTTTCCGCTGGAAGGCTTGATGATGCCTCTCAGCTGATCCTCTCCTCCGAAACCCGGACCATTAGATCAGAGCTTGGGGAACTTACTTTTTGGGACTACAGGTCCCATCATCCCCCACCAGCACAGCTAGTTCTGGAAGCTGTCATCCTCAAAAAAGTAACTTTCCCAGTCTTTGGAATAGATATTACTGAAGACTGCCTATCATAGCAATGAATTGAACATATTTTTTAAAAATTATATTAAATATTTATATCCTGCCTTTGAGAGCCAGCTCAGTGCAGCGGTTTGAACACTGGACTGTGAGCCTGGTGTCTGGGCTTCGAATATCTTCCAGTTGAAATTGCTTATTTCCATTGCATACAACCATAATTTCCATTTTACAGAGAAAAGCGCAATTACCTTATTTCTTCTTTGATTTCTTATACATTTATATCCTTACCCAATCTGATACTCCTTTCCATTCTTTTTCAAAGTTCTGGATAGATTTGTTCTTCAAAGAAAATGCTAATTTTTCCATCTCTATCCTATCCAGAACTTTTAACTTCCACTCTTCTATGTCAATATATTTCTTTTCTTTCCAGTGTTGCGCATATGTCTACCTTGCCGCAGTTATTCAATATAATAATATCTACTGATGACTTCTTATTTCCAAAAGAATTATAATTTTTAAGGAACATGAAGATAAGACCTAGGAGGGTCAGAGTAATGGTGGTCTAGGACTTTGGAAGACAAGGGTTTGAATCCCTGCTCAGCCCTGAAAAGCCAGTGGGTGACCTTAGCCATTTCCACACTAGACTGTATAGCGCTACAATTCCACTTTCAACCTCCTATGGAATCCTGGGGTTTGCAGTTTCCGGAGGGGCCGGCCAGCCCTTCCCAAAACTGCAAACCCAAGGATTCCATAGGAGGTTGAAAGTGGAATCGTAGCGCTATAACAGTCTAGTGTGGAAATGGCCTTAGTCTAAATAACACTCTCTCAACCTCAGAGGAAGTTCTGGAGAAATCTTTCCAAGGGTTGCCTTAAGCTGGAGCTGACTTGAAGGTACAAGACACCTGCAACAAAAACCTACAGGGCTGCACATCTTCCCTGATCCAACAGCTCCATTGGCTGCTGGTTTGTTTCCAAGCACAATTCCAAATGCTGGTTATGACCTATACATTCCTATATGGTTTACAGATTGTGCCTGCCCGGATGCGCCTGCCCGGACCCTGAAATTTGCTGAAGTGGTCTTTGCCCCAGTTCCCTCCGCTCTCACAGTCACAGCCAGTGGGAACATGAGACGGGGCCTTCTTGGTGTCTGCCCCTAGACTTTGGAACGCTTTTCCCGGGGAGGCCAGAAGGGGCCCCTCATTGCTCTTATCATGCTCCTATAAGCAGGCAGAGACTCTTTTATTAAGAAGGGCTTTTAGAATGGAAGACTTCTAAGGAAAGGTCTGTAAGAGCTGTATTCTTTCAACTTTATAAATCTTTTTAAAGAGTACATTTTTAATGAGATTAACAATTTAATTTGTTTTTAACGTTGATTGTGTTTGCATGTTTTTAACTGCATTCTTTTTAAAGTTGGGGCTGCCTTGAATACCAGCCTTGGATAAAAGGCAGGATATAAACAAGGACGACGATGATGATGTCTGACAGTAACAACGACAACAATAATGGGTGTCTTACATTTAGATTGCAAACTGCACACCCCAGAGATTTTTGGGGAGTTATATTTGCCATTTGGGGGGGCAAGGTTTTTCTCAGGGTGATGCCGGAAGGATTAGGAGTTCTTAAGTGGCCACATGTGGCCCGTAGGCTACTGTTTGCCCATCCCTCCTTTACTGTGGACATGCCCAAAAGCCAGAAAATATTGGAAGCAAATACATATGAAGACAGAAAAAATTCTGGGATTACAATTTAGTATGCTACCACAAATATACCTGCTGGGAATGCCAGAAAATGAACTGGAAAAAGAATATGGTGAAATTTTATTCTATATGGCTGTGGAATTTATTCTATATGGAAGAGGGTCCCATTTTATTCTACAGTGACTGAATCTGACAAGCCATGATAGCCAGTGTCGTGCGGCTTCAGCTCTGAGTGAAATAAACATTGTGTTGTTGTTGGGTGGCTTCAAGTCATTTCTGACTCACGGTGACCATAAGGTGATCCTGTCATGTCTCTGCAGGCTGAGAGCGTGTGACGCACCCAAGGTCACCCACTGGGTTCCTGTGGCCGAGCGGGGAATCAAACCCTGGTCTCCAGAGCCCGCAGTCCAAAGTTGAAAGCACCAAAGGGAATTTCCCCCAGTGTGCTTAAAACCAGAGAGTCAAACTGTCACAGGGTACTAGAATGGTGAAAAAATCCCTTCGAGTTTCCCCTCGAGGCAACTAAGAACGAAAGGGCCTGTGGTGTCCCTGCTGGGGAGCCCAAACTAAGCCCTGATGTCATCTGGTGGGAAACAATCCCAGGGGAGAGAGCTTGGGAGCTCTAAGTCAACCTGGACCACTTCCCCAAAGTGTGGATGCTGCTGTGGGCAGGGAAGGAAACTTTGCCGAAAGATGCTCAATGGCCCAGAGAGAGTGACAGTGTGCAATGCTGGGGAGGGGGGGTCCGCTGGACAAATCCCATTGGCCAGGCCCCGTGAGGGCTCCACCCCGTTGCAAGTGTAGAAGAGCCCTCGGACAATCTTATCTCCAAAGCATACTTGACCCTGGTGGTTTTGGCCAGATGACCTCATTATAGAGACGGAGAGGGGATCGCTCTTGGTTTGGCTTGGTTCCTCTCCAAAGGGGGATCTTGGAGGGCCATGAATTTTGAAACGGCCCCCTATCCTACCTTGCCATGCTGCCCCGATGCCTATCTCCAGCGGTGAGTCTCTCCGTGGCTTTGCTTTCCTGCTAGCCGTGTGCGCCTGCTGTGTCATTTTGTCTCCGCTGCTATCAGATGGTGGCAGCTGCTCGGGCTGGGCTGTGTGCATTTGTGTGTCTGTGCGTCTAAAGGAGAAAATACGCCACCAGCTTCACGCTCCATGGAGCCGAATATTATTTTTGGCTTTCCGATGAGTTATTGTTGCACTTTTGACATCCCTCCACTTTTCTCCCTCATTCTGGCACTGTTTCTCTCTGTGTGTTCAGTAAATACGAGGGGAAGCTACAGGAAACCTTGCCTTCGGGGCAGATCGTTTGACAAGCACCAGGCAGGGTGACTTGGAAAAGAGAAAGGATGTTGAATCTTACAAGCAAAACAAAACACAGCCTCATAGAACTGGGGAGAGTTAGCTTGGGAGGACTACAGATCCCAGAATCCCCTCAGCCAGTGACCATTCTGATTAGTGGGCATGGGGAGCTAGAGTCCAGCAAAGTCCTTTTCCCAAACTTTGCTGTCTTGGTAGCCCAAAGAAGGTCCAACGTAGATGGTAGCCAAGTTCCTAGCCACATGACAAGGAGTTCCTGGCCCGGTTCTGGAGTCTCCTCTGCCCACCAATATGCACTCCAATGGCTGAGTCAAGACTCTGTCATGCTTAGAAGAGGTCCATTGTAATCAACGGGGTTGAAGTGAGCCATGGCCAGCTTGAGACCCACTGAATCCAATAGTTCTATTCCATGGATACCTTTGGAGCTCAAGTGAATGTGGGTTCCTCATTCACTTGGGGGACAGAAAGCAATTCCTACAGCCAACAGAGGGCAAACGCCTTACAATGACCATGGAAATAAGCTGCTGTGTCCAGGGTCCAGCCTGCAGCCATTAATTTTTGATAGCAGTATGGGGACTGCCTGGTTGAATAAAACCAAGATCCATCTCTGCTCTACCATTTAGTTTTCCTCCAGGAGCCAGTGAGAAACAGGGGGCACACAGGGTGGTTGGGGATTCTCCTCTCCAGCATGTGGAGGTACATTGCTACTGTACATGGAGGTTCCATTTAGGCCAGGAGGCCAGTATCTGCTGACCTACCCTTTCAAAACCTCAAACTACCCCTTTGTGTTGGTGTCCATTGTCCTTATATCTCGTAGCAAGAAGTTGTGTAAGTTACACATCGCATGAAGCAATTCCTTTGTTTCACCGAGAGATTTTGCCATGGGAAAGTGTTGGGTTCGCTGTTCTGGGAGATGCTGGGAGGGGGGCCAGTGTGGAAGTCTTTTGGTTTGGATGGCTTTTCTGCAAGGGTAGACTGTGGCTATTTGATTGTGCAGGAAGTCTTTTGCACATGCTCTGGGGCAGTTATACTTGCAAGTATCTCTCCTGTGTCACAGGAGTGAGCCTTAGCCTTAGCCATGAATTGTGTCTTCCATCGAGCTCAGACTCCTTCTTAAGAAAACCAGGGTTTATGTTTTTGTTTCTTGTCATTTGTAATGAAATTTTCATTGCATCGAGTGCTGAGTTAAAAAAATCAAGTTCTAGGCTTCATCCTGTTCAAGAGTTTGTTTTCTATCCAGAAGCCCTTTTCTTTAAATTCTAGATGTGCAGAGCAAGAGTCGCTACCACGCTTCCCAGCAGATGTTTTAGAACTGCATGTCCCAGCAGACTTAGCCAGTATAGTCAATGATGAAGAATGCTGGGAGCTGCAGTCCAAGACCTACTGGAGGGCCACATGAATCCCACCTCTTTTCAATCAACAATTTTTCTCCAGCTTAAAGCCTAGAAACTTCATCTCTCTCTTTTGGCCTGAAATCAAAGGTGGACGAAGTCCAACTATTCAGATAATCTTGGAATACAGCTCCCAGCAGCCTATGCTTAAGTTAGCATTAGCAGTTGCAAGGATGCCAGGAGCTGCAGTCCCAACTAGAGTAGACCCACTGAAACAATTTACTTAAGTGTTGACTTAACACAGTTCTATTGACTGAATGGGTTGACTCAAAGTAGGACTAAAAATTGGAACCGGACGGCTCTTTACATCCTTCAGACAGAATAAAACAGGTTTCCAGTCCAGGCAAGACTGTTTTCTTTTCAGGAAAACCATTTTCTGCACAGAAATAGGGTTTGCAAACAAAAACATGTGCTCTTCTCTGCAAAATAATCAATTTGCAACCATTTGGGGCATTCAGATACTAGGGGAAAGTTGTCCAAGCTTATCAATGCTTTAATATTTTTCCCAATGGCATTTGCAAACTGTTGAGGAAACCCATTTTTGAGCTGCGAATGGGTAATGACAAATATTCATTCCTCCCCTACGTATCACACCGGAAATCACACTGAGTTTTGAGAGTGGGCAAATACGCCAGGTCCAGGGCCAACCTTTCAGGACGTGCACAGATGGCCAAAAATGTACAGCTCCCCCCACTCCGCCAAAATAAATGGAATTGGCAAAATGTCCACTTCTGGGTTTGAACAAAACTGGTTGTTGTTTTTAAAAGGTTCGACAGTGCAAAGGAGGCCATGACTGCATGAAAAGGTGAATTGTCATCCTGGAAGTTCAAGAGACACAATTCACTCTCTTTCTTTGGCCAGAAAAAGGGTGTGGAGAGCTGGAGGGGTCAAGGACCACAGAAACAGTTCTGGGTGCCATAATTGAGGTAGTTTCTGGGCTTCGCTTTGGCACCTTCCCTAGTCAAATCCTTCAGAATTTTGAAGAAATGCGATGGTGGGAGGATTCCTGCACTGTCAGGCAAGACCCCTTCCAACACTATAATTCTAATGATTTCCTATACTGGTGGGGTGGTGGGCTAGATGGTCCTTGAGTTCCTTCTATGACTCTATGGATACCTTGTACTAGCAGGGGTTGGGCTGGATGGTCTTTGAGGTCCCTTCCAACCCTACGATTCTCTTAGCCTATGCATTTCCTGTATCAGCAGTTGGTTGGATTATATAGCCTTAGAGTTCCCTCCCAACTCAGTATTTGGCTCTTTAGTGTCCTCCGCAGCTACTTTGAATTATGCAAAAAACCAGTTAAGGCACTGAAATGCACAAGTAGGTTTCATCACTAGGAGAGATGCTGCAGACCTCGAAACACATATATTCAAATGCACATTTGATGCTTGCAGGAGTATTATAGGTATCCCTTTAGCTCAACAGAAATTCATCCAGTTGAAAGGGACAAGGGGGGGGCTGGGCAAAATGAGGACATTGCTCCCAAAGAAGAATTCTGCCCCCCAATATGTCTAGCATTGAAGTAACTTAAAATTTCAGCTGAGCTTTTGGAGATACAGTTTTGGCATCCAAAGAAAAGAGGACAGCCAAAATGATGCTATGAGAATGCCAACCCAGCAAATATAAGTGTTCTAGATGTACAGAGTTTTTAATCTCTGATTGTATTGTGTTAGAGTTGGAAGAAACCACAAGTGCCATCCAGTCCTACCCCTCTGCCCTGCAGAATACAAAAATAGCAGTGCTCCCAAAAGATGGCTCTTTAGAGCCAGAGGTGGCTGTCCGTCTCACTCTTTGCAATGCTAGAAATTTGGGAGAAAAAATTTCTTGGGAGGGGACAGAATTCTTCTTGAGGAGGGGTGTCAATGTCCTCATTTTGCCCTCCCTCTTGTACTTACACCCCTGGTTCCAGGGAGCTGAAGGACTATCCAGTCCAATGCTCTCCCATGCCGGAATCCAGGAATCTGAGAAGGGGTTGTCTAAGAGTTGTTTGGAAAGCTCTGCTCCATATAATTTTGCTCTTCCACTATGCCCCTCATTCGTTTGTTCTCTCAGCCATGCTCCTAACTGCTGCCTCTTCAGGACTCTGCAAAAAAGAAAAAGAAAAAGAGGGGAAGGCTAAGATTGGACAAGGAAGGCGCAGTGTGAAATTGCAAGCGGTCTTTGTCGCTCAGCTGGGGAATGTGGAACGCAGCCAGGAAAGGCTGGGGGGACATAAAACCAGCCCAGGAGAGGAGAGCTGTTTGCCTCGTGGAACCTTCCACAACAGACCACATGCTGGACTTTTGACACACTTGACCACCAGCGTCCAGTTCCAAGGAAACTCAGGGATGCAACTACAAGAGAGAAAGGCAAAATGGGGGGGGCAGCATTTAGGGGAAAGCATTTTTTATTTGCCCCCAGTGAAAATGCTGCCCCCTAAATGAAATTTCTCTTCAGCCTCCAAATTTCTAGCATTGCAGTAACTTAACACTTCTCTCCCTCTCTCTCTCTCTCTCTCTCCCTCCGGCATTTAGAAATGCAGTTCAAGCATCTAAAGAAAGGAGCCAGCAAAGTTATCAAAGGAATGAGAACACAGCAGTTCTAGGTGTTAGAAAATTTCCCTGCCATGCTAGACATTTGGGGTGGAAGGAAAATTTCATTGGGGGCAGAATGGTTACAGGAATACCTCAAGCCGTTTCCGCACTAGACTGTTATAGCGTGATTATTACACTTTCAACATCCTATGGAATCATGGGGTTTGCGGTTCCGGGAGGGGTCAGTCGGCCCCTCCCAGAACCGCAAACCCCAGGATTCCATAGGATGTTGAAAGTGGAATAATCACGCTACAACAGTCTAGTGCGGAATTAGCCTCAGTTGGAGAGCCAGCCTGGCGTAGTGGTTTGAACATTGGACTACAGCCCTGGGCACCAAGGGAAATCCAGTGGGTGACCTTGGGCACGTCACACACTCTCAGCCCCAGAAAACTCTATGACAGGTTTGCCTGAAGCTTGCCGTAAGTTGCAAATGACTTGAAGGCGCTCAACAGCACCAATACCTCAGTTGACATAGGTGTGTTCCTGAGCATGACTTCTGTAAAAGAAAATTTGCTACCTACCAGATGCAAAAATAATATAGAGATAGTTTCCTGTGCCACAAAAAGAGGAGCAGTTCAACGTGCTAAAGGAAATGTTTTATTTCAATGTGCACGTGTGAAAGGAAACAACCATATTGTGTAAGTCTGCTATTCTTGTGTGCCTTATGGGGACCCTAAGGTGAACCTATGATGGGATTCTCAGGGGACTGAGAATGTGTGACCACTCACCCAGGGTGACAGAATCAGAATCCTAGAGCTGGAAGAGACCCCAGGGACCATCCAGTCCAACCCCCTTCTGCCATGCAGGAATACACTATCAAAGCACTCCCGACAGATGGCCATCCAGCCTTAGCTTAAAAACCTCCAAAGAAGGAGATTCCATCACACTCCAATTTTTTGAGTCTGAAAACATATTAAATAAGTTAAAAGGAGAAAGATTAAAACCAGTTAAAATACTTTAAAACAATTTGAAATCATGCATATGTCTGGATTTCATACCCTCCAGCCGTTGTGATTCAGCAGGGACGGTCCCGATTAATCCTCTGTCATCCCACTTTCCGCAGCTGATTTTAAAATGTCCCGGTTTCTCTGTGCTCCTCCCACTCTCCCTCCTTTTTCCCCAGTATGCTTCAGTTCCTGCAAGCTGAGTTCAAAGTGCAAAAGCAGTTTACATGCACTTAATTCAGTAAGGAGAAGAGCAGAAAAGAGGAGTGGGCAGAATCTTGCCCTTCTTGCTTAGGCGAAAGCAGCCTGCTGCACATTCTCTTAGCTTGTCTATTCTTTCTCATAAATAACTTTTTGCCATCCACTCCCCCTTGGTTAATGCCACTTGCAGTAAGCAAGTAAAGGGCAGTTTACCAGGGCAGATAAGGCGGAGAGAAGTTTCCAACTGGATTTTGTGTGTGTGTGTGTGTGTGTGTGTAAGTGACAGCCAGAGCTATCTGGCAGTGGAATATGCTGCCTCCATGGAGTGTGGTGGAGTCTCCTTCTTTGGAGGTTTTTGAGCAGAGGCTGGATAGCCATCTGTTGGGAATGTTTTGATGGGTGTTCCTGCATAGCAGGGGGTTGGACTGGATGGCCCCTGGGTCTCTTCCAACTCTGCGATTCTATGATTCTATGATTCTAAGTGTTCAAGTGTTTGTGTTGCCAGTTTTTGATTATAGGATTGAACAGGTTCATCCAAATATTAGACATTTATCTTCTAGGTGTTTCTCCACAGTCCTAAATGTATCTTTTTATAATCTTAATTGTCTTGAAAGGAATCTCTGACTCTTACATTTCCACTGATGCTTCACTGGCCATGCTGTCACAGCTTACTGGCAGCCTGAGCCCCCAAAATGGGATTTTTCCCATCTCTGCTTCAGTAGCCAGCAAAGCCCTGCTCCCAGGTCCATGAGCTGGAATCCCATTGATCTCTTGCACAAGCATAGCTTCTCCATGGAAGGGACTGGACACTTTTGTCCAATGGTTCAAGGTTGTGGAAGGTTGTGGTGCCATTTTGCATGCATATGCACATTGTGCATGGGTCCACATTGTGGAGTGTGCATTGCACTTGAGAGTACAGCAGCTAAAAAAGCTACTGCAATTCAAGACTGCATATATTGGAACACAGTGGCCATTTCCGCTCTAGCCTGTTACAGCACAATCATTCCACTTTCAACATTCTCTGGAATCCTGGGGTTTGCAGTTTCGAGAGGAGCCGCCGGCCCCTCCCAAAACTGCAAATCCAGGATTCCAGAGGATGTTGAAAGTGGAATCATCCTGCTATAACAGGCTAGTGCAGACATGGCCAGTGTCTAGGTCAAGGGAAGTGGTAGCACCATTCTATTCTGCTTTGTTCAGACCTCACCTGAAGTACAGTGTCCAGTTCTGGGCACCACAGTCCAGGAAGGATATTGACAAGCTGGAACGTGTCCAGAAGAGGGCAACCAAAATGGTAAAATGCCTGGAAACCATGGAGCCCTCTGAGGACTTGGCTTAGGGAGCTGGGGATGTTTAGCCTGGAGAAGAGAAGGTTAAGAGGGGACGTGAGAGCCATGTTTAAATATCTGAAGGGACGTCATATGGATGGTGGGGCAAGGAAGTCATACAGAAGATGGAACAAGTTTGTTTTCTGCTCCTCCATAGGCTAGGGCACCATGGGGCAGTGGCTTCAAACTGTAGGAAAAGAGAGTCTACCTAAGTTTTAGGAAGAATTTCCTGATGTTAAGAGCAATTCAACAGTGGACTGTGCTGCCTCCCAGGAGTGTGGTGGAAGAGAGGCTGGACAGCACCCTGTCAAAAGAAGTACTTTGACTGTGCATTCCTGAAGGGCAGAAAAGGCCCGGACTGGATAGCCCCTGGAGTCTCTTTCAGCTCTATGATTCTATGTTGTGTATTTTGTAATGCATTCAGTTGCATATTTGATGCCTTGGCTCAGGTGGGCAATGCTGCCGTACAACAAAAGGGGTGCGCAGCCCCATTAATGCATAACTTTGTACGTGGGGATTTCTGCTACGCAACCCTAATGCAGAATTCAGCCATAGACTGGTATAGTTGATTAGGCTACCCATCACAACCAGCTACAGGCAGAAAATCTAAAGGACTTCATCTCATGGCTGAAAAGTGAGTAAAAAAAGAAAATCAGGCAGGATGCTTCACTGTGGCTGATGGTAGGACCAGTATTACCAACAGCCTTGGGGTCAGTCAATTTCACCAATGCTTTGATTTGAAATTTTGCTGTGCAGATATGGATGCGTAGCTGCCATTCCCCAGATAAAAAGGGTTATGCCATTGTCAGGAACCGAATAGTACTAATCCACTATTTATTAGGAGTGTGATGCATAGTACAGGACTTCAGTGAGCGAACTGAAGGCAATTGGCAAAATCCAAACATTAGAAGCAAATAGTTTCCCATTCCGCCCGCAAGAGACCTTGAAGTGCCGGCTTCAGCTTGGCGGTGCTTATCACTACATTCCTAGCTTTCTTTACCTCTGGTTCCCATACCTTGTTACAAGCAAGCAGTTAATTAACTCCTACTACATGTCCCATAACTGAAATATGGAGGGCTACCTGACAGCCGTGATTATTCCGTAGAAAGGGTAGGAACAGCGCAGCCCCCCAGATGTTGTTGGACTTCAGTTCCCAGCAGCTCCAGTCCAGCAGAGCCAAGGTCTGTGACATCCAGTTCAAAAATATCTGGAGGGTTGTACCACTCACACCCCATCAGGGAGCTCTGTGCATGCCCAAGAAACTTACCATTCATTATGAGTATGTTCTAGTGCCTAGCTTTGGGCTTATACCCCGAGGAATCCTGAGCGGGTGTTACTGAGAGCTAGAAACTTTAGAATTTTGCTCCTAGTTAGGACTTACTTAGAATCATAGAATCATAGAATCATAGAATTGTAAAGTTGGAAGAGACCCCAGGGGCCATCCAGTCCAACCCCCTCCTGCCATGCAGGAACACCCTCAAAGCACTCCCGAGAGATGGCCGTCAAGCCTCTGCTTAAAAACCTCCAAGGAAGGAGATTCCACTACACTCCGAGGCAGCAGATTCCACTGCCGGACAGCCCTGACCATCAGGAAGTTCTTCCTGAGGTTCAGGTGGAATCTCCCTTCCTGCAGCTTGAATCCATTGCTCCTTGTCCTGGTCTGTGGAGCAGCAGAAAACAAGCCCTCTCCCTCCTCTACGTGGCATCCCTTCAAATATTTAAACATGGCTATCGTGTCCTCTCTTGATGCCGGCAAAGCGCTTATAGCTCTGGGAGGGTTCTCCTTTCTAGGGATGGAAAGAATATATTCAGAAAAATGTTGAAAATGTCTTTTGAGCTTTGAGAAACCTTGATGAGAAGAATTCTGGACTGCCAAAAAACCAGAGACAGTTTGGGACTTTTTCCCATGTAAAATTTGCATTTGGTTGTTTTGTCCAGAAAACAGCATTTTCTGCATAGGAAATGTTATCTCTAGGAGGTTAAGAGGGGACATGGCAGCCATGCTTATATATTTGAAAGGGTGTCATTTGGAAGATGTGGAAGATGAGGCAAGCTTGTTTTCCACTGCTCCAGAGACTAGGACGTGGAGCAATGGATTCAAACTACAGGCAAATCAATTTCACATAAACATGGAAGAACCTCCTGACATTAAGAGGCAGTAAGAACTTCATAATGGTAAGAGCAGTTCAATGGTGGAAAGTTCTGCTGCTTGAGACTGTGGTGGGATATTCTCCTTCTTTGGAGGTTTTTAAACAGACTGAATGGCTATCTGCCAAAGGGAGAGCTTTAATTGTGTCTTCCTGAATGGCAGAAGGGGGTTGGACTGGATGGCCCCTGGGGTCTCTTCTAACTCTATGGCCATCTCTGCACTAGACTGTTATAGCTCTATTATTTCACTTGCAACATCCTATAGAATCCTGGGATTTGCAGTTTTGGGAGGGGCCATGCGGCCCCTCCGGAAATTGCAAACCCCAGCATTCCATAGGATGTTGCAAGTGCAATAATAGTGCTATAACAATCTTGTGCGGAAATGGCCTGTGATTCTATGATTCTACATAGAAATACTACTTCTCATGCAGAAAAACCTGTTTTCTGCCCAGAAAAATGCTGTTATAGGACGCTTATTCTGAGTAAAATTCTGTACATGGGTGATTTATGTAGAAAACAGCATTGCTGTGTCCTGAACAGAAAATGCTGTTCTCAAGGCAAATCACACATGCATGAATTTTGCACACAACGCATCCTGAAAACTGTATGGTTTTCAAAGAATTTCTGACTGTGGCAAGAAAATGGCTATAATTACTTGTCACTTTCTTCAAAGAGAATCACATCACTGTTCTTTCCCCCCATTACCCTGTATTCTGGGGGTCCCAGGACGGGCGCCCAAATAAACACATATAAACGCAAGATGGGGAAATTAACTCGAGCACTCTCTTAAGTTAGCGAGAGGCAGGGTAACTTAGCAGGGATCTTGCAACCCTATGTATACGGGGTCAGGTCAGAAAAGCAGGCAGACAAGTCTTAAAATGATAAATTAATAACTTTATTAAAGGACAAACAACAAGTAAGACACCACATACACACAGCTAGCTAGAAATTGGAATGAGAGTTTCAGGGGAAACGGGTGATACGACACCTTATCTCGTAGTCCTGAAGAAGTTGAAGGGTGCAGGGAAGAAAGCTCAGCATGGCGTGCTGAGGGGAGCTTGCCGGACAAAACATCAGCAAGGCGGTCTGGAACCTGGGAGCGATCCGAGGAGCACTCGGAATCGGGGACTTTTTATAGGGTGGATTGTGCCTACAGGCCATGCCTTACTCGGTGAGAACAATGCGAGTTTGGAGCAGGACAAAGTTTTGGGAAAGGTCAAGCTATACATGAGTAGCTTAGCGCAGGATAACAATAGTGTAGCCAGTATGCAAATAACTCAACATTGAATGAGTGCCGGCTCGAGGCCGTGCGTCTTTGTGTAGAGTCGCGCTTAAGCAAGGTGTGTCTGCAAAAATGGTCCCTGAAGCAACGGAGAGGCGTTACTCTGCCTGCCTAAATGGGGACTGGAATGTCCAACCATTAACCGGCTGCGCCTGTTTACGTGCTTGTCCAGTGACCCTTGCAAACACGTGGAGCAGGGTGGCAGAGAAAGGTCAAGTGAAGGCCAAATAAGTTTGATATCAAGAGATATCTAGTGCTCTCACCAGATATGTTTGAACCGTGGTAACACCCCAGCTGTCCATGAGTAGGTTGATACTGCACAGGTACACCCCCCCCCCAGCGGCCTATCAGAATATCCTTTTGATTTGGAGGTGAAGCTCTGCTGGGCACAGTCCAGTGTCATTGTACAACCATGGGTAAAAGCACTAAGGAAGGAAGGAAGGAAGGAAGGAAGGAAGGAAGGAAGGAAGGAAGGAAGGAAGCAAGGAAGGAAGGAAGGAAGGAAGGAAGGGATACCCCTTTGTGCAACATCTGAGAAAATACTAGTTCCAGTTGTGCCCAGAATAAGTCAGCCAGGAAGCATCTCACTGCAGTGATTTATTTACAGTTGTTTTAAGATGAAGGACAAAGGGATGGAAATTCTACTCAAGATGTCCCACTGTGGACACAAATTAAGGGACAATTGCTGCATGCAGATCCTTTAAAAAAAATGGGTGGGAATTGGCCCTTTTCTTGAATTCTGAAACATACCATCCGGAAGCAAACATCCCTGGGAAAGAAAGCAAAAGAAAAAATGATAATAACAGAGATGTCTTCCTTCCAAGAAACATCTCCCTCGCCAAGCCCGAAAGCAACCACAGCCAAGTCCACGGAGGAGCCGTAATTATGATCAAAGGCTGGATGCTGGGAGCTGTGTAATTATACCCCCTCCCCGTCCCAGATTAAGCAGGGGGTGTGATGTTTACAGATCAGGCGCTCCTCTTTCGGAAATGACAGCCAGACTACATTGAAGCTTCGAGATGTATGGGTTTGGGATTAAGAGCGGCTTTGTAATAGTTGCACCTGTTCCCTTTAAACGTGGGGCTTTTGCACCCACCGTCTCTGCCCCCCTCCTCCCTGGCCGAGGTGTTAAAAAGCTCTCGGCAGACACAAACAAGGGACAAGTTTCCCTTCCCTTTATATTGAGCCTGCCAAGGTTTTTCACCCACGCCTGCTCAGCATCTTCTCTTGGCTGGGGATTACGTCTTGTTCCCTAGCAATCCAATCTCCTGCCTGTATCTATACAATCCGTAGCCCTGTTTGTGCATCATGCTCGGAGGGCGAAGGTGGGCTGCTCTGGGTGGTCTGCAGAAGGACTAGCGTTGGAAGACTTCAAGCAAGCCATGCCGCGCGGCAACAGGAGGAAAAGGAAATCGGACCTCAAACCCCTCCAGCACAGGGAACTTGTTTTGTAGTCCCCTTGTCCTTTGAGTTCAAAGGACAAGGGGAGTGTAAAGCATGTTCTCTTTGGACTGCAGCTCTCAGAATCCCCTAGTCCAGTGGTTCTCAACCTGGGGGTCGAACGACCATTTCACAGGGGTCGCCGCTCCTCAATCCTGCCCCCCTTTTTTAAAAGAAGGTGGCCTCACAGCCAATGGGAGCAGTGCTTCTGAGACCCCTGCGCTGGGGTTCAAACTGCAAACCCCAGGATTCCATAGGATGGTGAAAGTGGAATAATAGCGCTATAACAGTCTAGTGCAGAAATAGCCAGGATGACTTTCTCCTATCGCTTTTGTTGTGCGTGGACCCTTGGTGCTTGCCACATGCATGTGTTGTGTTCTTCGCCCTGACTGTCTTGCATTCCTCGCTTTTTGTATGTTCAGCGTCCGCACTCCCTTTAAGGGAGGGAGGGAGGGAAACAAAACGCATCTGCTTATGCCGCCGCCATCTTTCCTCTCTCCCTGTCCTTTCCTCCCTGCGCCTCGTGTAAAATGTGGGCTGTTTCGGCATTGCCTTTGGGAGTGACTGGCTTTTTGAACTGTGGAAACCCAACATTCAGAACTAGAACTCCTGCCTTAATTCTGGCATTGATGGACGCTCTCTGTGCTTAAAAAAGGGGGGAGGGTTATCAGGTTTTAGGCATTAGAAGTCTATCCAGAGCAGTGATTTAGGGCAGTGTTTCCAATCCATTCGATGTTGGAAATAACTAACTAACTAACTAACTAACTAACTAACTAAATAAATAAATAAATAAAAAATAACGAACATGATTTTATGGTTGGGGGTCACCACAACATGAGGAACTGTATTAAGGGGTCGCGGCATTAGGAAGGTTGAGAACCACTGCCCTAGTCAGTGTGGCCAATGAATGCAAAGGACAAATGGAACACACGAAATTTCCATCGGGGGGGGAGGCGATACAATTCCAGGATTTGAACTCTAGTCTCCCTGAGTCCTAGACCATTTCTGCATTAGACTGTTATAGTGCTGTTATTCCACTTTCACCTACTGTGGAATTCTGGGGTTTGTAGTTTCCTGAGGCCAAAGAGCTCTCTGGCTGAGAAGTCTAAAGGTCCCTCCTTATAACTGCAAACCCCAGGATTCCAAAGGAGGTTGCAAGGGGAATAATAGCACTATAACAGTCTAGTGCGGAAATGGCCTTAGTCGAACATTCAAGCCACCATATCATCCCGGGTCAATTTCTCCATAGAACATTTGCTGTTACCTTCCTCTCAGGCTGACGGAATGGCTGAGCAGAGATTCAAACCGCAGGCCATTTCCGCACTGGACTGTTATTACACTATTATTCCACTTTCAACATCCTATGGAATCCTGGGGTTTGCAGTTTCAGGAGGGGCTTTTAGACTTCTCAGCCAGAGAGCTCTTTGGCCTCCCTAGGAAACTACAAACCCCAGAATCCCACAGGAGGTTGTTGAAAGTGGAATAACAGCACTATAACAATTCCACACTATACACTTATAGTGCTATTATTCCACTTCCAACATCCTATGGAATCCTGGGGCTTGCAGCTGGCCCCTCCCTAAACTGCAAAGCCCAGGATTCCATAGGATGTTGAAAGTGGAATAATCGCACTGTAAGAGTGTAGTGCGGAAATGGCCAGTGTAGTGTTGGAAATGGTCTTAGAGGAAGGCAATGAGAAATCTCTTCTGAAACTTTGCTTTGATTATAGATCTTCAGTTTCTTCTCTCTCCCAGTCTCTCCCCGCAACCTTGGTGTGTGGGATTAGCATGGTTGAATGCCCTTTCGAAAGAGTGAAAACTTTAAAAACTAAGGCCATTTCCGCACTAGCCTGTTATAGCGCGACGATTCCACTTTCAACATCCTCTGGAATCCTGGGGTTTGCAGTTCACCCCTCTCGAAACTGCAAACCCCAGGATTCCAGAGGATGTTGAAAGTGGAATAGTCGCGCTATAACAGGCTAGTGCGGAAATGGCCTAAGATTGTAAATTTTTGTCTATTTCATTCTCACACGGAAAGACAAGCATTTCCATAGATTTTTTTTCCCCTCCTTGTGGGGATTGATTGATTAATTGATTGATTGCCAATGTTCACACTTCCCAAAATGTCTGGGGAATTTATCTATGTGTTTTTTTTCTGCAAAGGGTAACCTTCTCTCCCTCCCTCCTTGTTTCTTTTTCTTTCAGCATTATTAAAGTGTTGGGAAACCCTTTCTCAGCCAGGAAACAAACAAAAACAAGCAGCATGTGAGGGACAAGGCTCTGGTAGTGTTTGCACCTCTGACATTCTAGTTTTGTGCATCCGGGGGCTCTTTCACATTTTTTTTATTTATAGCACTATGATTCCACTGCAACTGCCATGTGCCTTCCAATTGCCTGTTGACATATGGCAACCCCATGAATTTCACTATGGCCATTTCTGCACTAGACTGTTATAGCGCAATGATTCCACTTTCAACATCCTCTGGAATCCTGGGGTTTGCAGTTTTGGGAGGGGCTGTCCGTCCCCTCCCGAAACTGCAAACCCCAGGATTCCGTAGGATGTTGCAAGTGGGATCATTGCGCTGTAACAGGCTAGTGCGGAAATGGCCTATGTTTTCTTAGGCAAGCCATCCTCAGTGCTGGTTTTGCCAGTTCCTTCCTCTGAAATAGAGCTTACAGCTCCTGGTATTCATTGGTGGTCTCCCATCCAAGTAATAACCAGGGCTGATCCTGTTTAGCTTCAGAGATCAGATGGGACCCAGGCCCTTTTCGCATTGAGGCTTCTCGCGTGAGCGGGGAGGGCGGCTCGCATGAGAAAGCTCCTTCAGGAGGCTGCCGTTTCCCCCTCCTTCCTTCCGCGAGCTGCCCTCCCCCCCGGGAGAAGCAGGAGGCTGTCGTGTCCGTCCCCCCCCGCTCGCGTGAAGCAGGAGGCTGTCGCGTCCGTCGCGCCAGCGCCCCGCCCCTTCCTTCCGCAGGGGCGGAGGGAAGGAAGCGCGACCCGGCCGCCTCCCCGACGCTCCGCACAGGCTGTAAGTGTGCATGGGCGCTGGGAGCGTTGCGCGAGCGCGGGTGATTTTCACTTTGAGGCGAAAATCAAAAAACCCGCGATCGCGCCGCTGCAGCCCCGTGGGCGCGGCGGAAGTGGGAGTGCATCGTGCAGAGCGACGCTCCCACTCCCGCGAGGCTCACGGGGCTGTCGCGCAACAAAAAGCCTGTGCAAAAAGGGCCCCAGCCTCTTCCAAATACTGTTGTGTGCCTTCAACTCATTTCTGACTTATTGTGACCCTGTTATGGATTGCGGGCAAGATTGGTTGAGAGGGGGTTTCCCACTGAGGCGGAGAGAGTGTGACTTGTCCAAGACCACCCAGTGGCTTTCCATGGCAAGGGGGGACCTGAACCCTGGTTTTACAGAGTCCCAGCCCGGCATTCAAACCACTATTTCATGCTGGTTCTCAGCCTTTAATGTCCCTCCGTAAGCTGCCACTCCCCGGGTTCCATAGGACTGAATCATAGTCGTTAATGTGGAACCATGGTGCTATATTTCTATAGTGTGGAAGGACCTGTATAAAGTTTCTTTTCTCCCCCTCTTCTTTGTGGGGAAACAAACTGTTCTCCTGGCAGGACTCTTTTGCCATTTTTGTTTTCTCTTCCTCCTGCTCTCCCTTTTAGTTGGATTTTTTCCCCTTTCTTTTCATTGTCTAAGAGATGGCACCTCTCCTTTTTTTTCCCCCAAGGCATCTGGGAGGGTTTATATGTTTTGAAGGAGCTTTTGCAAAAGAATAGGCTCATAAGCTATCTGTCTCGGAGAGGCCCAGCTCAAGGCTTTCAGAAGATTAGGGCAGAGCTGATTCTGCCATTATTGCTCTTATTTTTTTCTCCTTTTTCTAATATCCAGGGAGGGTGGCAGGTAGCATGTCCTTCATCTTTCATGTGGTCCTTCTCTGCTCCCCTCCATTCATTCTTCAGAAGCTCCAGGGAGCAAAAGGATGAAAGAATCTTCTTCGGTACACTCACTTTTCAGATGCACTTTGCATTCCCTCCAGCATTTCTTACGGCCTTTCCACACTACCTTGTTATAGTGCTATTATTCCACTTTCAGCCTCCTGTGGAATTCTGGGGTTTGTAGTTTCCTGAGGCCAAAGAGCTCTCTGGCTGAGAATTCTAAAGGCCCTCCTTAAACTACAAACCCCAGGATTCCACAGGAGGTTGAAAGTGGAATAATAGCACTATAATAGTGTAGTGCAGAAAGGGCCCATAAACTGGGAAACATCAGAAGGTCATCAAGATGGCAAGAGGGGCTAACGGAGAAGGACATACAGGTTAGGAGAAGTTGCAGCAACTTGCTTTTGCCCAAGCCTTCCTGGAAGAAGGAAACTCTTCCACACTCCTCTCCCTTTCCCTCTGTTGAGTTAATTAAGTGCACACTATCCTTTCATTTTTAATGCAGTTTGGAAAAATTAATGTCAAGGAAAAGGTGAGAGGAGGAGAGAGAAACTGGGGCATTCTAAAAACAGCTGGAAAAGTGGGATGACAGAGGTATTTAGCCCAACCTTATCTAGTGATGACTAACTACAGTCATGGGATTACAGAATCATAGAACTGGAAGAGAGACCCCCAAGGGCCATCCAGTCCAACCCCATTCTGCCATGCGGCAAGACACAATCCAAATTCAGTTAACCCCAACTTTAATATTTTCCCCAACAGAAGTTCTTTACCTTGTTAATGTTTACTCTAATTTTTACTTTAATTTTCAAAGAACCCTAGAGTTGGAAGAGACCCCCGGGGCCATCCAGTCCAGCCCCCTTCTGCCATACTGGAAGATGCACTCCAAGCACTGTCTTTGGCCGTTTCCCCACCAGACTGTTATAGCACTATGATTCCACTTTCAACATCCTATGGAATCCTGGGGTTTGCAGTTTCAAACTGCAAACCTCAGGATTCCATAGGATGTTGAAAGTGGAATAATAGTGCTATAAAAGTCTAGTGCGGAAATGGCTTTTGACAGATGGCCAGCCGGTCTCTGCTTAAAAACCTCCAAAGAAGGAGACTGTTCACAGACAGCCCTTCACATTTGCACATTTAGCATTCACAGATTTCATTATTTGCAAGTTTCTCCAACCCCTGCCTCCCCTCAACTCAAGTGCACCTTTTCTGGGGAAACCTTCCCTTTTGGCAACCTTGGTCAGGCTGTGCAGCCCTTTGAAAAGCCATCTCTGGTCCTCTTACTGCACCACCGCCAGCTAAGGATGCCTCGCTGCCTGATTTCTCAGCAGCCCAAACCCTCTCCTGATTCCCCCCACAACTAAGGAAAGAGATGGGCAAGAGAGAGGAAATATGGGGCCACCGTGCCAACCCACTCCTTTCCCTCTCCTTTTCCCAGCCTGGTTTGGACCCTGTGTGGTTTCTGTCCCCACCAACCCTCAGCCCCCGTTCCACAGACACACTTGCCCACATTTTGATATTTATGGTGTTCCCACTTTTGCCCCTAACCCCAGTGACCATGGAAGGCTGACAGTAATAGGATTTAGATCAATAATAAGAAATGTGTAAATGTTTCATTTATAGCCAGAGGCATCATTACTCCAAAGAGCCCTCCTCTTCTTGCTGGTTTTACTTTCCTGGGATGCCTTTGAATCGCCAGGTACTGTTCCTCTCCACGGACATCCTTTTTGTTTCTTGTAAACAAAGGAAAAAAGATTTTTGTTTCTATCCTAGCTTTCCAAGATGTCCTGTAATATCCCATAATATGTGCACATAAGTCTGTCTTTAATCCCCTGGCATTTTCCTTATTGCCTGTATTCCTCTGCAAATGTGTTTATTCCAGAATATAAGAGGAGCCATGCTGAATCAGATGATGAAAGATCTGCCTGGTTTCAAATAGTTTCAAAACTATTACGTCCAGCTCTTCTCCAAATAAGAGAACAAGGTCTAAAGATAAAATTTCCTGGTGCACAATAATGTCCTCCAGCATCCAATTTCTTTCGACAGGAATACAGTCCCCAAGTTATCCGACTGGCACCCAACAAGGCATTACAGACTTCTGGCTTTTCTGTTTGCTGAAGGTATCATAGGGTCACCTCAAACTATTTCAGAACAGACCCACAAAATTAATTCCTGCAAAATCAGAAGGTAATTTCCCCCAAGCTTCGCTCTCAGGCTAGAACAGTCATGGGGATGATGTCATGCCAAAGCAGATAAGGGGCCCAAAACAGACATCCGTTTTGGATGTGCAATCCTTCCAAGAGACACGCAGCAAAACCACTGCCACAACCAGGCAGTCCTAAATCCTACGTCCCTTGAAGGGTCAGCAGTGCTGTCAGAATCTAACCTTAAAAAAAAAAAAAGTCTTTATTCTGTTTCCCATTGTCTTTATCTAGCATGGTTTTAAATATATTTCAAATAAAATAATACTCCTTAAAAATTGTACTAGGGAGAATTTCACCAGGTGAAGCTGGCATGAAAAGCAGCCCCTACTGAAATTCCTTCTTCTGAGCGGATGCTAAAAGTATAGGAGCCCTCTCCCTCATTTCATTTGGCAACCCTTCAACTGGAGTTGTTATCAGGCCCCTTCAAGTAATTGCTAGCAAATATGAGAGAGCATCATCTGTTCCCAGTTGGGTTTCCTTTTTCCAAATTCCCAGCTTGCGTTTGGATTCCTGTTTGGTCTCCCCCCAAAAAGAGCAGCCTTCTAGATTTCAGGCCTGTCCCCTGTGGCCACAATCTCTCTCCTCTGAGGTTATACTTCTAAATTTGAGCTTTCCATCAGGGGATACAGCCATCTCTGGCACCTGTGACCTCCTTCCCCCCAACGAGCCTTGGGTGGGGGTCCCCTTCCCTCAGCATGATGTCACCTCGGCCGCCTGCCGATTCTACCTCCCTCACGGCATCTGCATCCGGGGAATGCCTGCCTTGCATGACCTACGATGGCAACCCCTCGCCACCTGTTTCTCCCCCCCCCCGTGTCACCGCACTTCATGCTCTCATCGGGCTGCCATCTGGATAACCTGCCACGGAGACCCAAAATGGCACATTTGCCCATCGGTTACGTGCCAGGGCATTTCAAGTGGCTCCTGCACTGATCTCGGCCAATTGAAAGCATCCGGTGCAAGACCGAGCCAGGAATATGTATTCTAGGCTTGCTCTGGAGTAGAGTTTGAGTATGTCAGCCAGAAACAGGGCTCTGACGAAAGGTACTTAGAGGTCGGTTAGTGGTTTGAGCCTTGGACTACAAACCTATGATGGTAATTGCTTTTACAGTCTATCAAGTGTTACTAAATGGAGTGTTAGAACCAGCAATAATTCAAGTTCTGTCCCAGAATCTAGGAATCAGTGAAGTACTGTTGGATAGCGTGGCATAGAATCATAGAATCCTAGAGTTGGAAGAGACCCCAGGGGCCACCCAGTCCAAATCCCTGCCATGCAGGAACACCCATCAAAGCATTCCCAACAGATGGCCATCCAGCCTCTGCTTAAAAAACTCCAAGGAAGGAGACTCCACTACACTCCAAGGCAGTATATTCCACTGCTGGACAGCCCTGACCGTCGGGAAGTTCTTCCTGAGGTTCAGGTGGAATCTCCTTTCCCGCAGCTTGAATCCATTGCTCCTTGTCCTGGTCTCTGGCGCAGCAGAAAACAAGCCCTCTCCTTCCTCTACATGGCATCCCTTCAAATATTTAAACATGGCTATCCTGTCCCCTCTTAACCTTCTCTTCTGCAGACTACACATCCCCAGCTCCCTAAGATGCTCCTCATAGGGCTTCATGGCTTCCAGACCCTTCACCATTTTGGTTGCCCTCCTCTGGACACGTTCCAGCCTGTCGATATCTTTCTTGAACCGAGATGCCCAGAACTGGACACAGGATTCCAGATGAGGTCTAACCAAAGCAGAATAGAGTGGTACCATTACCTCCCTCAGTCTAGACACCATAATCCTATTGATGCAACCAAAAATCGTGTTGGCTTTCTTGGGTGCTGCATCACACTGCTCACTCATGTTCAGCTACCAAGACTCCAAGATCCCTTTCACATGTACTGCATGTTTCAAGCAGTTTTGCTTTCTGTAATTGTGCTGTGGGGAACCTATCGGTGGCAATTTCATTCATATGTTTGGACTGTCCATTTGGAATTGCTGCCAGAGATACCCATCACAGGCTACCCATTGCTCCCACCTTTCCATGGTGGTGGAGTTGCATGGTCCTATAAGGAAAGAGGCTATGCTGACAATGGCATCGCTACTAATAGGGTGCCGCAAGCCTGATTGGTTTTTGTTGAGGGACCAGAGTAAATGTTTGATTCCATTGCCAAACCCCTCTCACTGTCATTAAGTTCCTTCTGATGTTCAATTGAAATCTACCTTCCTGTAACTTCAAACCATTAGACCTGGCCCTGCCTGCTGGGGCAGCAGAGAACAGGCCTGCACGCTCCTCACTTTTTTGGATTAGAACTCCCAGAACCCCCTCGCTATCATGCGGCCCTATGAGTTGGGGATCATTCTGATCGTTGTGGCTCAAAAGAGTAATCTGCAGTCAAATTTCCCAGGGTGCAAGCCAATTTCCAAGGGGGCAAGAATGGGCAGAGAAAATGAAATGACGGGATTAGCTAGAACAGATCAATCAATGACCATTTCCGCACTAAAGTGTTATAGCGCTCTTATCCCACTTTAAACATCCTATGGAATCCTGGGGTTTCCAGTTTCGGGAGGGGCCTTTTCACCATCACTTTGCCATTTGGGGCTGGGAAAAGATAGGAAGGCTGGGGAAAGACGTGGGGGAGTGAATATTTCTCTGTCGCTAACTTGTTTTCACAGTCCTCCTAGCTGATGGGGAGCAGGAGATCATAGAATCATAGAATCATAGAAATGTAGAGTTGGAAGAGACCCCAGGGGCCATCCAGTCCAACCCCCTGCCATGCAGGAACACCCTCAAAGCACTCCTGGCAGATGGCCATCCAGCCTCTGCTTAAAAACCTCCAAGGAAGGAGACTTCACCACACTCCATTTAGGCAGCAGATTCCACTGCCGGACAGCCCTGACTGTCAGGAAGTTCTACCTGAGGTTCAGGTGGAATCTCCTTTCCTGCAGCTTGAATCCATTGCTCCTTGTCCTGGTCTCTGGAGCAGCAGAAAACAAGCCCTCTCCCTCCTCTACATGGCATCCCTTCAAATACTTAAACATGGCTATCATGTCCCCTCTTAGCCTCCTCTTCTGCAGACTAAACATACCCAGCTCTCTAAGTCTATCCTCATAGGGCTTCATGGCTTCCAGGCCTCACACCATTTTGGTCGCCCTCCTCTGGACTTGCTCCAGCTTGACCATGTCCTTCTTGAATTGGGGTGCCCAGAACTGGACACAGTATTCAAGATGGGGTCTAACCAAAGCAGAGTAGAGCGGTACCAGTACCTCCCTCGATCTAGACACCATACTCCTATTGATGCAGCCAAGAATTGCATTGGCTTTCTTGGCTGCCGCATCACACTGCTGACTCATGTTCAGCTTGTGGTCTATGAAGACTCCTAGATCCCTTTCACACGTACTGCTATCCAGCCACACGTACTGCTATGCCTTTCACACATACTGCTATCCTATATTTCTGTATTCCATTCGTTCTACCTAAGTGTAGGACCTTACACTTCTCTCTGTTGAATTTCATTTTGTTCGCCTCGGCCCAGCTCTCCAATCTATCCAGGTCATTTTGAATTTTGATCCTGTCCTCTGGCGTATTAGCAACCCCTCCCAATTTGGTGTCATCTGCAAATTTGATGATACTTCCTGTTTGCGCATGAATCTTGTCTTTGTGGCCTCAGCTTGGAATGCAGTGCACCCCAACCCCGCTGCCGTACCGTCCAGCAACCGAGTTTTGATTGCACTGCTTGCTGAAGCGATGGGTCTGGGTAGAGTTTGTTTGGGACCCCAGTTCTACTGTGGGCTGTGAGAGGAGAATGAACCCCATCAGCACAGGGGTTGGCAGGCTTCTCTGCTGCATATTCACCATCAGTAATGTTTTTGCTGTAGCGGTAACATGTTCCAGTGTTCAAGACCAAAAGAATCCTTTGGGAGACCTGGATCAAAGAAGATTTTGACAACTCAAGGCATCCACAAAGTTTACTCTGAGTATAGGAACCAGAAGATAGGAGTTGCCCATGATAAAAAAAAGTGTAGCCCAAAGCCCATGCTCTGTGTTAGCTCTCCCTCCTTCTCTCTCTTGCAACTGGTAGGAATTATTTTTAGTGTGTTTTTGTGTATTTTCTATAGTGGGCGAACTGTTAGGGTGTGAGTTTTCCTGCACGTACAGAAGGACAACTGGAAACACTGAGGCACCAAAGTGTGAATTCAGAAAGAACCTCAAAGGCCATTTCCGCACTGGCCTGTTATAGCGCGATGATTCCACTCTCAACATCCTCTGGAATCCTGGGGTTTGCAAACTCCAGAATTCCAGAGGATGTTGAAAGTGGAATCATCGCGCTATAACAGGCTAGTGCGGAAATGGCCAAAGATCAAACTTGCAAAGATCAAACTTACATCCTTGAAACTGTCATTGTGTTAAGTTCTTTCTAAGATCATCTTTCCAATAATGTCTCGCTGAGTTTAGCCAGGTCTTCCAAGAAACAAAATCCATTTGTGGGGAATGTTTGTAAGAGGATGTACACTATAGATTTTCAGTTTGTGAAGTTTGCAAAAATATCCATCTCAGATACCTATATCCTGAACTGCACTGGGAAATCTTGGTGCATGGATACAGATTCACTTGGCTATCAATAAGGAATTAGGGGACCCAGCATGTGAGGTGGCTGTGGCTATCACGTCCTGCCTGTGGGCTTCCACCGGATGTATCTTCTTGGCTGTTATGGGGTGCAGGATGATGGACTAGATCAGAGTTTTGGAAGCTGGCTGATCTTGGACTGCAGTTCCCATCATTCCACAGCCAGCATGTGGGCTGGGGAGTCAGGGGGTTGCAGTCTTGTGAAATATTTTTTCCAGGCTCTGCTATATACATTTGCAAAAGGGATCTGGTCCCATTGGGGTCTTTGGACCCTAGACAGACTTTTAACCATTAACTGTTTGCTTCGGGCTCTTTCAGTGGGAGATGCAGCACTTCAGTTCTCATTGCTGCCTTATAAATACTTCCAAATTGTTTTAAATTTGTGCTGTTTTTAAAGAGATAGTTTATTTAATGCTTGTTTTTATATCTCTTATTATAAACGTTGTTTCTAGCTGTGTTTTAATTGGATCCCATGTTAGGAGAAAGGAGGGATATAGTTCATAGAGTTGTAAGGTACCATAAAGGCCATCTAGTCCAAACCCCTGCTATGCAGGAATTCACAACTACAGCACTCTTGAAAGATGCCCATCCAACCTCTGTTTAAAGAACTCCAAAAAAGGGAGAGCCCAACACTCTCCGCAGCAATTTATTCCACTCTTGAACAGCTCCTACAATCAAGAAGTGTTTCCTAAGGATTGGGTGGAATATGTCTCTCTCTTTTTCTCTGTTATCTCAACTTACTAGTACTCAGCCCAGTCTCTGGAGCAGCAGAAAACAAGCTTGCCCCGTCTTCAACATGGCATCCATCCAAATACTTAAAAATGGCTCTATCATCTCCCCTCTCCATCTTCTCTTCTCCAGGCTAAATATACCCAGCTCCCCCAGCCATCCATCTTAAGGCTTGGCTCAATCGATCAGTCAATCAAATCATATCCTTACAGTGCATGTACTTCACCCATTTCCACACTGCACTGCTATACTGCTATTATTCCACTTTCAACCTCCTATGCAATCCTGGGATTTGCAGTTTAGGGGGGGCATTTAGAATTCTCAGCCAGGAAACCACAAACTCCAGAATTGCACAAGATGTTGAAAGTGGAATAACTGCACTGCAACAGTGTAGTGCAGAAATGACCTTGGTTGTAATGTTCCATCTAGCTTTGGTAAGGTGAACCTGTCATGGGGTTTTCTTGGCAAGATTTGTTCAGAAGGAGTTTGCCTTTGCCTCCCTTTGAGGCTGAGAGTCCGTGACTGGCCCAAGGTCACCCAATGGGTTTCCGGGGCTGAGCAAGGATTCGAACCCCAGTCCCTCCAGGCCCTAATACAACAACCAAGCCACTAGGCTGTGCTGGCTCTTGCAATTTCTGGCAGCCACAGGAAAAGATGATGTAGTGTGTGTGTGTGTGTACGTGTGTGTTTAAGGCATAAACAGGGCCGACAGAGTTAGGGGAATTCCAGATGACACCACAACGCCTTGCTAGAAGCAGCCAGCATGGCCTATTTGGCAAAATCCAGCCTCCCCGCTGTTCCCAACGCCTCCACCTCCCCTGCTGTCCTCCTTCTCCACCCCTGGCACAGCTGCAGGCGGCTTCCTTCCATTGCACTGCTGCTATCTACAAATCACCCCCTGTATTAAAATGCAGCACAGGGGGAATTCCAAAAGGCCAGGGGCTGCCAAGTTCCTCAAGCTTCCAGCCATGTGTGTGTGTGTGTTTTTTCTGTAAAACGCTTCCCCCACTCAAACACACTACCCCTTTCAAGAGGATAAAAATAAAGACCTATAACTTGAGAAGTCCAGGGACCAACTGGCTGGAAAACAGAGGGGCTGAATGAACCTTCTCCCTGGCTTTTTCTGCACTACACTATTATAGTGCGATGATTCCACTTTCAACATCCTATGGAATCCTGGGGTTTGCAGTTTAGAGGCCCCTCCTGAAACTGCAAACCCCAGGATTCCATACGATGTTGAAAGTGGAATCAAAGCGCTATAACAGTCTCATGCAGAAAAGGCCCCTGTCGTACTTCATGCTTCTCTCTCTGCTGCCTGAGGCATCCAGGGAACAAGATCCGGGTTCAAGTGGGGGTGATTTGGGGGATAATTAGCTGGACCAAGGCCTGGGTGAGGCTTCGGGGGTTTTGTTGGTCGCCTGCTAGAAACACAAGTACAGCAGAACTAGGGCCATTTCCGCACTAGCCTCTTATAGTGCTATGATTACACTTGCAACCTCCTATGGAATTCTGGGGTTTGCAGTTTAGGGAGGAGCCTCTGAGGATGTTGAAAGTGGAATCATAGCACTATAACAGCCTAGTGTGGAAATGGCCTTTGTCTTGCCGCTTCAAAGGGCATACAAGCCACATTCCTCTGGAAGTTAATGCACAGGGCAGAGCAGAAAGGTGGTCTCCTGCTGAGGGTCTCCCCCGAGTGCTAGTCAGAAGTATTCCATACTCTCCAACTGTTTCAATTTCCCAGAAGAGAAGTGTAAGGTCCTACACTTAGGTAGAAAAAATGGAATACAGAAATATAGGATGGGGGACATGTGGCTGGATAGCAGTACGTGTGAAAGGGATCTAGGAGTCTTCATAGACCACAAGCTGAACATGAGTCAGCAGTGTGATGCGGCAGCCAAGAAGGCCAATGCAATTCTCGGCTGCATCAATAGGAGTCTGGTGTCTAGATCGAGGGAGGTACTGGTACCACTCTACTCTGCTTTGGTTAGACCCCATCTTGAATCCTGTGTCCAGTTCTGGGCACCCCAATTCAAGAAGGACATGGTCAAGCTGGAGCAAGTCCAGAGGAGGGCGACCAAAATGGTGAAGGGTCTGGAAACCATGGAGCCCTATGAAGAACGGCTTAGGGAGCTGGGGATGTTTAGTCTGCAGAAGAGAAGGTTAAGAGGGGACATGACAGCCATGTTTAAATATTTGAAGGGATGTCATGTCGAGGAGGGAGTGGGCTTGTTCTCTGCCACTCCAAAGACCAGGACAAGGAGCAATGGAGTCAAGCTGCAGGAAAGGAGATTCCACCTGAACCTCAGGAAGAACTTCCTGATAGTCAGAGCTGTCCGGCCGTGGAATCTGATGCCTCCATGGAGTGTGGTGGAGTCTCCTTCTTTGGAGGTTTTTAAGCAGAGGCTGGATGGCCATCTGTCGGGATTGCTTTGAGGGTGTTCCTGCATGGCAGAAGGGGGTTGGACTGGATGGCCCCTGGAGTCTCTTCCAACTCCACATTTCTATGATTCTACGATTCTAAAGAGAGGCTGGATGGCCATCTGTCAAAGGATGGTTTAGACTGTGTCTTCCTGCAGGGTAGAAGGGGGTTGGACTGGATGGCCCCTGGGGTGTCTTCCAACTCTACATTTCTATGATTCTATGATTCTGTCATCCAGCTCTTCCAGTTCCTCTGAAAAGGCCCCAGTTTCCTTCTCTTCCTCCCACTTTCCCCTTTCATCCTCAACTCACTTTAATTGCTGCAATCACAAGTTAACAGTGCAAATGGAGTTTGCACTCCGTTATCCCAGCAGCGGAGAGAGGAGCAAAGCAAAGCAGGTTTAATACCGGTTAGTGCCCAGAGAAGAGACCAGCAGGGCATTCTAGGGCTCTCCAGGACCAAGAAGGGCTCAGAAACTATCCCTCCTGAAACCCTGAAGAGGCCACGACCCTGTTTCTGACTCAGGACAAAGCTGCTTCCTATGCACCTGAGTAGAAGAACCTGGGTTCAATTCCCAGCGTTCCAGGTAGGATCAGGAAAGGATCCGGTCTAAAACCATGGAGAAAGCCACGGCTTCCGGTCAGAGCTGACCGTGTTTAGGTGGAATCTCTTTTCCTGTTGTTTGAAGCCATTGCTCCATGTCCTAGTCTCTGGAACAGCAGAAAACAAGCTTGCTCCATCTTCCATATGAGATCCTTTTAACTATTTAAACATGTTGCTGCCTGTCCAGCTAAAGATAGATGGCAGCCTGATTGCTCAGCACACAAACTCTATCTTGAAACCACCCACTTGAAGAGGAAGATGGGCAAGAGAGGAGGAATAGGGTCACTGTGCTGACTTGTCTCCGTTCCATCTCCCTTCCCTGGACTGGTTTGGACCTTGGGGTGCCCAATCTCCCCGCCGTGCCTCAGCCCCCTTCCCACAAACACACACAGACCCATTTTTTATTTGTGGCTTTCCCACTTTTGCAGGGGTCTTATTCCCCCAACTCTAGCCTATGTGGATAATAATATTAATAATAATAATAATAATAATTATTATTATTGTTATTGTTATTATTATTATTTTTATCCCGCCTCTCCCAGTGGATCAAGGCAGCATGGATGGCCAGCTGTATAGAACACACATTCAAAAATACTGGTGGATGTGTAAGAGTCCAATCTGCCTATGATGGTGCTAATTTGTTCTCCTGCCCTAAAATGGGTCTCTCTTGCTAATCAGGAGTTCTGGGGGAAGGCCAGGTTGGGGCAGAACCACTCAGCTGATGGGGGCAATATTTGAACCTTACTCCGCCCCGAGTTCCAAGGGTTTGATTTATTCTTCCTCCGTTCCTCTGTGGAATTTGGATCGGCTCTGTGGAAGCTCCCTGGGAAACGCTATTATCTCCTAGGTTCAGTTTTCCCGTCTGTAAAATGGGAATAATGGCAATCTACCCAACAGCCTGCTGTGTCAAGCTGGGCAAAGGAAAAGTTGCAAAGAGCTGGGTAAGGTGAAAACCAGGTGGTGGGAATTACTGAGAAGAGCACCCTTATTTTTGTGCAGAGGAGTTGGTTATGGTCTTTTCTGCACGACACTCTTATAGCGCGATTATTCCACTTTCAACCTCCTAGGGAATCCTGGGGTTTGCAGCTTCGAGGGGGTCAGCCCACCACCTGGTTTTCACCTTACCCAGCTCTTTGCAACTTTTCCTTTGCCCAGCTTGACACAGAAGGCTGTTGGGTAGATTGCTATTGTACCCATTTTACAGACTGGAAAACTGAACCTAGGAGATAATAGCGTTTCCCAGGGAGCTTCCACTGAGCCGATCCAAATTCCACAGAGGAATGGAGGAAGAATAAATCAAACCCTTGGAACTCTGGGAGGAGTAAGGTTGAAATATTGCCCCCATCACCGGCCCCTCTAGAAGCTGCAAACCCCAGGATTCCCTAGGAGGTTGAAAGTGGAATAATCGCACTATAAGAGTGTTGTGCGGAAAAGGCCTATGTCTGTACTGGAAGGGGGAGAGAATGTGAGAATGTGTCTGAGAGAGCCAAGGAAAGCTCTCCCTGCTCCATCTCTTGGCAAAGCTTGTCCAGAGGGAGGGCAATAGGTGGAGGATTATATGGTGTGCAATGCCTCCTTCTAAACAAATGACACAAATAAGTTTTTGAGGATAAACCACCAGGTAGCCTTTCCCCTGACATGCTAGCTTTCTGCATGCAGGCTTGTGCATTGGTGTCTTCTGGTAGACAAGCTGCCATTGGAATCCTGCAGCTGCAAGGAACCAGTTTTAGCTACTCATGGTTTACTTAAGAGCATACCTAGGATACCTTTGAAGGGATGCCATGTAGAGGAAGGAGAGGGCTTGTTTTCTGCTGCTCCAGAGACCAGGACAGGGAGCAATGGATTCAAGCTGCAGGAAAGGAGATGCCACCTGAACTTCCTGACAGTCAGGGCTGTCCGGCAGTGGAATCTGCTGTCTTGGAGTGTGGTGGAGTCTCCTTCCTTGGAGATTTTTAAGCAGAGGCTGGATGGCCATCTGTTGGGAATGCTTTGATGGATGTTCCTGCATGGCAGGGGGTTGGACTGGATGGCCCCTGGAGTCTCTTCCCACTCTACATTTCTATGATTCTATGATTGGGTTGCCAGCTTTTTCAAAAGAGCAAAAAGGAACAGTCAAAGTTAATGACATGGAGGGCTGAGTTGCTAACAAGTTCTACCTAAATATCACATGAAAGCCTTGATTTCATTTAATTTAGCCATGCATTTATCTGCAAAATCAATGTGCTTATCAATGACATGATGAACATTTTTTTTTTTTTACAAAGGGCTCAAAATACAGGATTTTTTGGAATCTTGTAACTTCCCCTATGCCCTCCTGCACCTGTTTTTCATCCTTTTGCAATCAGCAGAGGAGCAGAACACTATTGGACTACAACTCCCAGCAGCCCTAGCTAAGCATAGCCAGTGGTGAGGCATGCTGGGAGTTGTGGTCCACCAGTGCTCTCTCTGGGCCACGTGATTCTCACCCTTCTCCAGGGGACTTGGCCGACTTTAGAGGCAGAGGAGTGGGCTATACCACTTCGGCCCAATAGTAGGGGTGCGTGGGTTTTTTTTTAGGGCTGCTCCACGTTCAGAATGGAGGAGGCACCAAAGGAGTGGGACACTCCTCTGTTTCCTCTGTGCAAGAAAGACATGGGGCCCCTGGAAGAGATGGGGTGCAGAGCTGGGATGGCTGCACCCCCTTTCATCTTACAAGCCCCCCCATTTTTCTTGCATTTCTCCCTCTTCCTTCCCAGCCAGGGGGAGGCAGTGCAGCTTTGCAAAAAGGCATTTATGTGGCTCAGGTGGGGAGGTCGCCAAGACCCCTGGGCTTGCAAGCTGGGCTTGAGCTAGAACTGGGAGCCCAGGCCTGCTGCTGGGAAAGAGACCCCTGGCTGTGTGGCCTAGTGAGTAGTACCTGGGAGGACAGGGCTGCTTTGCAAGCACTCCTGCTTGTTGCATGTGGAAATATCCATATTTAAAAATGTGTGACCTTGCAAAGGCAAAGCCATTGGCTTTATTTATGGTGCACTTTAGCGCTTGGCTTTATTTATTATGGTTTTATTTTTAAGCCATGGGTTCTGCTTGGGCCTCCCTTTCAGGGGTCTTTCCTTTTAAAACAGGGCTGGAGAATTGCAGTCCTGTTATTCCTTCCTTCCCTTTCTGTGTAGGTATTGTATGCCACTGTTTTTGGTTCTACTTGTAAAGCGCTGTGTACCTGGTTAGAATCATAGAATCATAGAGATGTAGGGTTGGAGGAGACCCCAGGGGCCATCCAGTCCAACCCCCTGCCATGCAGGAACACCCTCATAGAATCATAGAATCATAGAAATGTAGGGTTGGAGGGGACCCCAGGGGCCATCCAGTCCAACCCCCTGCCATGCAGGAACACCCTTATAGAATCATAGAATCATAGAAATGTAGGGTTGGAGGGGACCCCAGGGGCCATCCAGTCCAACCCCCTGCCATGCAGGAACACCCTCATAGAATCATAGAATCATACAGATGTAGGGTTGGAGGAGACCCCAGGGGCCATCCAGTCCAACCCCCTGCCATGCAGGAACACCCTCATAGAATCATAGAGATGTAGGGTTGGAGGAGACCCCAGGGGCCATCCAGTCCAACCCCATTCTGCCATGCAGGAACACTCTCAAAGCAATCCCGACAGATGGCCCTCCAGCCTCTGCTTAAAAACCTCCAAAGAAGGAGACTCCACCACACTCTATGGAGGCAGCAGCAGATTTCACTGCCGGACAGCCCTGACCGTCAGGAAGTTCTTCCTGAGGTTCAGGTGGAATCTCCTTTCCTGCAGCTGGAATCCATTGCTCCTTGTACTGGTCTCTGGAACGGCAGAAAACAAGCCCTCTCCTTCCTCTACGTGGCATCCCTTCAGATATTTAAACATGGCTCTCATGTCCCCTCTTAACCCCTCTTAGCACTATCTAAGTAAAAGAGGATGGAGACGATGATTACATGGGCGGGTTTTGCACAAAGGGCTACAAATAGAGAAAAACAGAAGTGACCCAAAAAAAAAAAATAAGGATCTTTTTCTTCTTTTAGAAAGCTATTAGTTGGTGTTTGTTTAATATCAGTATTTGTGGAAGAGTTTTAATATGTGGGACTTGGGCTGAAAGGGGTCAGAAATGATTTCCCAATCTGCACACACAGGGCTTTGCTAGCACTTTATTTTAAATGTTCGGTAGTGCAAGGAGACCCTGCATCCCATATAAAAAGTGGATTATGATCCCCCCCAGGAGCTTCCAAGAGAAAAAGAGAAATCACACCCACCCCTTTTTGGACCACAGTGCAGTCCATGCAGCCTGGAGGTATGGGGAGCTAGCAAGACTGCCTTGGGGGCCACGTGTAGCCCCAGAGGAAATGAAATGGCCATTGAAAAAACATCAGGATTTTTTTATTTAGCCAGACATGCTCCAGGAGGTGGCCTCTTTGAAATGCTCAGAAAAAACATTGCCCATCTTGTTTTAAGTGGTAGGCCACAATTAATCCCATGTTGGATATAAACGAGGGCAGGATATAAATTAAATGAATGCTCTGTGAAGAGTCAACAGTGAGTCAACAGTGTGATGCCGCAGCTAAAAAAGCCAATGTGATTCTAGGCTCCATCAGTAGGAATATAGTATTTAAACAGAAGGAAGTGGTAGTACTGCTCTATCCTGCATTGGTCAGATTCTTGTGTCCAGTTCTGGGCACCATAGTTCAGAAAGGATATGGACAAGCTGGAACGTGTCTAGAGGAGGGTGACTAAAATGGTAGAAGGCCAGGAAAGCATGAAGCCCTATGAAGAGAAGCTTAGGTATGCTTAGCCTGGGGAAGAGAAGGTTAAGAGGCAACGTGAGAGTTATGTTTACATATTTGAAGGGTGTCATACAGAGGATGGAGCAAGCTTGTTTTCTGCTGCTCTGGAGACTAGGACGTGGAACAACGGTTCTTCAGGAAAAGAGATTCCCTCTAAACATTAGGAGGAACTTCCTGGCAGCAAGAGCAGTTTGAGAGTAGAATCTGCTGCTGCCTGGAAGTGTGGGGAGTTGGAGGTGTAAAAGTAGTTTGCAAAAAGTTAAATCCAGAGAGCAAGTCAGGGCAAGTCAGAGTCCTGCCATTCCCTGTAGGCTCAGGCAAATGCAAAGGGCTGCAGCCTCTTCAAGCTTTTCTGTTGCTTTTTTTTTAGCCCTCTTGACCACACTGATACTGCTTGGCCACACGTGTTCAGGTTTGCATTTGTGAAATGTTGGAGGCTATGGGATCAGTTGCTGTGGGTTAACACACCAGTTTGGTTTGGGACAAACAGATAGATTTGTCTTGGGCCCAAAACTAGAGAGCTGGACTTGGCAATTTTAACTAGCAGGTCTTCAAGAGTAGCAGATGTGTTTTCTTTCTCGCCTTCTTTTGCTGTCTCCTTCCTTGGATTGCTTTTTATTGGATTCTAGCAAGCAATTATCCTATCATTCTAGATATTTATATATTTATATATTTATATTTATATATTTATATATTTCCTCTATTTGCAGTTTGTAAAAGCTCTGAGTATTTGTCCTATTTGCAAAGTTAGAATACTTGTGATTATTTCAGATATTTTATTTGTTTTTAGCTGACTGGTCTGCCTTTCAGTTCCTAGAGGGAGGGATAGGGAGGAAGATTAAAAAAAAAAATCCTCATTATTATTATCACAGTGGTGATGATGGGGAAACCGAGGCTTGGTTGATCCGGTTTAAGAATGTTTATACAGCCTTGCACCGTGGACAAAAAAAGTGGTTGTTACTGACCTTCAGGTTGACAGACTTACGACAACCCTATCATAGGTTTTTTTTGAGGAAATTTGCTATCACTGATCTCCTGTTAGACTGTGAGAGAGTGTGACTTTCCCAAAGTCAGCCAGTGGGTTTCTGTACCTGAGTGCGAATTCGCACCTGGTCCTAATCCAACAGTTCAACCCCTGACTCCTGAATAGTTCTGTGTCCCATTTTAATTCAAAGCTTTCCAAGGGGGTCGGGGAGTTAGGGACCGGTGCTCAGTGTTTTTAAGATTTTTGCATTTGCAAAAGCAGGACGCACAGAACCCTCCGCCTGGGCATTTTAGAATATTTTATTTGATCAACTCTGCTGTTGTAGTTACTTTCCTCCCTGGCTCTCTGTGCAGGATCTTTTTAAAAAAATTAATTAGTTTCTTTTAATGGATTGCAAGTATTGCAATCCTAATGGATTGCAAGTATTGCAATCCTTTAAAAACCCAAAAGAAGTCCGTTTTCCTCTGCAGTCGCTCTCCAAAGGGTGACATGAAGTGACCGATCTGTCTGCAGAGGAAAAAAACAGCGGGATTTGGGGATAGTAGGGAGTTCTGGGGTAACCTGGGGGGGAATAGAGGTGGGCTTTTTAAATTGGTTTTTATGCCTTGGGGGTTTAGTTTATGATTTGGGGCAAAAATTGGGATGGGAAGCTACAAGGGACTGTTTGGAGCATCAGGGGCCTCAAAAGTGGGTTCGGGGGCCGCATGGTGCCCGCAGGCTGTGCTTTGCCCATGTCTGATCTATTGTTTTTATTTATTTATTTTTATTTGTTTCTTTGGTTATTTTGCGTTGTTAAAGGACTGCAATTTGTTTTTGTTTTTTTTCCACCCATAATCATGGCTTTTGCTTTGGGAGTTTTCGTTTATAAACTGAAAAAGTGGACTTACTTGGGGGGAAAAAGAGATACAACATGCATAGAAATTTAAAATCTTTCTCTCTTTTTTTGTAGGTTTGTGGACCCCCCAAGCCATTTCTCCTGGACGGAGAGTTATTACCGCTCCACCATGTCGCAGGGCTCTCAGGCGAGGGAGTACGTCCATCCGGAGTTTTTCGAACAACTCTGGGATATCTTAGAGCAGTAAGTAGAAGGGAGTGTGGCAGGAACGGGGAAGCATGGAATCATAGAATCATAGAAATGTAGAGTTGGAAGAGACCCCAGAGGCCATCCAGTCCAACCCCCAACCATGCAGGAACACCCTCAAATCAATCCCGACAGATGGCCATCAAGCCTCTGCTTAAAAACCTCCAAGGAAGGAGGAGACGCCACCACACTCCGAGGCAGCCAATTCCACTGCCGGACAGCCCTGACTGTCAGGACGTTCGTCCTGAGGTTCAGGAGGAATTCCCTTTCCTGCAGCTTGAGTCCATGGCTCCTTGTCCTGGTCTCTGGAGCAGCAGAAAACAAGCCCTCTCCCTCCTCTACCTGGCATCCCTTCAAATATTTAAACATGGCTCTCATGTCCCCTCTTAACCTTCTCTTCTGCAGACTAAACATACCCAGCTAAAGTAAAAATATGTTTTACTTGCTTGGTTTGAAGAGGGGTTCTGCCCCTTATCCAAGCGTAATATTTGCTCAGGGTAGACTCTCAGGATCCCAGAGTTGGAAGGGGGCTCGTGGACCCTCTGGTCCAAGTCTTTCTCAGTGTTGCATCTCAATGGAGAACATCTCCAGCAGGTAGGTGCCCAGCCTCTTTCTGAAGACGTCTAGAGAACGAAATCCCACCACTTTCTTAGCCGCTGGTTCCATTGCCAAAAGGTGCTCACTGTCAAGAAATTCCTTCTCATGTTCAGTTGAAATCTACCCTCCTGGAGCTTAAAATTAATTAGACCAAGTCTTTCCTCTGGTGAAGCAGGGAACAAACCTGCCTCCTCTGTGGGACAGCCTTGGGGATACTTAAAGAGCGTGTTCGTGCAGGACAGGATCAAAATTCAAAATGACCTGGATAGATTGGAGAGCTGAGGCGAACAAAATGAAATTCAACAGAGAGAAGTGTAAGGTCCTGCACTTAGGTAGAAAAAATGGGATACAGAAAGATAGGATGGGGGACACGTGGCTGGATAGCAGTGCGTGTGAAAGGGATCTGGGAGTCTTCATAGACCACAAGCTGAACATGAGTCAGCAGTGTGATGCGGCAGCCAAGAAAGCCAATGCAATCCTCGGCTGCATCAATAGGAGTATGGTGTCTAGATCGAGGGAGGTCCTGGTACCACTCGACTCTGCTTTGGTTAGACCCCATCTTGAATACTGTGTCCAGTTCTGGGCACCCCAATTCAAGAAGGATATTGACAAGCTGGAGCAAGTCCAGAGGAGGGTGACCAAAATGGTGAGAGGCCTGGAAAACATGCCCTATGAGGATAGACTTAGAGAACTGGGCATATTTAGTCTGCAGAAGAGAAGGTTAAGAGGGGACATGATAGACCTGTTTAAATATTTGAAGGGATGCCACGTAGAAGAAGGAGAGGGCTTGTTTTGTGCTGCTCCAGAGACCAGGACAAGGAGCAATGGATTCAAGCTGCAGGAAAGGAGATTCCACCTGAACCTCAGGAAGAACTTCCTGACGGTCAGGGCAGTCCGGCAGTGCAATATGCTGCTGCCTCAATGGAGTGTGGTGGAGTCTCCTCCTTTGGAGGTTTTTAAGCAGAGGCTGGATGGCCATCTGTTGGGAGTGCTTTGAGGGTGTTCCTGCATGGCAGAAGGGGGTTGGACTGAATGGCCCCTGGGGTCTCTTCCAACTCTACATTTCTATGATTCTATGATTCTGCACCAAGCTGGATGAGCCCAACTTCTGCAGCCTTTCCTCATATGTTTTGTTTTCCATACTGTTTATCATCCTTGTTGCCCTTGTCCAAACCTGCTCCAGCTTATCTGTATCATTCTTAAAATGAGGTGCCCAGAACTGAACACAGGGCTCCAGATGAGGCTTGACTTGTGCAGAATATAGTGGGGCTGTTACTTTCCCTAACTTGAAAGCTATGCTTCTGTTAGTGCAGGCTAAGATAGCATTTGCCTTCTTTGCTGCAGCATCACACTGCTGGCTCATGTTCAGCTTATCATCAACAGTAGTCTCAAGGCTCTTTCGTATATGTAGTACTGCTGAGCCAAGTACCTCCTATCTTCTTCCTGTGCATTTGGTTTTAGTGGCTTAACTGTAGAATTGTCCATTGGTCTCTGTTGGATTTCATTTCTTAATTTCAACCCACTTTTCTTGTTTATCAAGGTCCTTTTTGATTCTGTTCCTGCCTTCCAGTGTGTTAGCCACTCCTCCCAGTTTTGTGTTACCTGCAAACTTTATAAAGATGCCCTGTACCCCATCATCTCTAAATCATGGATAAAAATATTGAAGAGCATTGGCCCCAGGAGAGAACCCTGCAGTATACCCCCGGAGACCCCCTTCCAACTTGAAGCACAGCCATTGATGATGATGAGCACAGTTTCTCAACCAATTGGGGGTCCACTTGATAGTGCTTCCATTGATCAGATGGATCCATAATTGTCTGGGAAAGCAATTATGGATCCATCTGACAGATCAGGAGAATCTGATGGTTTTGGGGGGTGTCTTTCTCCATAATTGGATGTAGTTCCAGGCCTCTTCCAGAGTTCTGCAAGGCTTCTAACACATGCTGCTGTTCCAAGAAATGTTTTCTTGGTGGTCAGCATGGCAGCAGATGGTACACGAAATAGAAGCAGTCCAGCCTTTTCCTTGATTAAGAGATCTTACTGTGTCCAGTTCTGGGCACCTCAATTCAAGAGGGATATTGACAAGCTGGAGCAAGTCCAGCGGAGTGCGACCAAAATGGTGAGAGGCCTGGAAGCCATGAAGCCCTATGAGGATAGACTTAGAGAGCTGGGGATGTTTAGTCTGCAGAAGAGAAGGTGAAGAGGGGACAGGAGAGCCATGTTTAAATATTTGAAGGGATGCCATGTCGAGGAGGGAGAGAGCTTGTTTTCTGCAGCTCCAGAGACCAGGACAAGGGGCAATGGATTCAAACTGGAGGAAAGGAGATTCCACCAGAACCTCAGGAAGAACTTCCTGACGGTCAGGGCTGTCCGGCAGTGGAATATGCTGCCTCCATGGAGTGTAGTGGAGTCTCCTTCCTTGGAGGTTTTTAAGCAGAGGCTGGATGGCCATTTGTCGGGAGCGCTTTGAGGGTGTTCCTGCCTGGCAGGGGGTTGGACTGGATGGCCCCTGGGGTCTCTTCCAACTCTACATTTCTATGATTCTATGATTGATGGGGTCCAGTGTCCCCTCACAGCCAGTGGGAGAAATCGTTGTGGTTGTGGTTGTTTTTGTGTGTGTTTAATTAGTCCTGTGATTGTTACTGGCCGTGGTGGCTCTCCTGCTTGTTGGTTCATAAACTCGTAGGGTGGTGAGCAGCTTTTGCAGGGACTTTGGCAACTGGCGCTCCCCCACCGCCACCATGGTTTGGCACCAGCTCCGTTGCTGCCCTATCAAGTAGGGATTTGAGCTTTTGTGTTTTTGGGTATTTGGGGTGTGGAGACTGCAGATCCCCTGCAGATACCAAGGGCCCAAAGTACCTGCAAATTCCTCCCTTGCTTCTAACTTCCTTAAGAAATTTCTCAGCCCCATAACAGTGCCAGTCGGTGACCTTCTGGCTCTCTGTCCTTAGTGGGTTTCCAGGAAAGAAGGAAGCAGTTGTCGTCATCCGGACTGAAAACTGGAGAAAGTTGCTGTACCTTTAGTGGTTGTGCCAAAGGGGTGATTGCAGTAGGTGTTGCATCGCACCTGGTTGTGTGACGGGCAATTCCTGCTGATGTTCCATCTTCTGCACAGCCATGAAAGGTACAACGGTTGCCTTCAGGTTTTACCCTGGCAAACTGGTATTTTTGGGTAAGGGGAAATTACTTGTAGGGGGAGTGGGAACTTCCAGATAACTTCCAGTTGAAAACGGGCCTCTCCTGGGTCTAAAAGAGCCCATGGGAGGGGGACACAGGGTGGAAATTCTCTACATTCCCAGGGAGGTGACATTTTTAGCAAAAACGTTTCCCCGGAGATTGCTGGGAGTTCCTCCGAAGCTGTCTTGCAGAGGTTGCATTTTGCCCATGCTTGGGTTAGAGGTTAGCTCTGAGATTTTTTGTGGTTCCGCTCACAGCTGTGCAGTGGGATGCTGCTTTGTTGTTAACAACCATCAAGTCAACTTTGCTGTGAATGAGTCCAAACCACCCTGACATCAACAGCCCTGCTCAGGTCTTGCAGACTCAGCCGTGGTTTCCGTGGTTGAGTCTCTCCATCTGTAATAGGGTCTTCCTCTTTTCCTACCTTCTGCATGTGTGTGCTGACCTCATGAATTGGGCTTCGTGCAGCAAGGAATATTCAGAGGTGGTTTTGCCAGCCCTTCCCTCTGTGGTATCCCATCTGGTATTCGTTGGCGGTCTCCCATCCAAGTCCTAACCAGAGCTGACCCTGCTTAGCATCCAAGCTCAGACAGGATCTGGTGCCGTTAGGGTATCTAGGGCCCTGCCTTCTACCTTATCAAGCATTGTTGTATTTTCTAACTAGCCATGTCTTCTCAGATATGATCTGTTCCTCTATCTTTTAGACCAATATGTTCAGTCCAGCCCATTGACTTGAATTTCTTGGAGGAGCCCGTGGAGAATGGCCCTGCAAACAAAATCGAAATCAGCATGGATTGCATTCGGATGCAGGATTCGGACATTGGTGACCCAATGTGGGTAAGTGGCATGAATAGGTCTGGAAGAAAAGTTTGCTCTTTCTTTTTTTCCCCTCCTCTTATTTGCTTTCTTTTTCTCCTTTCTTCCTTCTTTTAAGAAGCCCGTTTACAAATGAGGCAAAGCCATGCTAAAGGGAACTCCTGTGTGCAAAACTGTGTACAGATGTGTGCGTGTGTGCAGGGAAACATTTTCCTGATCTTCAGGCGGCGCTCTGTGGGACTCAGAAGCTTGCAGGCTGCCTTTGGAACCTTAATCGAGGGGAGAGACAAAGAAATCAGTGCTTTTGTGCGGCCGCACGTGCAAATAAGTTGTGCAGATGGGGAGCAGAGGCGTCTTGGTCTCCGGAACACTTCCTGGTGCGCGGGAGCCAGAGATCCCACCCTGATCCGCCGCCGGCCTCTCGCAGGAGTTTGCTCAGCTGCTCGGAGGCATGTGCCTCACTTCAAAGGCTGCCTCTCGGGCGGCCCGCCTGGCAGGGAGGGGCGGTGGGAGAAGCGTGGGGCCTGGCCTTCCAGCCCGCTGCCTCCCAGGCACGCCGCTTTGTCATGCGTTTTGGCGCAACTCTGGCGTGTGGCTGTAATCTGCTGTTGACTCAAGGCCCTCCGTGCTCCCGGCACAAATATGCGGCTCTCCCGCATCCCTGGGAAACGCCCCCTCCATTCATGCCCCCGTTCATTCATCCCCCCGCCCGCCCATTCACAAAAGGCTCTCTTCTTTCTCTCCTGCCCTTTTTGGGGCGGCGGAGGGGGGAGGAAGACCCCCGCTGTGCAAACAGCTTGTTCTCCGAACGAAGGAGCCGGGAGGGGGGCGAAGTTTGTCTTCCCCCATCTTTACGAGTTGTCAAACATCACTTGACAGGTGGCGGCCCAGCCCGCTGTTTGCTTTCGCGGAGGAACCTGTAGCCCCGGGGGACGTTGTTTTTTCCCCGGTGTTTGATCAGAAATGCCGTCCTGTCTTCGCCTCCTTGCCTTTCTCCCGCTGGCCCCGGCCTCTTTCTCTCTGCGTCGCCTCCGGCCAGCCGTGCGCCACCCAGCACCTGTCTCCGGCCTCACCCTGCGGTGACGGTGGCCCTTTGGAGGAGAGGCGGGGGCTTCCGTAGGTGCCCACCGCCTGACCCCCTTGCCAGGGCGAGGGGCTGAGGTTGGAAAGGGGTGTGGGCCGGAGGGGGTTGGACGGGGGACTTTGGCAAGGAGCAGCTGGAGAAATTGTTCACCAGGATATCTTAAAGGATGCAGACGTGACCCCTGTACGCACCATACAGTTGTAGTGCTTTGATACTGCTTTAGCTGTAGAATCCTGGGATTTGCCGTTTCATGAGGAATTTGGGATCCTCTGCATCAGTGCTGTAGTCCAAGCAACTGAACAGAGAATGCGTGGTGTTCACTACGCTACAAGTAATGCTGAGATTAATTTACAACAATCAATTAATTAATATACAACAAAATTAATTTACAGTCTTTTCCCCCAGATCCCAGAATTCTATAGGAAGTAGCCGCAGTAGTTAAAATAAGTGTTGGACAACTCTAATTGTGCTGCGTTGATGCACCGAAAGCCAGCTTGGTATAGTGGTTGTTGAACTTGGACTCTGGAGGCCAGAGTTCAAATCTTTGCTTGACCACAGAAAACCACTGGGTGACCTCGGACAGGTCACACTTTCTCAGCCTGAGAGGAAAGCGAAGGCAAACCCCCTCTGGACAAGCCTTGCCAAGAAAACCCCAGGATAGGTTTGCCTTAGGGTCACTGAAGGTTGGAAATGGCTTGGAAGAGTGCATGGTTGTTTGTCTTGCAGTGTTTAGCCTGGAGAAGAGAAGCTTAAGAGGTTACATGAAGCCATCATTAAATATTTGAAGGGATGTGATAATAGAAGACGGAGCAAGTCTATTTTCTGTCGCTTCAGGGACTAGGACATGGAGCAGTGCTTCAAACTTCAGAAAAGGGATTCCACCTAAACATTAGGAAGAATTTTGTGACATTAAGAGCATTTCAGCGGGAATGCCTACTGCCTCAGTGGAGTGTGGTAGAGTCTCCTTCTTTAGCCATGTTTAAATATTTGAAGAGATGCCATGTAGAGGAAAGAGAGGGCTTGTTCTCTGCTGCTCCAGAGACCAGGACAAGGAGCAATGGATTCAAGCTGCAGGAAAGGAGATTCCACCTGAACCTCAGGAAGAACTTCCTGATGGTCAGGGCTGTCCGGCCGTGGAATCTGCTGCCTCCATGGAGTGTGGTTGAGTCTCCTCCTTTGGAGGTTTTTAAGCAGAGGCTGGATGGCCATCGGTCGGTAGTGCTTTGAGGGTGTTCCTGCATGGCAGAAGGGGGTTGGACTGGATGGCCCCTGGGGTCTCTTCCAACTCTACATTTCTATGATTCTGCGATTAGAGGTTGTTAAAGAGAGATGCCGGATAGCCATTGGAGGGGATTGCTTTGGGTAGGTCTTCCTGCCGGACAGAACGGGTTTGGACTGGACGGCCCTTGGGGTCTCTCCCAACTCTGATTCTGCGATTCCATGGTCATTGCTCCTGGACCAGGTTTTGGGCTTCTGCCCATTTCTGGGAGACAGGATAAGTCCATTGAGTACTTTTTGGAAAAAAATAGATCAATCAAATCTATATAGACACTAAACATTGTAAGGTGGGTTTACTGATGAGTAGTCCAGGATAAAGAGGAGCACCGTTGTAAGGACAGATTGTGGCCGCGTGCGATTCTCAAATCCCTGCCTGCTTTTGAGAGTTTGGGTAAAATTCTTGTCTCTGCATTTCTGCAAACAAGGCAGTACGGTTGACAAGTGGTGTTGCCACCATATTTTGCAGCTGTGAAATAATGGCATAGAGCAGAGCTTTCCAAACTTTTCACGTTGGTGACACACTTTTTAGACATGCATCATTCTGCAACACGGTAATCCAGTTTCGCTAGCAAACCGGAGGTTAAACTAACGCTTATAAGAGATACGGACACATGCATAAATTGTGAAAACGCAATTTATGGGGACACAACATATCTCATGAAAACTTACCATATATTTTTAAAAATATATGATTTATAAGTAATAACATACATTTCCAAGGTTATAGGTAACACACCTACACACTTAAGGCGACACACTAATGTGCCGTGACACACTGTTTGGAAAGCCCTGGCATAGATCATAACATTGCTGGAAGGGGACCCCAGAAAGCATTTAGTCTAGCCCCTGGGTGATGCCAGAAATGCACGGCTGAAATAACCCTGAGAGGTAGCCACTGAACCTCTGTTTAAAATCAAAAGTGAAGGCAAGAGACTATCCTCTCGTGAGTCAGTCCCCTCCACTGTCAAGCAGTACATATTTCTAAGATTGCAGCACACAACTGTCGCATTGGTGGGCCATAGCTGGCTCCCAGATTGGCCAAAAATCAATCATAAACCTGATTACAAGTGACTATTCTGTTTTCCATTTCAGGGTTTGTCTGGGGTTGGAGGAGATTGAGGCTCCCGGGAGCAGGAACTGAAAGAGCAGATTTTATTTGATTTTTTTCAGCCCCTCGGGGCTTCTGAGTTGAGACACAACCGGTAACAAAAACTTCAAAAGCAAATTAGAATAGTCTTCATGAGCAGAGAAGAATGGAGAAGGGAAGAAACAGAGAAGGGACAGGATAGCCTTGTTTAAATACTTGAAGGGATGTCATTAAATACTTGAAGGGATGGAGGATGGAGCAAGCCTGTTTCTGCTACTCCAGAGACTAGGACATGGAGCAGTGGATTCAAACTGCAGGAAAAGGCTTCCGACTAAATATTAGGAAGAACTTCTTGGTGGGAAGAGCAGTTTGACAGTGGAATATGCTGCTGCCTCAATGGAGTTTGGTGGAGTCTCCTTCTTTCAAGGTTTTTAAACAGAGGCTGGATGGCCCTCTCCCGGGAATGCTTTGATGGGGGTCTTCCTGCATGGCAGAATGGGGTTGGGCTGGATGACCCTTGGGGTATCTTCCAGCTCTGATTCTAAGACCTTTTAAAAGCAAAATAAGAATAGTCCTTGAAAATAATTTTAAAACAATTAAAATGGAGAAGTTTCAAGCATCAAAAGGCTACACAATACAACAGAGCCGGAGCCATGGTGTATGCAGTCAGGGTGTTGCAACAGCGAAAGTCCTGTTATATGTGTGTACCAGACCCCAGCAAGGTGTTGGGGTGCCCCACAGGGACCACTCTAAGAATTTTAGCTGTTGGGCAAGCCCATGTGGGAAGGGGGCAGTATTTCAGATGAACCTGGCCCCAGTTTGTTTAGAGCTTTTCAGGTCAACACCAGTGCCTTGAATTGAGCTGGGAAGCAAACGCAATTCTTGTAAGACCGGGGTAACACATGACGCCACTTCGGCTGCTGGAGTTTGCAGCAGCTGGAGTTTGAGAACACCTCTCAAGGGCAACCCCAGAGAGAGCTCCTTGTAGTAGTCTAGTCAGCAGTAACTAAGGCAGGCCTGCATTCTGCCACGGAAACTTGTTTTCTGCGCAGAAAACGCCGGTGCTTTTTCTGCAGAACAGCTTCCAAACTGACTAAGATTTTCCTTGTCAGGCTTTTCCAGCACTCAGGAATCTCATTTGTTGACTGCTTTTGGAATATTTTCAAGTCCAGTCATCCCTCCGCTTTCCTGAAGGTTCAGGGCACAGAAATATCACGAAAGTGGGAAAGCGACAAATAAGTCTCCCCGTGTTCCCCTCCCCATCTTCTTTCAGTACTGCCCCCTCCCATTCCCTTGCCTTTTGCCCCGGCACACGTGCCTTCCTTCTCTACCCCCAGGCCAAAGGTGGGGGAATGGAAGGGGAGCACCGAAGGCAGAGAAGGAAGGTGCGCACATGTGCCTTCCCCTCCGGCTCCCTGCCCTTTTGCTTGGGTATGCTTGCTGTCCTTCCACGCCAGGCAAAATGCAGGGAATGGGAGGAGGAGAAGGCATGTACGAGCCTTGTGCATAATCACATTCGAGAAGGTCATATCCACAAATGGAGAGGGAGGACTGTACAGTCAACCCTCCACATTTATGGGTTTAACTTTTATGGATTTTGGAGGTTTTTAAGCAGAGGCTGGAGGGCCATCTGTTGGGAATGCTGTGATGGGTATTCCTGCATAGCAGGGGGTTGGACTGGATGTCCTCTGGGGTCTCCTCCAACTCTAGTATTCTGTGATTTGATTATATATGAGTTTCTCCAACCTCTCCAACTTCAAGTGCTTCTTTCCTGGAGGAACTTTTCCTTGCAGCAGCTCCAATCACACCATGCGCCCTCTAAAAACGCACTTCTGGTCCCCTGCTTCTTCCAACAGCCTAGTTTTGCACGCACGGCCAAGGAA